>JAZKJV010000770.1:0-239867 GCA_037367405.1 Ottelia alismoides
CTTTGAGAGATCGTATTACTCATATGCCCTTACATGCACACCAGCGCGCCGGTGTATAGATCTTGGTTAGGTCATCAACCTATTGGTCTGCCAAATGTACACACTCAGACATATAGTAACACATCTGTCTCCGGTCAGAGGATGCGTGCCTATGCTGTGACAGCATTCAACATAGGACTTTGGTTATCTCGATCTCGTTAAGTCAACCCATTGACCTAACTAATCTGACACCTCCGAATCTCTATTCCTATGCAGAGGACCTGCATCAAGAGGTCGGTCAGATATCAGCCTATGTGAGAAAGGATTGCAATCTCCTACTCAGGCTGGAGATCACATCTTAACAATCATTTGACGGTGCTTGATGAGTCCTCAATCTACCTCTTTAGATATTCATCCAAACACCAGTCTCTATGATTCAATAATTGAATCAACAGCTGTATGATCATTAAGACAGCCATGGTACATAACCCTAATTGTACAGAGGGACCTATTATGCAAATTATTTATTCTTCATTTCAGATCAGGGAATGATATTCGCAATAACATTTATTGCATAATGGCTCGCCGTGGGCTCACATGTCCAACAGGTCTCACAAATGGGATCAATCTGCTCAGACTCCTCAGGCTGCTCTAAACGGGAGAGATGATCCGCCACCACATTCTTGACTTCAGGCTTATCCTTAATCTCAATGTCGAACTCCTGGAATAGAAGGATCCATCTAGTCAGTCTGGCCTTGGCATCCTTCTTTGCCATGAGGTATCGGATGGCGGTATGATCTGTATACAAAGTCACTCTAGATCCAATGATGTAAGATCTGAATTTATCTAGGGCGAACACTACTACTAGCATCTCCTTCTCTGTGACTGTATAATTCCGTTGGGCGGAATCCAAGGTGCGGCTAGCATAGTGGATAGCAAATGGAACTCCATCCCTCCTCTGTCCCAGCACAGCCCCCACGGCAAAATCGGAGGCGTCCGTCATGATCTCGAATGGGAGAGACCAATCTGATGGCTGGAGGACAGGAGTCTCAACAATACATTGCTTGAGAGTATCAAAGGACGAAAGACACTTCTCATAGACAAGGAACTCGGTGTCTTTCGTCAGCAGGTCAGTCAGCGGTCGGGCAACTCTACTGAAATCACGGATGAACCGCTGATAGAAACCGACGTGCCCCAGGAAAGACCGTAACTGCCGCAAATTGGACGGTGGTGTGAGTTTTCTAATGACATCAACCTTGGCCGGATCGACCTCCATGCCCCTGTTGGAGATGATGTGGCCAAGCACCGTCCCTTGAGTCACCATAAAGTGACTCTTCTCCCAAGAAAGAACCAAGCAGACCTCAATACATCGCTGGAGTACTCGGTCTAGGCAGTCAAGACAGGAGTCGAATCCGTTGCCGTAAACCGAGAAATCATCCATGAAGACCTCTAAGCACTCCCCTACCATGTCCGAAAAGATCGACAGCATGCATCTCTGAAAAGTCGCAGGGGCGTTGCATAGCCCAAATGGCATGCGTCGGAAGGCGTATGTGCCGAAGGGACAGGTAAAGGTGGTCTTCTCCTGATCCTCAGGAGTGATGGCCACCTGGTTGTAGCCCGAGTACCCATCCAGAAAACAATAATGGCTCTTCCCTGCCAACCTCTCAATAATCTCATCAATAAAGGGCAGGGGGAAATGATCCTTCTTGGTGGCCTGGTTGAGTCTCCTATAGCCAACACAAACCCGCCAAGAAGTGGGTACTCGTGTAGCAATCTCCTCTCCAGACTCGCTAATCACTGTAGTGATGCCCGTCTTTTTGGGCACCACATGCAAAGGGCTGACCCACTTGGAGTCGGAGATGGGATAGATAAAATCGGCGCTCCACCATTTCGAAATTTCCTTCATGACAACCTCTCTCAGATTTGGGTTCAGCCGCCGCTGGAACTCACGCGACGGCTTCGCCTCATCCTCGAGATAGATATGGGAGCACAGGGCCGGACCAATCCCATGGAGATCTTCTATGCTCCATCCTATTGCCTTGCGGTTCTTTTCAAGAACCTCCATCAGACGGGATTCCTGCTCTCCAGTCAAATCGGCTGAGATAATGACTGGGTACATCTCATGCTCACCCGCAAGGAATCTATACTTCAGCAACGAAGGAAGCGGCTTCAGCTCTGGACAACTGGGTGCTGGTAAATCTGGCTTCGAAAGAAGACGCATGTATGCTGCCAAATCTGTCCGGGAGACTGAAAGTGTACTCTCGCAAACTGGATCGGGAGAAGGCTGCTCAACTGTGTTGTCTCTGATCTGCTCTGCCACTACCTCCTCCTCATCTGTAGGCTCTGGTGGACTCAGGTCTGGCATCTGATCATCACAATCTGCCCAATAAGACTCTGAATCCGAGGGATCTGCATCAAACAAGGTGGCATCAGTACCACCATCACACAAGGTGGCCTCAGTACCACCATCACTAAGAACTGTGTCGCGGTCAAGAACCGGCTCTGCTGCCTCTGTAGTATCCTGGACCAGGGCTGTGCTCTCCAAGCTCTCCTCTGCTGTCATCTCTGCATCAGTGATGTCTGAAAATGAGAGGATGGCCTGTGCGGAAGGGTCTGCCCATGCTGCCTCATCGTCTGTGATCACAAAATCACAGTCCTGGTGGATGTCTAGCCCGGCGTCTGTCAGCTGCTCTGTATCTGTGCTGGTCTCTGAGCATGCTCTCTTTCTGGCTCTGTAGTCCTCGACCGTCTTTATTTGTACACTCTCGCCCTCGACGCGAAAGTATACCTTCCCGCTATCATGATCAGTCACCGCCTTGGCTGTGGCCAAGAACGGACAACCGAGGATGATGGGGGTATCGGCCACTGAATCAGGGATCTCCATGTCCAACACTACGAAGTCCACTGGGAATTGCAGGCCCTGAATAGTGACGATAACGTCTCGCAACAACCCCTTCGGCCTCTTGACAGATCGATCAGCAAACTGAAGGACTGTCCTGCTCTGTCGAAGAGTGCCCAACTCGAAGCGGTCGAGAAGGGCTGCCGGAAGGAGGTTGATAGACGATCCGCTATCCAATAGAGTCCGATCGAACCTCTGCTCACTAATCTGACATCTGACATACGGGGCTCCTGAATCTGGCCTCTTGGCTGGCAGACGGTTCTGGATCGCGAAGCACGTGGCTTTCGTCAGCACATGTATCTCTGAATGATGGTTCCTCCTCCTCCTCCTAACTATGGTCCTATCTCTCAAAGATCGCTGAAGAAGGGGGATGTGCTGCAAAGCCTCCTGAAGGGTCAGCTGTATGTGAAATCTGTCGATCATGCTCTGGCTGAACTCCTCCTTCTCTCTCTTTTTTGGGTCTTTTTCTCTTTTCTTCCCCTTCCCCATCTGAAGGGCTCTAGGGAAGGGGATCACAGGGTCCTTCTCAGATGAAGGACTAGGAAGAGGTCTAGACGGCTCGACGGCCGGATCCGCACATACATCAATCACCACAGTGGGACCAGAAGAAACTAAACCTTTTCCTTTATTCAAAACAGTGTTCTGAGATACATCAACAGAAGGAAAAACAGCATCTCTCTCAAAATGCACACCGGTGGCCTCAGTACCACCACGGGCTGGCTCTGCGAGACGTCTCGCAGCCTCAGTACCGCGTGCTGGCTCGGCTACTCTGGTGGCGTCAGTACCACCTCCTCGAACTGGTGAAACGGCGGCCTCAGTACCGCCGGTGGAATCAGCATCCTTGGTGGCATCAGTACCACCGTCATCCTCGGGTGCGGCCTCAATACCGCTCTCCTCCTCCTCATCTGGCGCTCTGGGTGGATCCTCGTATCGTCGCTCAGATGAGGCGCCGCCTGCTGGTGCTCTACCGCTCCTAAGTGTAACAAAATCAGCATCAAACAGATCTGAAGACATATCATCAAATGGATCACTAGGAGTGGTATGCTCAGTGAAAACTACCTGCTCAGACTTCCTCTTGAGGCTATTGGGATTCGGCTCTATCTGTGCAGGGATGGCAGCCTTCCCTCTCATCAGGTCCCGCATCTCCTGGCGGAACTCGTCCATCTCCCGTCTAAAGGTAGCCTGCTGATCCGTGAAGATGCGGGCTATGTCATCCAAGGCGGGGCTCTCATGGGAGCCCAACGGGTAGCCTCTCTGGGGCTGAGGCTGCTGGAACTGGTGCTGCTGCTGCTGAGAGGGGTAGGAGGGAGAATGCTGCTGCTGGTGTGGCTGGTGAGCCTGCTGCTCACATCTCCAAGACTGTCCCTGCTGCTGATAGGGACGAGGAACGAAGGACGACTGCTGGTATGGCTGGTGGGCTGGGTGCTGCTGCTGCTGGTGATCTCTTTGCTGGCTATACTGCCCTCCCTGACCGGATGACTGCTGCTGGGGCTGGGTACCTCCATTCCCCCACCTGAATCCGGGATGGTCTCGTCGGATCCCAGGCTGAGGACGGTCATACCAAATCCCGTTGACATCCATCAACGGCTCGGCGTCGTACTGGGCTGGCGGGAGTACTGCCAGAGGCTGATCCGGCTGGTATACCACCATCTGCATGTCTGGAGATGGTGGAGACTGGTAAGAGGGCTGCTGCTGCTGGTACGGCTCCGCCTGTACAAGGTGAACCTGTCTAGGCTGCTGAAAAGTGCTGGAGCGCTGGGACGAGCTGCTGCTGCCGCCGGTATCGCCTCGCGATTGAAGACGGGGCTGGGAAGCCGTCTGTGCCTCCTGGAGACACATGAGCTGGGTCTTCATGTCGCTCAGAGTCTGTGCCATCTGCTCCATCTGCGTGATGCCCTGGCACTGCTTCTTCTCAATCAGCTCCATGCGGTCCAACTTCTCGCTGATAATACCCATATCCGCAGCGGATGACTCTGCCTGTGCTGCTGCTAATGTGGATGAACTGGATGGACCGGCATCGATTCGTGCTATCCTCTGGTACTGCATGGGTCCTGGCTGCTGCTGGGGTCTACCCTGAGTATACAACCGGGTCTGGGACATCACCATATAGTTCTCGACCATCTCCTCGTAGATGGCCCAGACCTGGTCGTGATCCTTGGCGAAATAGGACCCGCCACAAGATTCACCAAGCCCTGGAGCTCTGGTGTCAGCCCGCTGAAGAAGCTCTGCACAAGGATCGGCTTCGAGATATCATGGTGCGGGCATCGGTCAATAAGCTCACGAAACCTCTCCCATGCCTCATGGAATTACTCGTTGGGGAGCATGGAGAAGTTGCTGATGAGGGCTCTTGCCGCATTGGTCCGCCCGAGTGGATAGTACTTGTTCAAGTACTCGGTGCGGAGCTGCTCCCAGGTGTAAACAAACTTCCCCAAGTGCTTCATCCAGGTGGCTGCTCTGTCTGCTAGGGAGAAGGGGAAGGCGATCATCCTGATCGTATCCTGGTCCACCTGACGGTCGTGGACAGTGCTGCAAATCATCAGAAACTCCTGGAGGTGGAGATGGGGCTCCTCAGTCGCGAGCCCGTGGAAGCGGGGGAGTAGCTGCAAGGTGTTCGGGGGGAACTTGAAGTCCCCCTCGATGGCTGGAAGTACGACCCAGTGGTGTGTCAGTGTCGATCCGGGGTTGTGCAACTCCCGCATCGGTCTCGGTGGTCCTCCTGCCGCGGCTGCGGCTGCTGCTGCGGCTGCTGCATCTGCATCCTCTGGAATCCTCGGTCCCTCTCTGCGCTCCTCGCGCTCTGCTCGCATCTGCTCCATCTCTCTCCTCATGTCGAGCATGAAAGCTCCCTGATCCCTCAGCTGCTGCTGTACTGACTCGAGGGAGGCGATCAGGGTGGAGTTGATCGAACCCTGGTCAAGGACAAAATACTGCTCTCCTCGTGGACCTCCGGGGTGATCCTCAGAACTGCCGGCCATGGCGTCTGCAAAATCAAACGAGCCAAACTCAGGTGCTGTCAAATCTGTGAGTCTCTCCTCTGGCTCATATCTCTCAGAACCGAAAGAAAGGGGGTCGAGGGGGAACAGGACGGAATCATACTCGGGTTCGGAGAGCGGGTCTGAGCTTCCACGAACTGACCTAGATGAATGATCAGGAGTGCTGAAAAGCGGTGCAGCTAGAGGCTGCCTAAGAGACCTCCTGCCCATCATCGTGATCTGGCGAGTAAGGCGAATGAGATCTGGAGAAAATATGATCAAAATGCAAACCCCTCTGTTCACCAACGCAACACGAGCTGAAGACCGTGAAGGCTCGGTCAAATTATCTTGTCAGTTTTTATTAGGTGAACAATCAGTCTATCAGAGTGCTTACGTGACCTGTTGGGATACCCGATGCTACTCCAACCGACTGGCCCGCACAGAAGAGTCGGTAGTCAGCTAGAAATAGCACCGGAGGGCTCTACCTAGGGTGCGGGTCACTCTCTCGCGCAAGCAAACCAAACAATGAGGGGGTTGCTCTCCCCAAGACAAACTTTTAAGGTGAGTGTCTTTTAGGGTCAATAGTCTTAGCCAGTCCCAATTTTATGGTTTTTCTTTTTAATATTTTTCAATGAAAACAAAGGCCTAACGAAATTTTTGTTTCTCCTGATTATTTAATCCAAAACAGGGGGGAGAAGACGAAAAAGCCGATGCGCGAGAAATCAATGATGCATGCAGAGATAGAAATGCGTACCTGACTCCAGCAGTCTACATGCAAAGTGATCCGCGCAGAATTTAAAGACAGGAAATAAACTATCTAAATGGTGCAGCGGTGAAAACCGAGTCCTAAGCAGGCAATTTCTACTTGATAGAACCGTCTAGCCTAGTCACTCGCCCTCGATCCAAAGAGTCCGGTCTAGACCCACCCCTCCTCTTCTCGACAGGTCGAGTTCAGGAGTAGCGCTTGACGGGGCAGGCTCGCGGCACGTAGGCTCTCAGGAAAGCGACTAAACTGTTTTTATTATTGATTTATTAGTAGGTCCAATTATCGCTCTATAGGAACAGGCAATCAATTAAGTGTAGGGATCCTACTAATTACGGTACAGTCAAGCGAAAAATCCTAAATCTAGGGGCTCGAGAAAAATCGCTGAAAACCGTAAAAGGCAGCTAAAAAGCTAAATCCGCGAAAAACCGCGAAAAATCTAAATGGTCCCTGATGAATCCACATTTCATCATCTTTATTCTATCATTTTGGCACCAAAAACCCTAGCAAATGCCTGTAAATAGCCTTTATTTCATCATATTAGCATCCATGCATGAGCATCTAATTAGTGTATAAATTACTGTAATTAAAGCCAAAATTATAGAATAAATAAAAGAAAAGAAAAAGAATAAAATATTGTAAATATTTTATGACCTAAAAACCCGAGACCTAGGCATCTTGATGAATAGGTCGATAAGGAATAAAGTAGGGAGAGATAAAGTCAGAAATACAGTCAAATACCTATATCATTCTATTCATTCTTTATTCAGGTTAAGACCTATTTTTGGTTCCACTTTTTATACCTCAAATAAATAGACTTTGTACATGAAAGTTGTAGATAATTTTATATAGAAAAATACAAAATTGATTTCACTGAGAAATAATGTACAGATAAAAAGTTATGGTCTGAATAAAAATCCAGAATCCCAACTTCCCAGACCCGTATCTCACAAATAAAAACCTCAAATGCAGCATGCTCACCTTTAATTGTATATAGAAGAAAATAAGCTAATTAATGGCGGTGGTTTCGCATTTGGCGGAGCTACGGTTTGAAAGTTGAGTTTTGGACCCTCATTGTATACTTGTACATAATAAAATATTCAATTTATTATTTATTCATTATTTTTAAATTTTTATATTTTTATAATGTTGTAAATATTACTTATAATAATTGTAAATACTAAAATCAGAATAAAAATGTAAATAAAAATCAAAATAAAAATACTTATATACACAAAACAAAGATACAATATCTATGTACATACCTATATAACATCCTCTTCTAATTTATTAAATATACGAAATAAATCAGAAAAATAAAATAAAAATATATATGTGTATATAAAAGTATTTTATGATTTTAGAAAATAATAAACAAAAATAAATAAATTAAAAATACAAAAATAAAAATAAAATACTCAAATATGTAGATAATATACCTATATAGGGGTATAAAAGTAACTTGTAAAAATATACTTCATAAAATAAATTAAAAATCACAATAAAATACTACATAAAATTTTAAACATTTTTTATTCTTTAAACCAAAAATTAATTCGGCCTTTTTCTATTTTTAAACGATTTTTTTAATCTTTTCCCTGGTTGGTCCACGTGGACCAACCAGGTGCGGTCTAGAGTTGACCTCGGTCAACTCCCTGACCGAAGCCTGCCACTTCTGACGCCCTGATTTTTTCCCCATTTTCAAGAAATTTTGGCGCCCGATCCTTCCATTTTATCGCCTCGAATCCTTCTTGGAACTTCTTCCCTGATCATCACTCTCCCACGACGCGCTTTCAGATCACGCAAAATCCTCATGATGCGCGCGTGGATCTCGCTTGTAGGAGACGCCACCATCTTCTACTTAAACAAACCGCCACCTTCGAGCCCAAGTTTGAACACCTTCGGTCCACCCTTCCTTGCTCTTCTTGTGCTCCAAGCACTCGTGGAGGTGACAGCTCTCACGCCGTGCGTTCAGCCAGGGCAGAGGAAGTCGGAGGCGCTTCCACCACCTCCCGCAAAGTCGTCGGTCGAGGTATCTTTTTCCTATGGCTCCGGCCATCGAGGACCATTCCCCCTTGTATCTCTTTGCATCTTTAGGGTCCTGTTAGTCTAAGGATCGAAAACCATCAAAAAAATTTGAGTTCCATCGACCATTTCGTCCGATCAAGCACCTTGGCCGGAGCGCACCTCCGGCCGTGCACCCACATCTCGATACGCGCCTTCCCCCGACCATCCAAGGGTCCAGGCAGTTTGCCCTGGACCCTTTGACCATTTTTGCAGGTCAAAGCCGAAGTGGAAACATCTGGAGGCGAGTTTTGAAGCTCGCCGGAGCTAACGGAGCTTCCCAGCTCCGCCAGCCACCAACAAGCACCACGGCCACCGCCGTGGCTTTTTGACGCCCCCAGAAGATAGAGAAGGACCAGAGGAGGCTCCAGCCCGATTTTGAAGCCCAGAAGCCACCGGAGTCGGTCGGAGGAGCTCGAGGAACCTTGCCCAGTCGGAGCTCCGCCGAGTTGTTCCAACCGCCTTCGCCACCGTCCGATCAAGGGAGCCCCTCTAGATCGCACCATCCCCATTGGATCGCGCCACGCCTTGACCGTTGATCTCCCCCGGAGATCTAATCTCAGTCGCGGATCCACGAAGCGTCATCGGTCGTTTGAAACGCGCCACGTGTCAAGTGGCAACTTCATCGCCGTCGGATAGCGCGTCGAGGGTATTTTGCATATACACCCTCGCACCTTTTGTATTTATTAGTTAGTATTTAAACTTTCGTCTGTAGTGTAAAAACTTTGGGTTATTTGCACAAAGACCCCCGAGCTCTCCATATTTGCATTCAGGTCCTTTGCCACGTCACCTCACGTGACCTGTACACGTGAGGTGTGGGCATTTTGCACTGGGACCCTCGGTCTTTGTTGTATTTTGTTTTAGTACCAAAACTGTGACATCACGTGTTAGATTTTTGGATATTTTGCAAATAAGCCCCCATGGTTTTGGATCATTACATTTTAGTCCTCGCTAGGCGCGTGCAAGTCACGCGCCCTGGTGGGAAAATTGCTAAGACACCCAGGCGGGTTTTGTAATTGGATTTTGGTGCTATAAATTGAATATTCAGTTCAAACTTTTGTGGAAATTTGCATGTATGCCCCTGGATGTTTGAGAAATTGCATAAATACCCTTGCCAGGCCTGTTTAATGATTGGATGCTTGTTCTAATTATTTAACCTATCTTTTTAAGTCCAAAAATTCCACAAAAATAGGGTTTAGCTCCTGTTAACTTGTACTTTGACGCTATCACTTTAGTTTTTGATTTTATTTGATTTTCACATTTACTAAAAATCAAAAACATGCATTTATTTCACTGTTTGCATTAGAAAATCCATAAAAATTATAAAAACGTTTTGAAAAATTCCAAAAAAAATTATATTTTGTGTGTTTTATCATCTATTTGTGTCAGTCCAAAAATCACTAAAAATCTCAAAAGAAAAACACTAAAAATTTAAAAACACTCTAAAACTTCAAAAAAATATATAAAATCAAAGAAAACTCCAAAAATCACAAACTCAGTTCCTGTTTGTTCTTTATTTTGTTCTCTTTATTTGAAAAATAGTGTGAAAAATTTTGGTTGCTGTTTGATAATTTTAATTCTCATTTTACTCACAGCCAGCACATTTCCCACTGTTTTCCCTTGTTTTGACATTTTAAAATACCAAAAACACCTTGAAAAATCCCCAAAAATCACAAAAACAGTAAAATAATCCTAAAAATACAAAAATACTTTATTTCTGAATTTTTGGTCATTTTTGCATACTTTTATAAATACTTTATCTTGTCTTTTATCACTTTGCCTTTATATTCCAATATTGAAAAAAGAAATAAAAAAATATAAAACTTAAAATTATAAAAATTAGAAAATTAAAAATCAAAATACAAAATTAAAAATTAAAACAAAAAAATTTAAAATTAAAAACCCACAAAAATTTCATTGTTAGCTTGCTTAGTGTAGGCACATCACACACACTCACTTGAGCACAATTGTTTGAATTACCCTGTTTGCTCCCTGTGTTCGAACTCTCTGCATACTTGTCACTATACACCATTTGTGCAGACTTAAAAATAAATTTTAACTCCACATTATTTCTAATTTATTGATCTTTAGTGTGGGTTAATTGTTGACTTTAATCGAGATTTGTGTGGTTGAAACTTCGACTGAGTTCACGCTTTGTGTTGAACTTAAGACCACTTAATTTCGGCTAAATCAGTCCCCCGAGCACACCGGTGCTCGGCGAAACAGACCCGAGAGTCCAACTGTCTCTGAATGTACCTGTATTATTACAACAGTTCAAATATACGGGAAATAAATCCTAATCTAAACTATGCTAATACGCGGCTATTCCGCGGCTCCCGCACTCCTGCTCGCTCTCCTACGCTCTCCTGCAGCTCTATAAAGAAAAGAGCCGCCTCCGACTCTCGCGGTTGCGTCGGCTTCCGAAGAAGCCGCCTCGATCCTCAGGCCCTCGCAAGAAAACAAACACAAGAGTGTCAAACCAAATGAATATATAAACAGATCAAATGTATATACATAAATATGTACAGAAAATCGCATAAAAGAAAACCGCGGAAAAACAACTACTAAGCCGTGCTCCCCGGCAACGGCGCCATTCTGATGACCCACAAAACCAAGGCGACTCAGGTAAAGGTATCTACAATGGTCGTTGCGACCCAAGTCACCAGATGCGGTCAATCAAGAAAAATAGACCACCAAGAGAGATAAAAATCAATCAAACACAAAATAGCGGTCTTGCTATTTATTTAACCTGGTATAGTGACCAGGGTCGAACACAAGGAGCACGGGTTGGCCTTGCGGCCTACGAAGTAGTCAGAAAGGAAATAAAAGAGGAAATATTTTTGGTGATTTTTAAATTATTTTATATTTTTTTGGATTTTTAATGTGTAAAGAAAATGATGCAAACACTACCGCAAGCATCTCCTTTTCCGTAACTGTATAGTTACGCTGAGCAGTATCAAGCACTTTGCTTGCGTAGTATATGACGAACGGGACACCATCCCTCCTCTGTCCTAACACAGCCCCAACAATAAAGTCTGAGGCATCCGTCATGATATCAAAAGGCAGAGACCAATCTGGGGCTTGTAGGATCGGGGCGTCCATGATTATTCCTTATAGTAGCTTAAAGGCCTCAAGATATTTGTGATCCACAATAAACTCCACGTCCTTGCCTAAAAGCTCAGTTAATGGTCGGGCAATCTTAGAGAAATCCTTGATAAATCTTCGATAAAATCTGACATGCCCGAGGAAAGACCGCATCTGTTTCACGTTGGTTGGTGGTGGAGTTGTCTGATCACATCCACCTTGGCAGGGTCAACCTCCATTCCTCTCTTGGAGATGACATGCCCCAACACAATGCCCTCTATCACCATGAAGTGACTTTTCTCCCAGGAGAGCACCAGATTAACCTCACAACATCGCTTGAGGACTCGATTCATATTCCTAAGATAGGAATCAAAGGAATCACCGTAGACCGAGAAGTCATCCATGAAGACTTCCAGGAATTCGCCCATCATTTCGACGAATACAACAATCATGTACCTTTGAAAAGTACCGGGAGCATTGCATAATCCAAATGACATGAACCTGAAAGCATAGGTACCAAAGGGGCATGTAAACGTGGTCTTCTCCTGATCCTCGGGAGCTATTGCTACTTGATCGTAGCTCGAGAATTAGTCTAAAAAGTGAAAGAATTCTTTCCCCGCTAATCTCTCTAAGATCTGATCTATGAATGGTAGGAGGAAATGATCCTTCTTCGTCGCAACATTCAAGCGTTTGTAATCCACACAGACGGGCCACGACGTGGGTACTCGTGTCACAATCTCCTCTCCGTCTTCATTAGTGGTTGTCTGAATTCCCGACTTTTTCGAGACAATATGGATTGGAGCCACCCAATTGGAGTCGGAGATGGGATAAATAAAACTCGCGTCGCACAATTTCTCTATCTCCTTCTTCACTACCTCTCGTAAATTTGGATTCAACCGATGTTGGAATTCAAGAGAGGGTTTGGCCTCATTCTCCAAGTAGATATGGTGCAAACACAGAGCGGGATTTATCCCGTGAAGATCGGAGATGCTCCAGCCTATCGCCTTGCAGTTTATCTCCAGGATCTCTAGCAAGCGAGATTCCTGCTTCTCGGTCAATCGTGAGCTGATGATGATCGGATATTGATTTAACCGAAATTAGGTGGTCTTAAGTTCAACACAAAGCGTGAACTCAGTCGAAGTGTCAACCACACAAATCTCGATTAAAGTCAACAATTAACCCACACTAAAGATCAATAAATTAGAAATAATGTGGAGTTAAAATTTATTTTTAACTCTGCACAAATGGTGTATAGTGACAAGTATGCAGAGAGTTCGAACACAGGGAGCAAACAGGGTAATTCAAACAAATGTGCGTGAGTGAATGTGTGTGATGTCTACACTAAGCAAGCAAGCAAAGATGTTTTTGTGGGTTTTAATTTTTAATTTTTTTATTTAATTAATTTTGTACTTTGATTTTTAATTTTCTGATTTTTATATTTTATATTTTATATTTTTTTCTTTTTCAATATTGGAATTTAAAGACAAGGTAATAAAAGACAAGATAAAGTATTTATAAAAAATGTAAAACTAACCAAAAATTCAGAAATAAAATGTTTTTGATATTTTTAGGATTTTTTACTGTTTTTGTGATTTTTGGGGATTTTTCAAGGTGTTTTTGGTATTTTAAAATGTCAAAACAAGGGAAAACAGTGGAAAATGTGTTGGGTGTGAGTAAAATGAGAATTAAAATTATCAAACAGCAACCAAAATTTTTCACACTATTTTTCAAATAAAGAGAACAAAATAAAGAACAAATAGGAACTGAGTTTGTGATTTTTGGATTTTTCTTTGATTTTATATATTTTTTTGAAGTTTTTGAGTCTTTTCGAATTTTTAAGGGTTTTCTCTTGAGATTTTTAGTGGTTTTTGGACTGACACTAAAATAGGATAAAATGGACACTAGGGAATTTTTTGGAATTTTTCGAAGTGTTTTAATATTTTTTTGGCATTTTCTAAGCTAGACAGTAAACAAAGAGCATGTTTTTGATTTTTAATAAATGTGAAAATAAAATAAAATCAAAAACTAAAGTGTTGGCGTGGAAGAACACTTGCACAGGAGCTTAAATTCAAAATTTGAGAAATTTTAGAGGCCAAATGAAGGTCCAAATAAATAGAGCAAGTCAGCACAAGTTAAAGGTCTGGCAGGGGTATTTGTGTAATTATCAAGAAGTCCAGGGGCTCAAATGAAAATTTCCAGAGAATATATATATGAATTAAAAGCTTGCTGGACTAAATATTCAAAGCAAAATGTCCAAAGGGTGTCCCTGCAAAAGTCACCAAGACCACGTGCGACGCACGCGACCTGGCGGGGGCAAAGCTGCGATAAGATAGAAGTTCGGGGCTGGTTCACAAATATTACAAAAACTGTTATAACAGCAGGCGAAAGTTTATAAACTAATAAATATTTAGCAAAAATGGCTGGGTTGGGTGCGCAAAATACCCAGCAGCTGCAGGCATCGACGGTGGGATATACGTTACTTATACACGTGTCAGCACCACAGCCCGCGATGCCCCTTCATCCGTGCGGCTAGGATTAGATGATCTTTGCTTGATCGGACGGCCGAGGTTGGGAGGAAATCCTACGGCTGCCGAACCACCTGGGAGCCCGTCCAAATCCAACGGCCAAGAGGGCCCTTCGACGAACTGGAAGAACACGCTGGCCGGCGAGTTTCCCAGAGCCGATCTCCCTCCCCCGCTGCCCAGAGAAGCTCCAAAATTGGCTCCCGAGGTCCTGCGGTGTTCCTCCAAATCCTGGGGGTGTCAAAACGCTCTGGAGGATCCCGGAGCGGCAGCGCGAGCTCGACGGAGCTGGGCTGCGCCGCGATCCTCGGCCGGCCGTCAAAACTTCCCCAGGTGCGTCGTTAGCTCCGAACACCTGCAGAGCAGAGGTGATAGGGTTGGGGGCAAAATACCCCAACCCTGTAGCGAGATGGTGGAAAGATGACGGGTGGCGGCGACGAACTCGCCGGAGCGAGCTCAGGCGAAGGCTGATGTGGACGATTTATGGAGTAGGAAGTCGGTAGGATTGCTGGGATCGAATTGTAAGGCTACTGAGAAGCTCAAAATGCAAAAAAAAAAAAACAAAAAGCTGTACCTCGAGGGGTGTATACCCGAGATATGTACCTCGACGGCGGCACGCCGGAGGTGGGTGGAGACGCCAAATGCACACGCCCAAGGCCGCCCTAGATGGCTGGAGGTCCCCCTGTCACGGAGACCAGTCCAGAGCACAAGCAAGGGGGCCAAAGAGTCGTCAGATGAGGTTCAAACTGAAATGGGTGGTTTTGGGTTACTTTTGAAACATGGTGGAGAGGCGAAGTTCGAGGCGCGATCACGGGTGCGCCATTGATCCAATCCCCGAGACAATCGATGGGCGTGTATGATCATTCATAGGGGAGAAAAACCCCAGAAGAAATCTAGGTCAAACGAGGACAGGATCGTCCTAGAAAAAAGGGAGAAGAAGGGGACAAAACTCAGCTCTGACACAACCCAGGTGTTGGGCAGAGAGTTGACCGAGGTCAACTCTCCTAGCCCCCTGGTTGGTCCACGTGGACCAACCAGAAAAAACCTGGAGAAAAAGATTTCTAAAATCATTTTAAAATAGTAAATGATATTATTTTATTTAGGTTACAAAATAAAAAGTGTTTATAATTTTATAAATTATTTTATTCTGATTTTTAATTATTTTTATGATATTTATTTTTACAAGTTGCTTTTATACCCCTATATAGGTACATTATCTATATACTTCATTGCTTTATTTTTATTCTGTGTCTTTTACTTTTATTATTTTTATTTATTATTTTATAAAATTATAAAATACTTTTATATACACAAATATATTTTTATTTCAATTTTCTGATGTGTTTTGTACATGTAATAAAATAAAAGTGGTATTCGTATAGGTATAGATACAGGTATTATACCTATGTATCAAATATGTAAGTATTTTATTTTGAGTTTTATTTAGGTTTTTATTCCAATTTTAATGTAAATAATTATTATAAATAATATTTACAATATTATAAAAATATAAAAATACAAAAATAATGAATAAAGAATAAATTGAATATTTTATTCAGTACAAATATACAATGTGGGTCCAAAACTCAACTTTCAAACCGTAGCTCCTCCAAATGCGAAACCACCGCCATTAAATAGCTTATTTTCTTCTATATACAATTAAAGGTGAGTATGCTGCATTTGGAGTTGTCGTTTGTGAGGTACGGGTCTGGAAAGTTGGGGTTCTGGAATTTTATTCAGACCATAACTTTTCTGTGAAATCAATTTTGTATTTTTCTTTATAAAATTATCTACAACTTTCATGTACAAAGATTCTTTATTTAATGTATAAAAAGTGGAACCAAAAATAGGTCCCAAAATGGATAAAGAATGAATAGAATGTATAGGTATTTTCTCTATATTTCTGACCTTATCTCCCCCTACTTTATTCCTTGTCGACCTATTCATCAAGATGCCTAGGTCTCGGAGGTTTTGGGTCATAAAATATTTACAATATTTTATTCTTTTTCTTTTCTTTATTTATTCTATAATTTTGGCCTTAATTACAGTATTTTATACACTAGTATGATGCACATGCATGAATGTTAAGATGCTTGATTTAAGGGTATTTACAGGCATTTGCTAGGGTTTTTAGTGCCAAAATGATAGAATAAAGATGATGAAATGTGGATTCATCATCCCCCTATACTTTACCTTTGCTAGTCCTTAGCAAACACTTATGCAATAAGTGCAAAAAGAAAAAGAAAGAAAAGAAAAAGAAGAACTTGGATTTTATTTGATTATCAAACTTGTCTTCACAAAATCAAAGTTTGGAGCTTAAGTCGGACCTTTAGACTTTTAGTGCGGGCGGAACCTTAATGAGAACCAAATTTGAAATCCAACAGTCCTTGAGAATCCCCAAACTCTGTCCAAGTCTCCTCAATAGCCAGGTCAGAATTACTTCAACTCATACGCAAACTCTTACGACTATGAATCCGACTCGTACAGTGTAAGTGATATGTAGCTCCCCACCTCAGAAGTAACAAAGAAACAACCTCCCCCAACCTGGTAACTCTAATGCCTCGGTCTAGCAACTCTTTCCTCGAGAAGCGGGGTATTCCCTTCTAAGTTCAAGTGCAACCGGCTCAAGAAGAGGGGGAAGAAGTATAGACTTTTGGAAGCTCAACCAGTGTAGCCAAGTCTCCCGCTGCAAGCTTCATGAGATGTGACATGGATACCATAAGCTTTTGCTTTATTGGACTATATACACTCCGGCGGGGTTATTAAATTTTCAATCCGACCCACCACTTTTTTGGAGTTCTTTTTTTTCTTTTTTCTTTTTCTTTTTTTATTTTTCTTTTTTTCAATTGCATCTGTAAACATATCTACATGGTGCAGCATATATACAAGAAATTTTCCTCTTGAGCCAGTAGACTATCCCTCTTTTGAAGCTTTATTGCAACCCACGGCTTCTGTCTCTAGCCTTCATCACCACTAGACCAAGTTGAGGTGCACTTCCTTCACTATAAGAAGAAGAGAGGTTCCGCCTAGAAGTACTACCCTCATATGCTACCCCAAGCCAAAGGAAACTGCCTCCTCACCACCTCATCCGTGGAGAGCTATGTGAAAGGTGCAGGTGTCCAAGTTAGGTCATTATCGACAAGAGTCGTGCGTGTGCTCCGAAATACTCTACTTAGGCAGTCAAGAATCCATTGAACCAAGTCCCGTGATCCTCAAAGAATTAAGTCAACTAGACCTGAAGTACCTCAAACCCAGTTCCTATAAGGTTCATGTTATTAGGTAGATTTTAAGGTCCAATCAAGCTCCAATCTCCGGATTTTACTTAGACTCGTTCAACTATCAAACTCAATCCGAAAAATGCGAATGTTATGCGATGCAGAAAATATTTTTGTGATGCAATTTTCAAGATTTTTGAACTTTTTATGGATTTTTTTTTTTGAAAAGATGATGCATGCATTTTTTTGTATTTTTCGAAAAGATTTTTCAATTTTTTTTGGATTTTAATTTTGCAAATGTTTTTGGGATTTTTGAAAAGAAAAAGTTTTGGCTAAAAACTAGGTGAAAAATATGTATACGGGAGTGCTTCTTATATATACAAGAAGTGGATTTTTAAGAATTTACAAGGGTAAGTGATCAATTTTATAAGTACATATAGTGGATTTTGGTGTGATGTAGGTATTCCTCAAACTTATTTGACACAAGATTTTTCAAACAATTTTTGAAAACTATAGTTCAAAATAATTTTTACAAACATTTTGCAAACATGTACACATTTGAAAATCATTTTGCAAAGGTTTTCAAACAGTATATATAGATTTTTCACATATTTTTGCAACCATTTTTCAAACCATTTGCCAATTATTTTTCAAACATTTTATTTCACACAAAGAAAATAAATTTTACAAACCACACGTTTTACACAGGTTGAAAACATGTAACAAAATATTTTCAAAATAGTTTTCAATGGATGTTCACAAAGATTTTCAAACTATTAAACATTTTGCAAAAAACATTTTCTCCTGATTTATTAATCAGTATATACAAAAATAATTTGAGGAACAAAAACATCTTTTTATTAAAGAATTTGTAATGAATTTTAATGAATTATTAGCCATATTTTTAAGAAAATACGAAAGTACGAGTTATGGCTAAAGTATATACGCAGTATATACGACCCCCCTATACTTAGCTTGAGCTATGTCCTCATAGATCGGAGAGAAAGGAGAAAACAGAACTCGTACTAAGTATAGACAAGTCTAAAGAATAAAGGAATACATGAATGAATGAATGAATAAGAAGTTGACCGTCCCCCTATACTTAGGATCAAATAATCCTAAGTATAGCAGACTGTACATAACGCAGGGAGGGTCACGGGTGGGAATGAACAGATCGTACTCAAATTGTCTCCCCCTATACTTAGGGTAAAATATCCCTAAGTATAGACAATAAGAGAAGACAATGGAGAGGATCAAAGAATGGAAACAACTCGGGGTGCACACCCCCCTATACTTAGGACAAAGTACGTCCTAAGTATGGAAAACTGTCTACAAGGGCGGCACCTTTTTGATAGATGAAGAAGGTAGAAGAGGAAAAGAAGAAAAGAAGAAAAGAAAAAGAGATGAGACTAGAAATGAGATCATGAGAATGTACACATCGCTCCCCCTATACTTAGGGTAAAAGAAGCCCTAAGTATAGGCAACAACAGGAGTGATCACACGAAACGAGGAATGAACACTCGGCTCGTCCACCCCCTATACTTAGGACAAAGTACGTCGGAAGCAAGGCAAACACGAGAATGGATGGTCGAGCAATACGGTAGAGAGAACAGAGGTACACAAAAGTGAATATACAACAGAGATGGATATACACATGATCAAGAAGGTGGAAAGCTGACCTTCTTGCGAGACCGCTGAGGGATAGATCTGATATGGTGTATGTCGACATCGGGGTCCACAGTGGACAGAAGCCGATCAGGGTCGACACGGTGAAGGCCCTCAGTGGAATCAAAACGGAAAGGGACGAACTGATCAATGGAAGTAGTATGGCTAGGTTCTCCCTTGGTAGTCTCGCAGATGTCAAAGTGGAATGGGACAAACTCATCCTCCTCGGAAGAAGTGTAATCGGAGTCGTTCTGCGAGGGATCGTCCAGGTCAAAGTCAAAAGGAACGAAATCATCAGTGGAAGTATACAAACTCAGATCGTCCTCAAGAGTCTCACCCGGATCATCTTTTTCATCAAGAGGCCAAAAATTGTGAAGATTCGCATCATAACCGACCTCAATCATCTTGACCTGTGAAGGACCAGGAACGGATTTATCAGTGGAAGTAGTCAAACCAGGTCCATCCTATCTAGTCTTACCTGGGTCATTTGTTGCCTTATGAGGTCTCTCAAAGTAATGGGCAACTTCATAAATATCCTCAATTATTTTGGTATCTGCCCCCCGCTCAAATGGTTCAATCACATAAATACTCTGGATCTCATCAACACATCACCACACACCAGGAGGAGGAAACTCAAGGTCCATGCTTTCCGACTTCCTCCCCTTTCGGGGGGTCCGTCGGGTCTCATCAGTGGTCGCTAAGGAAGCATATCTAGTATCATCAGATCGGTCACGGGCCTCGGAGTCAGCTATGATCGGTGAAGGTGCATCAGGTGCAGGTCTCTGGTCAACTGCGGGTGCGGTGATCGTCACTTCGCTCTCGTCAACAGGACGGAAGCGAACCTCTCCTGATCCATAGTCAATGACGACCCTCGCAGAGGCGAGGAATGGTCGTCCCAGGATGATTGGAGACGACTCCTCTGTGGTGTTCTCCATGGGCAACACGACAAAATCAACATTGTGGCTCGTGCCCTGAATAGAAATGACGGCGTTTTCAAGGATACCCTTCGGCCTCTTGATTGATCCATCAGCAAACTGAACGATCATCCTGGTCTTCTTGAGAGGCCCTAAGTGAAGAGACTGTACCAGCGAGAAGGGTAGTATGCTAATCGAAGCACCGCCGTCCAGGAGAGTGCGATCACAAGTATGGTTAGAGATGGTGCAAGTGATGAAAGGTGTAGCTGTGTTTTTCCTCTTGGGAATGGGACGGTGTGTGATGGCAAGGGCAGTGGCCATGGTTAGAATGTGACGCTCAGATCTGCTCCTCCGCTTTCTCTTCTTGGGAAGAGGAGCAGATAATTGGGTCATGGCCTGCTGAAGTGGGGCTAGGATGATCTCATGAATAGTGGCCACCAGTTCGGGTTCAATCAACATTTTTTTGAATTTTTGGACTTCCTCCATACAAGGGAGGAAGTCGGAATCAGCATGTACATGAGGAGTGCTCAGAGCAGTCTGTACATAGGCACCCTCGGGGTTGGAGATGGGACAAGAAGTGAGTGGATGTGTGGTCAAATGATAGGGCAATCGGCCCCTCTCCTCACAATGCGGCTTGATCGTGTGACTCCCAAAATCTTTTTGTGTTTTTGTGTTTTTCTTATTTTTTTTGTATTTTTGGTGATTGCAAGCTCCCATGATCACCCACAATTGAATTTGCAGCCTTGCTGACTAGAGCACTATTCTTATGTTCTCTCAACATGGCAAGATTATCTTTCATCAAATCAGTGTGCTCTATCATCAGGGTCAACATGTCACTCATGGAGATCGAGGGAGGTGACTCCAACAGGTCAGACTCGGGTGGATGTGAAGGTGGAGGTGGATAATATATAGGTGGGGGGTGGATGTGGGTAGAAGTCCGAGTCGTGATACTGTGGCTGAGGCGGATATGTACAAAAGTCAGAAAAAGTAGGAGGAGGATCCTCCTGATAAAAGGGAGGTGGACCGGCTGGAGGGTACGAGGAATCCGCAAAATCCGGATAAAAATCACTCCAGGGATCCATCTCGAAACAAGAGAAATGTTCGGGAGAGCACGGCGGTCAAGTCAATAGATGTGTGGAGAAAGGCGCAGATGCGCAGAGATGATCTAGAATGCACACAAAACAATCACAAGCAAAAATGAAACAACCAAACCCTCAATTCACCTACTCAACTCAGTGAAGACCACAAATGCGGTCTTTTTATCTTGTCTGTTCTAGAGTTTAGGTGAAAAAGTCAAGAAGTTGCACAAACACTTAGGGGGCTTGAAAATAGGATTTGGGCACTAACCTTAGTGTGTGCGCGAGCAATGTAAAACGAAGACAATGAGGGGATTACTCGCCCCAAGACAATGTTTTTTCTTTTTGATCGGTTTTAGGGTCAAGTAATATTAGCAGTCCCAATTTTATTGGTTATCACTTTTTTGGATTTTTAATGAAAATGCACGATCCTAACGGGGAGTCAATTCCTTTGAGCACCTAGGTTGGCAAAATCAGAGGGAGAGTCGGAAAAGCAATGCAAGCGGCAAATAATGATGGATGCTAAAGCGTAAATGCTCACCTTGCCTCCAACACTCTACATGCAAGGATGCTCAGCAGAATTGAAACCTATCTATATGCCAATGCAAAGCCGATGAAATCGCCCTAAGTTCAGAAATTGCTATTATCGTGAAGAACCACAAGTCGGCCACTTATCTTTAAACTAAGAGTCCGGTCTTGGCTTACCCCTCCTCTTCTCGACACACTCGAGTTCAGGAGTAGCGCTTGATGGGGCTCACTCACGGCACACGGGTTAAGAGATAAATGAACAGACTGTTTACAAATTTGACTAAGTCCAAACGCGTCTACAGGTACATGCAAATATATTAGGTGTTTGGCCTTAGTCTATCGCAAGCAATCCTAAATCTAAGGGCTCAATCACACAAAGTAAGGAAAACAAAACCGGAAAACAAAGTAGAAAAAAATGCGATGAAAAGCCGACAAAACTGCGGTGAGCCCCCAAGTGAACAAACACTTGGAAATTGGGCCCGAATGTCCAAGAGTCCAAGTACCTGTATTATTACAAAATAGAGTTTCTCTCTCACTTGAATTACAAAACTAAATACAATGCAAGAAAATGGATGCTAAGGAGTTGTCCTGCAAAATCCTCCAAGTCTTTTTTCGTGCTAGGCTAAAGTTGCCTCACGTGGGTGCGCAGGTGCTCCTGGAAAAGAGCTCCTCCCTCGATCCGCGTTCCTCGCAAGAAGTCAAACAAGAGAGGGGTTAGACAATTCAAAAGATATATCAAAAATAAGGAAAATAAAACAAGCAGAAATAAAAGCCGCAAAGGTAGACAAATAGTCACAACACAAAGCAAAAACGAGAACTACGCGCTGTTGCTCCCCGGCAACGACGCCATTTGATTTAACCGAAATTAGGTGGTCTTAAGTTCAACACAAAGCGTGAACTCAGTCGAAGTGTCAACCACACAAATCTCGATTAAAGTCAACAATTAACCCACACTAAAGATCAATAAATTAGAAATAATGTGGAGTTAAAATTTATTTTTAACTCTGCACAAATGGTGTATAGTGACAAGTATGCAGAGAGTTCGAACACAGGGAGCAAACAGGGTAATTCAAACAAATGTGCGTGAGTGAATGTGTGTCATGTCTACACTAAGCAAGCAAGCAAAGATGTTTTTGTGGGTTTTAATTTTTAATTTTTTTATTTAATTTTTAATTTTGTATTTTGATTTTTAATTTTCTGATTTTTATATTTTATATTTTATATTTTTTTTCTTTTTCAATATTGGAATTTAAAGACAAGGTAATAAAAGACAAGATAAAGTATTTATAAAAAAAATGTAAAACTAACCAAAAATTCAGAAATAAAATGTTTTTGATATTTTTAGGATTTTTTACTGTTTTGTGATTTTTGGGGATTTTTCAAGGTGTTTTTGGTATTTTAAAATGTCAAAACAAGGGAAAACAGTGGAAAATGTGCTGGCTGTGAGTAAAATGAGAATTAAAATTATCAAACAGCAACCAAAATTTTTCACACTATTTTTCAAATAAAGAGAACAAAATAAAGAACAAACAGGAACTGAGTTTGTGATTTTTGGATTTTTCTTTGATTTTATATATTTTTTTGAAGTTTTTGAGTCTTTTCGAATTTTTAAGGGTTTTCTCTTGAGATTTTTAGTGGTTTTTGGATTGACACTAAAATAGGATAAAATAGACAATAGGGAATTTTTTGGAATTTTTCGAAGTGTTTTAATATTTTTTTGGCATTTTCTAAGCTAGACAGTAAACAAAGAGCATGTTTTTGATTTTTAATAAATGTGAAAATAAAATAAAATCAAAAACTAAAGTGTTGGCGTGGAAGAACACATGCATAGGAGCTTAAATTCAAAATTCGAGAAATTTTAGAGGCCAAATGAAGGTCCAAATAAATGGAGCAAGTCAGCACAAGTTAAAGGTCTGGCAGGGGTGTTTGTGTAATTATCAAGAAGTCCAGGGGCTCAAATGAAAATTTCCAGAGTATATATATATATATATATATATATATATATTAAAAGCTTGCTGGACTAAATATTCAAAGCAAAATGTCCAAAGGGTGTCCCTGCAAAAGTCACCAAGACCACGTGCGACGCACGCGACCTGGCGAGGGCAAAGCTGCGATAAGATAGAAGTTCGGGGCCGGTTCACAAATATTACAAAAACTGTTATAACAACAGGCGAAAGTTTATAAACTAATAAATATTTAGCAAAAATGGCTGGGTTGGGTGCGCAAAATACCCAGCAGCTGCAGGCATCGACGGTGGGATATACGTTACTTATACACGTGTCAGCACCACAGCCCGCGATGCCCCTTCATCCGTGCGGCTAGGATTAGATGATCTTTGCTTGATCGGACGGCCGAGGTTGGGAGGAAATCCTACGGCTGCCAAACCACCTGGGAGCCCGTCCAAATCCAACGGCCAAGAGGGCCCTTCGATGAACTGGAAGAACTCGCTGGCCGGCGAGTTTCCCAGAGCCGATCTCCCTCCCCCGCTGCCCAGAGAAGCTCCAAAATTGGCTCCCGAGGTCCTGCGGTGTTCCATCAAATCCTGGGGGTGTCAAAACGCTCTGGAGGAGCCCGGAGCGGCCGCGCGAGCTCGACGGAGCTGGGCTGCGCCGCGATCCTCGGCCGGCCGTCAAAACTTCCCCAGGTGCGTCGTTAGCTCCGAACACCTGCAGAGCAGAGGTGATAGGGTTGGGGGCAAAATACCCCAACCCCGTAGCGAGATAATGGAAAGGTGACGGGTGGCGGCGACGAACTCGCCGGAGCGAGCTCAGGCGAAGGCTGATGTGGACGATTTGTGGAGTAGGAAGTCGGTAGGATTGCTGGGATCGAATTGTAAGGCTACTGAGAAGCTCAAAATGCAAAAAAAACAAACAAAAAGCTGTACCTCGAGGGGTGTATACCCGAGATATGTACCTCGACGGCGGCACGCCGGAGGTGGGTGGAGACGCCAAATGCACACGCCCAAGGCCGCCCTAGATGGCTGGAGGTCCCCCTGTCACGGAGACCAGTCCAGAGCACAAGCAAGGGGGCCAAAGAGTGGTCAGATGAGGTTCAAACTGAAATGGGTGGTTTTGGGTTACTTTTGAAACATGGTGGAGAGGCGAAGTTCGAGGCGTGATCACGGGTGCGCCATTGATCCAATCCCCGAGACAATCGATGGGCGTGTATGATCATTCATAGGGGAGAAAAATCCCAGAAGAAATCTAGGTCAAACGAGGACAGGATCGTCCTAGAAAAAAGGGAGAAGAAGGGGACAAAACTCAGCTCTGACACAACCCAGGTGTTGGGCAGAGAGTTGACCGAGGTCAACTCTCCTAGCCCCCTGGTTGGTCCACGTGGACCAACCAGAAAAAACCTGGAGAAAAAGATTTCTAAAATCATTTTAAAATAGTAAATGGTATTATTTTATTTAGGTTATAAAATAAAAAGTGTTTATAATTTTATAAATTATTTTATTATGATTTTTAATTATTTTTATGATATTTATTTTTACAAGTTGCTTTTATACCCCTATATAGGTACATTATCTATATACTTCATTGCTTTATTTTTATTCTGTGTCTTTTACTTTTATTATTTTTATTTATTATTTTATAAAATTATAAAATACTTTTATATACACAAATATATTTTTATTTCAATTTTATGATGTGTTTTGTACATGTAATAAAATAAAAGTGGTATTCGTATAGGTATAGATACAGGTATTATACCTATGTATCAAATAAAGTATTTTATTTTGAGTTTTATTTAGGTTTTTATTCCAATTTTAATGTACATAATTATTATAAATAATATTTACAATATTATAAAAATATAAAAATACAAAAATAATGAATAAAGAATAAATTGAATATTTTATTCAGTACAGATATACAATGTGGGTCCAAAACTCAACTTTCAAACCGTAGCTCCTCCAAATGCGAAACCACTGCCATTAAATAGCTTATTTTCTTCTATATACAATTAAAGGTGAGTATGCTGCATTTGGAGTTGTCGTTTGTGAGGTACGGGTCTGGAAAGTTGGGGTTCTGGAATTTTATTCAGACCATAACTTTTTATCTGTACATTACTTTTCTGTGAAACCAATTTTGTATTTTTCTTTATAAAATTATCTACAACTTTCATGTACAAAGTTTCTCTATTCGATGTATAAAAAGTGGAGCCAAAAATAGGTCCCAAAATGGATAAAGAATGAATAGAATGTATAGGTATTTTCTCTATATTTCTGACCTTATCTCCCCCTACTTTATTCCTTGTCGACCTATTCATCAAGATGCCTAGGTCTCGGGGGTTTTGGGTCATAAAATATTTACAATATTTTATTCTTTTTCTTTTCTTTATTTATTCTATAATTTTGGCCTTAATTACAGTATTTTATACACTAGTATGATGCACATGCATGAATGTTAAGATGCTTGATTTAAGGGTATTTACAGGCATTTGCTAGGGTTTTTAGTGCCAAAATGATAGAATAAAGATGATGAAATGTGGATTCATCAGATACTTCTTTGCTTGTCCTGCAAGGAAGGTATATTTAAGTATTGTAGGTAAAGGTTTGAGCTCAGGTAATGTGTGATCATCAAGGAAGTCTGGATCAATCGAATCTAAATCTGTGCTGGCAGTGGCTGGATCTGTCCTTGAAATTGCTGCCACCGATTCATTCGGCTCTTGAGTCGCATCGTCAAAGGTCTTCAAGCAATCGGCCAAAGCCACGTCCAACTTTTCATACTCATCTTCTGATTGTCCTAAAGAGGGAAGGACTGACAGTCCTAGCTGGGTCTCTAAGTCATCGAAGATGTATGGGGATGCATATTCTGTGCTGTGCTCATTTCCATGGACCTCACAAACTGATTCATGCACAAGATCTTCTCCTGAGGAGAGGGACTTGTCGGTGCTAGCTGGGTTCTATCTCCATGGCCCAACGGTGTCTACATGAATGCAATCTGCTTTGGACGAAGAATACTCAGTGCTGGATTCTGAATCCAGTATCTGCCATCTGGTCTGCTTCATCTCAAGTTCCTCATCTCCGCCTGGAGTTTGGAACTGGATTTTCCCAATCTTATAATCGAATAAGGCCCATGATGTTCTGAGGGAGGGTCTTCCTAGTATGATCTGGAAATCTCTCGAATTGCGAGGGGTCTCCATGTCAAGGACGGTAAAGTCCACCATGTACTCCTGACCCTCGACTTTGATGACAACGTTCCTCAATTCTCCTTGGGACCTCTTGGTTGCTTTATCTGCAAACTAAAGTAGAGCTCTAGATTTCCTAAAAGGTCCGAGATTAAACCGTTCATAGAGGGTTGTAGGCATTAAGTTAATTGAGGATCCGTTGTCAAAGAGAGTGCATGCAAAAGCAGTGTCATCGACATGACTCACTACATAATGTGCACCCACGTCTCTTCATTTCCTTGGAAACAAAATCTTTATTTCGGAAGTAGTGGCTACTGAGAGAACGTGTTTCTCAACACAGTTTTTGGTCTTCCTGCTGACCCTAGTAAGTGTGCATCTCACCTTAAGGTATTTCTGAAATGCAGGTGCCATCTCCACATAATTGTCGAAAGGGATTGTGACCTTGATGTGTTTATTGTAAAACTCCGCCATCTCAAGGTCATCTTTTTGTATTTTTTTGATGTTATTCTTTCTACCCTTAAGAGCTTGGGGAAAGGGATTATTTATGCTAACTCAAATTCCGAAACTAAAAGATTTTCATTTGAAAATAGGAATTGAGTTATGTACATGACTCATACTCTAAGACCGACTCTAGCGAAAAGGGAATTTCTTCTGCAAAATTGGTGATGTGTCTTCCGCGATTGTTGGGACATCCTCCTCAGATGGAGGTGCGGGCTCTTCATCGGTCTCATCGGACTCACTGTTGATGCGGTTCTCCTGCTTCTTGGAGGACTGAGAAGTCCTCTTCTTCTACCGGTGGTGGTGCTGCAGCTGCTCCTCCGCCTCCAAGTTCTCCTCAGGTAGAGACTTGGCGACATCTTCCTCCTGTGCCCGAGCTCGATCAGGTACGATCACGGTCCTTCCGCTCCTGAGGGACATATGATTGACATTATTGTATGAAAGGATCTCATGTTCAGATAAAGAATTACTGAATAGTATACCTGATCTTGTGGTCAGTTCTAGCCTTGATTCAAGCTATTCGGGTTGGCCTGAACCTGAACGGGAATTGGGGTCTTTGGCGCCATCTGATGGTCCTGGGTACGGGAGACATGATTTAAATCGGTTCTCATATCCATATAGTCATTCTGAATATGTTGGACCCTATCATTCTAGGTCTGGATCGCCAAGGTGAGGATCTCCAATTCACTGGTGGGTTGGGTTTGTTGATGCTGACTTGCGGATGAGTTCCTGTATTGGCCCTGCTGGCCATTCTGTTACTGCTGATGATGATGGGACGGTGGTGGAGGGCCCTGCTGGCCCGAGTGGAAAGTGCATTGCTGCTGCTGCTGCTGAGGCTGATACCCTTGTCCAGGTCGGGAATGTACAAAGCACGGTGCAGAGATGGAGCTGGTTTCTTAGTAAGCTAGGGAAGGTCAGTGAGGCTGATCGTTCCCCATCTCTGACTGTTTGTTGATGGGGTCATGGCTGTACTACAACCCATTGATCTCGAACACCTGCAGAGGCTCCTCGTATCCTGTCTCCACTTGTGGGGGTGCGTGTTGCTCCTGCTGAGTGTAGGTCTGCTCTTCTACCCAGCTACTCTGAGGTGTTGGTGCATGTTTCTGTACAAGATGAACTCAATGTACAGGTACATGTGGTGCAAAAGGGGCAGGTAGCCGTATCTTGGCTACCCTCTCGGTAAGTTCCTCCACTTGTTTCGGCAATCGCGAGAGTGACTCAAGGTCAGTGACCCTCTTGTGAATCTGCTCGACCATGGTTAACTTGTCAACTATCATCCCCATGCTGAGAAGGAGGTCCTTTGTCAGATCCGCTACAGTCCTCCTAGTTGTCTCGTTGGATAAGATTGAGGGAGACAACTGATAGGCCATGGTGGCCTGCGACCTGCCTGTTTCCGCCATCTGCTCAAGGATTTTCCATACAGCATTCTCATTCTTGTTCAGATGACTTCCTCCACAAGCAGCACTTACTAACCCCTGCATCTCCGGGGTCATACCACAAAACAAGGTCTGGGCTAAGATCTCTTTTAAAATGCCATGGCAAGGGCACTTCTGAATTAGGTCATTAAACCTATCCCAGACTTTATGGAATGGTTCATTAGGTCCCTGGAAGAAACTCGCGATATTTGTTCTCATTTGATTAGTCCTACTGAGTGGGTAGAACTTCTTCAAGAAAAGGTCCTTGAACTGCATCCATCTTATACATCTCACCCCGAGATTTTTCAGCCAATGAGATGCCTTATATCCTAAGGCAAACGGAGTGGCCTTCAGCCTGATATAATCTTGCCCAACCCTAGGGTGACCAAGGTTGTTGCAAACCAGCTCGAAGTCTCTAAGGGAGGCATATGGTTCTTCGTTTGTATTTCCATTAAACTTCGGTAGCAGGCTCAGAAAGTGGGGCTTTAGCTCGTATGCTTCAGAAGGAACCACTGGTGCCAACCAACTATGCATCTAATTTTCTATTGGATTGTACGCATCTACCATGGGTCGGTCGATTCCTCCTGCCGTAATGATCTGTCCCATCCTTATCGTAAGATCCGCATTCTGTTGTTCGGCTATGGCGAGGCGAGCAAGGATTTGCTGAATTGGGTCATCTCTTTGTTCCTCATCATCCGGGGGTCGCTTAAGTGGCATCTTGTCCCCTAGCCCTGGAAATATAAAATGGACTTGGTTAGAGGATAAATCAAGGAAGGGGTTCTTACCGAGGCATTGTTGTTCCTCAGTGAGATCAGAGGAGAGAAAAGGGTTGGTTTGAGAGTAACCACCCTGAGGTTGAAGGATCCAGAACTCAGGAGGGTTATGAGCTCGGGTTGGCCCAAGTTGTGCTTGGGCCGGTGAAGATGAGCTTTGTGGGGGGCCCAAAGAAAGATTGGCAAATTGGGAGTAGATGTCCCCCCAGTCAGTCATCTTGGTTGGCGAGAAGAAGATCCAGGAGTTTGAGATAGGATTTTACTCCTACCTGAGACAAGCAAGGGAATCCAAACCCTGTTTTCACACTCACACGATGAAGGACTCAAAACCGAGTCCGGTTAATCCGGTTAATTTTAAGTGTGATTTTCAAGCAAATAGCAAAGGTTACGTGGCCTATAGGGAAGTCGGCTCAAAGCCGAATGCGGCTTCCATGTTTAACCTGTCGCCTAAGATACCTGCACCCTTCCTTACTTCGCTCCTATCCCAAGTTGATGGATTCAAAGATCTGCCCCTATCTACCTGCAAGTAGGTGGAGGCTGATAAGGCTGGACCTTCACCCCGGGGGGTTACTAGCAACTTGTCGCGGAGTATCAGGCGGAGGTTACTTGGTACTAGTCAGTGAACCTGAAAAAAAATTCAACTCGTGATATTTGCTAGGATCAGTCGGTACGTGATATGGAAGGTGGGGATTCGGGCTCTGCCTTAAGGTATACACACACTCAAGTATCCTTACTCAGCATGAGAACAAGGTCAGGGTTAATCTCCCGCAGGTAAAATTTCCGATTTTATTGATTTTTTGGTTAATTTTATTTAGCAGTCCTGGTTTTAAGTTAGGTGGCCACTGGAGTTAGTCCATCCACAAAGCACGCCTATCTTTCAGTTCCAATTTCCTTTTTACCTAAGTTTGAAAAACCAAGAGAAAGGAGTCGAGAAAAGCTGATGCACGATAACTCAATGATGGTATGTCAAGTTGAGAAGACTTACAGTGAACCCTTCGCTTTTATACAGGATGTAGAACAGAATTGAAAACTTTACACTACATGCAAATGCAGATGATAAAATCTGCTCCTAGACAGATAATTCTATTAGCGAGTGAAGCACGTGTTATATTTGACTAGATCTGTGGTCTAAATGCGTCTTTTGTGTGTGATGTGTGGTCCTAAAATATTACGGACACAAGCAAGTCCTAAAGTGACTCTAGGAGTCGCTAGTGCAAGTCTAATCTACAAATCAATCCACACAGCACACGAGGACACGTTTCCGCTATTTCTATACACGCAAGAACCCAAACGGGAACCGCTGGAAAGAATGCAAAAATAATGAAAAATTAACTACAAGTCCTCACAATCACTCAAAAAATGTTCAAATGCAAGCTCCTCAAAGCGCCTTCGACTCCTCGTGTTCCTCGCACAAAAATAAATTGAGGTCAGATAAAGGACGACATACAATACTCAAAAGTAAATGACAGAGAAATATTAACAAGAAAAGCTGGGAATCGGACTACCTAGGGATGGAAAATTAAACACTCCAAATTCTCAAGAAATCAACCTAAGTCGTGCTTCTCGGGCAACAACGCCATTTGAAAAGGCATGAATTTACCCTTGTTAATTCAATTAAATTAATGATTAAAATAAATATCGTGTCGTTCATTGTAGTCAGGTAAAATGTACTAATCAAAAACCACTTTAATTAATGTTCAATTAATTCCTAGCGGCAGATTTTTTTTACTTGGGTAAGCCTAAGGTCGAACTCGGGGAGACATCTTTCTCCTTAGGTAAATTTTTAGTTAATTCGAGGTCTGATTTTTAAAGGAGTGTTTTTTATATTTTCAGCAAATTTTATACGATAGAGGACAAACAAATGCAATTTTAGGCTAGTTTTCACAAGTTAAATCAGAAATTAGTAAAATTAAGTCCAAAAATTATGAAAATTGGCCAGAATATGACATGCAATGAAATTAAGATACATTATTTTTTTTGGATTTTACTGACACTTTATGAATATACTGCGAATAAAATATGAATACAAGGTGAGTTTTACAAAATTAATTTTAATAAATACTTAAACACATTATCTATAGATATAAAAATTACCCAAGAAAGATCTAAGTATGATGAATTTAGGAAAATTAATAAACCTAAAAGTCTATGTGAATTGGACCTATTAAAAATCAATTAAGGAAATCACTAATTAGTGCAAATGCAATGATTTTTGGGCACAAGGTAGAATAAATTATCCTAAGTGTAATGTGATTTTATGGTGATTTTTGGAGCACGAAGGAATTTAATATGAATTAAAAGGCACACAATGGGCAAATACATGAAATTTCACCAATTTAATAATATTAAATTTCAAGGATGTCATAAAATTGAAATGCATGTCACAGAAGATAGATGACAAGATACGCTACATCACGTAATTTTTGGAATTGAAAAATAATGCCAAATGGACAGCTAAATATGCGTGCAAAGATAGGGACCAAATTGCAATTACAGAAAATAAAATTACTTAAAATTAAACGTGCTGACAGGGACTTAAATGCAAAATGTCCACGGGAACACGTGCGCTTCACGCGATGCTCCTGGTAGTGACTGAATTGCAATTTGGAAAACTTGCAGGGGCCTCGATACAAAATGCCCAGATCGCACATGAGGTGCACGTGAGGTGCTAGGCTCTGGAGGTGTCAGAGGCTCGGACTGGGGCTCGGGTGCGTGATGAATCCACATTTCATCATCTTTATTCTGTCATTTTGGCCTCAAAAACCCTGACAAATGCTTGTAAATACCCTTAATTCTTGCATCTTAGTATTCATGCACGTGTATGTAGTGTACAAAATACAGTTTTAAAGCCAAAATTATAGAATAAAGAAAAAAAGAAAAAGAATAAAATATTGTAAATATTTTATGACACGAACCCCAAGGCCTAGGCATCTCGATGACTAGGTCGACAAGAAATAAAGTAGGGGGAGATAAGGGCCAAAATACAATAAAAATACCTTTTATTTCATTCATTCTTTATTCATTTTGGGACCTATTTTGGTTCCACTTTTTATAATTCAAATAAAGAAACTTTATACATAAAAGTTGTAGACAATTAAATAAATAAAAATACAAAATTGATTTCACTCAAAAAATAATACATAGATAAAAGGTTATAATATGAATTAGATTCCAGAATCCCAACTTCCCAGACCCGTATCTCTCAAATAAAAACTCCAAATGCCGTCAAACTCACCTTTAATTGTATATAATTTTAAAAAAGCTATTTAATGAAGTGGTTCGTGTTTGGCGGAGCTACGGTTTGAATTTGAGTTTTGGACCCCTATTATATATTTGTACAGATTAAAATATTCATTTTATTTATTATTCATTATTTTTATACTTTTATATTTTTATAATTTTGTAAATATTATTTATAACATATATGTACATTAAAATCAGAATGGAAACCTAAAGAATACACAAAAATAAATAATACATGTACATATACATATATAATTAATACTCCTATTTTATTAAGTATACAAAATACCTCAGAAAAATAAAATAAAATATATTTAAGTGTATAAAAAGATTCTATAATTTTATAAAATAATAAACAAAAATAATAAAATTAAATGTACAAAATAAAAATAAAATAATAAATATATATAGATGTGTATACCTATATAGGTTATAAAAGGCCACTTGTATTTTTATACCTCTAAAAAATAAATAAAAATCATCATAAAATACTTTATAAAATAATAAACATTTTCTATTTTATAATCTAAAAATAATAAAATCATTTGTTATTTTAAAAATGAATTTACAAAATATTTTCCAGGGATTTTTCTGGTTGGTCCACGTGGACCAACGAGGTGACAGTCCATGTTGACCGACGGGTCAACTGGCTGTCCTCCCCCATGTGTTTCTGCCAGACCTCATTTTTGACCTCTTTTCTCGATTTTTTCGAGGAACATACTTACACCCTCTCGGCTAAGTTCCTTCACGACTTTTGTTCCTCGTTCATTGGGTACCCACGCCCAGATGAAACCTCGGCCTTTGCATCGACGCATCTCCCATTGCGCCTCGTTTTTGTGGCCCATTCGTCAACCCCCTTATATGGTCCCCCGATTTTCCATTCAAAAATTGAACCCCTCTAGTGCATCAACCTCCTCCCTCTCGTGCTCTCCAAGTAACAGGAGGTGACAGCTCCGAAACCCGCGCGTCAGGCGAGTCAAGGGAGGCGTGAGGCAGCTCCACCACCTCCGGCAACCATCATTACCGTCGAGGTTCATCCTCAGGAGACCTACCTTCGAGGACCTCCTTTATTCTTCTCATTTCTCTCGTATTTTATTCACAGTAACCTTAGGATCATTTTCCCCTGAAAACCGTCACGTTTAGTCTATCCATTCACCCTCTACGAGTACCTCGCCGGAGTGCACCTCCGGCCACCACCTCACGCCATCGTTTCTCGCATCCATTCCACCTCCGCGGGGTCCAGGCATTTTGCCCTGGACCCTCTCACTCTCTTTTGCAGGTACTTGGAGCTTAACGAGAGCCTGGGCTCATTTTGATCTCTCGCCGGAGCATTCGGAGCCTCCCAGCTCCGCCGCCCTGAGCGAGAGCTCCGGCCCACGTCGGAGCTTTTTGGAGCGTCCAGTCGAAAAAGGACCCTCCCAGGAGCTCGTAGCCCATTTTTTAGCCTTCCAGTTCGTCGGAGGACTGGGATTTAGCTCGGGGAAGTTCGCCTCGCCGTCGTTCTTCCCCGTTCTTCCTCCTTGCTCCTCCGCCGTTGTATCTTGGGCGCGTGCCATTTTGAACATCAGCCGTTAGATCTTCACCAGAAGCCACCGTTCGATCATCCAAGGAGGTCTAATCACATCCGTCCATCGTCGAACCGTCATCGGTCGTTCGTTGTGCGCCACGTGTCTAGTGGATCTTCCAGCGCCGTCGGATCGCCTAGCTTTGGGTATTTTGAATTGTCTGGCCTTAGCGTTCTTGTATTTATTGCATAACATATAAACTTTCATTTGTAGTTATAAATATTTTTCCATAATTTCATTTAGACCCCCAGACTTTGCATAATTGTAATTAGGTCCTGTCTACGTCACCTCACGTGCATGTGCGCGTGAGGGGACGGGACATTTTGCGAGGGACCCCTCGTGAGTTTGGTTATTTTGTTGCAGCCCAGAAACTTTTTAGTTAAGTTGTAATATTTTTGGTAAATTACATGCTAGCCCCTCGAACTTTGTGATATTGCAGAAATACCCCTGCCAGACCACGTGCCTAGTGCGCGTGAGTTTGGCAATTTTGCAAGGAACCCCCTCCGAGTTTGGGTGTTGGGGAGTTAATCCAGGAACTTGTTTATTCAGTTGTAATATTCTGGTAAAATTGCACTGTGGCCCTTAGACTTTTGGATATTTACATTTATGCCCCTGCTAGTAGAGTAGTTTCTCTTTGTTGTATCTATTTATTTCGAGCATCTATAAAATCCCAAAAATTACTAAAAAATAGCATAAGATCTTGTTGTATTATAGTTTTACAACATATTTTTATTTTGCATTTTTATTATATTTTATTATTTATAAAAATTCAAAAATATTCATTTTCAACACTGTTTGCATTAGAAAATACCTAAAAATTATAAATTTTTTTTGAAAAAATCCAAAAAAATTATATTTTTGATTGTTTCGTGTGTTTTCACTTTAGATCGAAAATCACTAAAAAATAAAAAAGAAAACTGCTAAAAATTATAAAACCTCAAAAATCTTCATAAAAATTTTAAAAATTCCAGAAAAATCCTTAAAATATAATTTTGGTCTCTGAATTTTCTCTGTTTTATTAGATTTATTTTGAAATTAATTTGAGTAATTTTGGACACTATTTGATATTTTTCATCCTTATTTTAATTTCGGCCAGCAATTTGTTTCACTGTTTACTAGTATTTTTGACTTTAAAAATACCAAAAAAATTAGGAAAAATGTAGAAAAATCACAAAAACATCAGAAAATTATAAAAAGCCTAAAACCATTTTCTTTCCTAATTTGTGCTTCTTTTTGACCTATTTTTTTAAATACTTTATCCCTCTCTTCCTTACCTTGTATCAATATTCTATTCGAAAGAAAAAGAAAATTTAAAAAATATAAAATATAAAAATAAAAGAAAATATAAAATCAAAATTTAAACAAATATATATATATATATAATAAAAAACCCACAAAAATAGCACAATTGTAGACAAATCATCACATTCATATTTTTTAGCATTAGTGCCTTGATCTATCTTGCTTGCTCCCTGAGTTCGACACTTTACACATACTTGCATCTATACACACTTATTATAGAGTTATAATACATTTTAACTCCACATTTGCTTCTCATTGATTGCTTATTATTGTGGGTTAATTGTTGACTTAATCGGGATTTATAGAGGGTCGCCACAGCGACTTTGTCTCCGCCTTGTGTGAGACATTTAGACCCTCGTATTCCTCGGTTAATCAGTGCGCTGCAGGCTCGGGCGTGCTTCGGGATAGCTTCGGGAGCTCCGAGCCTAGGGTCGTGGAAGAGGTTCGGAGGCGGAGACGTGGCGCGATGTGAACTGTTGGATGAGAGAGTATCCAACGGCTGCTGGAGCTGCTGGCGTGGCGCGCTGAGGATCGTCAGATCGCAATGATCTAACGGTGTCGATGTCATCGACGTGGCTGACTATTGGCTATTGGATCTCAAACTCAACAGATTTTGGTTACATTACTCCATTTGGACTGAACATGGAGAGGTTATAGAGCATATGCGAATGGATGAAGATATGGGTGTAGGTGTAGGAGACATTACACAATCCTTGAATAATGTTAATCATGAGTTATTTGATTTAATGGATGACTTAATAAGACCTGAAACACAAGACATTTGTTTATATGATAGATTTTAGAGTAGTTTGCCAGATGCAGAAGCCATGTTGGCTCCTGGGATGGAAATGACGCACTTACGTTTTTATTAAAGTTGTTTAAGATGAAAGTAAGGAACGGATCAACCGTTGCAACGATGACAGATGTATTCTTCTGAATCTAAAAGTTATTGAATAATATTGAGAAGTTTCCAAAGGATTGGAAAGAGGCAAAGCAACAATTCCGATCGTTAGGTCTGAAATACGAGAAAATCGATGCTTGTGTTAATGATTGTGTATTTTCCAAGGAGACAATTCGCATTTAGTACTTTATCCCTATTGTGAAGCTTCCAAATATAAAAGAAAAGGGTAATTTGGAGAGGAAGAAGAATTCGGGGAAGATATTATGTTACTTCCCATTAATTTCAAGATTAAAACGTCTTTTATTTCAGAAAAAAACTGCAAAGTGGATGATGTGGCATTCTCGTTCAAATAAATGAGATGCTAATGGAATTATGAGACATCCATTTGATGCAGAAGAATGGATAAAATTTGATCATAGATATCCTCATTTCTCTCAAGATGAGAGAAATATTCGGTTGGGATTAGCTTCAGATAGTTTCAATTCGTTTGGTAATATGAGTTTGAGTTATAACATTTTGCCCGTAATTTTTATGGTCTATAATCTATCACCATGGATGTCAATGAGTTCTTCATTTATGATGATGACACTGCTGATTCCTGATCCTAAATGTCCTAGTAATGCAATTGATGTCTACCTACAACCGTTAATAAATTAATTAAAACTTTTATGGACCACAGGAATACCTACATATGATGCATGTAGGAAAGAAACATTACATTGCATGTTGCACTGTTGTGGACTATAAATGATTTTCCAGCATACGTAAATTTGTCTGGTTGGATAAGGGAAAACTTGCGTGTCATGTCTGTCTTGAAAAAACACGTTCAACATGGCTTACTGGAAGTATAAAGTATTGTTATTTGGGTCATCGTCGATTCCTTCCACCAAAGCATGGATGGAAAATGGCAGATAATATTACGAAATTTGACGGTGTACCATTTGGACACTGACTTGGCTTAACTCGTGTGAATGGCAGCAATATTTGAGAACAACAAGTACTTGTACAAAACAATTGTTTAGGATGGACTTCGAATAAAAGTATAGACGGTGGATGGAGGAAACAAAGTATTTTTTCAGAGAGTTACCATATTGGAAACATTTACAAATTCATCATAATTTGGATGTCATGCATAATGAGAAGAATGTTTTGGAAAATATTTTAGGGATGTTAGATCTTTCAGATCAATCGAAAGATAATTTAATGACGAGGCGTGATTTAGTTCAACTTGGTATACGTGAAGAATTACAACCAATTGAATTAAACAATGGACGAATTACTATACCTGGAGAAATATATACATTAACCAACAATGTGTGTGATAAAATTCTCAAGTTCCTAAAAAATTTGAAGGTGTCAGATGGGTTCTTGTCTCAGTTGTTGAGGTGTGTGAATGAAAGAGAACGTAAGATAACCGGATTGAAAAGTCATGACTTCATGTTTACATGGAAGTATTACTCCCATTCGCTATTCGTAAGATTGTTAATGATGTTGTCCTACAGTCCTCAACAAGATCGATGGATGGATCAAGTGGCTCAGCTAGATGTAGAGGCCCATGACAGTGCCGAGTGTTGGATCGACCGCATCCCGGTGAGACACTTAAGGTACGGATAGTTGGAGGTGATGCAGTGGGGGAGAACTCAGCCGTGTTTCAGAGTTACCCAGGGCAGGTGAGCAGAGGCAGGGTTCCTATTCACATTACAGACTGGTGTTTAGTGGAGCAGTCAATAAAAGATGCCATTCTTCATGATTTGGAGGTATTTAAAACTAATAACAAAGCAAAGTTGCTGTTGAGTGTGTAAATTTAACTTATTTTTCTTTGCATCCTTTACTTTGCAGTCTAGTTTTTCATGGGATCATGACCCGACCACGGATGCTCTAATTTTAGGATATGGTGCGGAATTACCGCATAAAAATCGAGGTCGTCTGAAGACCCGAGTAAGTACAATAACTTGATTTTTCATCAGTTATGTATGTAAGTAATTTTCTTACAAAATTTTCAGTACTTCGACCTGGAGCTTCCATTGGAGACACTTTTGGTGAATTATCCTCCAAATGTACCCGCTGAACACTAGAAGGCGTTGATATATATTTGGATGGGGGAAGAAGATACGGTATGATATATATGTGTGTATTATCAATTATTTGGAATTCTATTGATGAAATTATTACCTTTGTATTGGGTATCTCAAAGCGAAATGCTCAAAATTGAAGGAAAGGTTACAAGTCTATCCATAGAATGGGGAGAAGGATTAGAAATCAACTAAAGGATGACTTTGTAAGTAATATACTATATGCATTATGTTTAAATTTCATCCATTATTATATCTTAAAATCATATCGTAAGTTCTAGTTATCTTTTTCACATTAGGCAATGGAGAACAATCATGTGCCCAACCGGATGGAAGTCTTTGAAAAGTCTAAGAGTTGCGATATGGGCGGAGAAGTTCATTGGGTAGATCATGCCTATGGTCCAATTCATGTAAGATATTAATAAAAATTTTGCATATATTTTAACAATTTAAATGGATTTTGGACTTACTTAAATTAATTTTCAGGAGGAGATGATCAGACTCACGACTAGGAATGAGCATTGGGTAGGGCCGACCCGACCCAGGTCCGAGCCCGAATAATAGTCGGGCGGGATTGGGCCTAATTTTTGGCCCATATCAAATTTCGGGCCGGGTTCGGGCAACGATGGGCCCGAGTCCGAAGCCCACGGGCCGGACCGCATAAGGATATATCTCAAGCCCGATCCGAGCCCAACCCACATATAAGCCTGAACCCCATAAGTCGGCCCACATATAGACCCATTATAATGATCCACATAGCTTTGATTTGAATATATTTGGCGTCGAATATGCATGTTGTAATGGAGATGGGTCAAATAGTGAGACTCCCATTTCAAATGAAGTTCTAATCATAGTTAATCAAATCTTTTTTTAATATAGTGTGCCGGCTCGAGCCCGGTCCGACTGATGAAAAGGGGAAAATTAAGGGTCGTATTAATCCACAAGGCAGATCAATAGTCGATGCATTGACCGCTCAATAGTCCCCAAATCAATCAACAGTTAACCCACAATGAAATATATGCAATGAATATCAAAAATGTGGAGTTAAAATTTATTATAAGTCTACATGCAAGTGTGTATAGGTGTAAGCATGAGTAGAGGTCGAACACTGGGAGGCGAATGGTTGTGTGGTGGAATTGATCGAGCAATTATTCAATTCTTGGTTCATGTCCAATTCTTTATTATTTTTTGGGTTTTCGATTTTATAGTTTTTTAATTTTTTTTGCTTTTATAATTTTTATTTTGTTTTTATATTATAAATATTTTTTATTTTCTTTTTATATTGTTAATTATATAATATAGATATATATAAAGAGATAGATATAAGAGAAGACAGAGGTGTAATATAAGGATATATATTTATATGAAATATATATATATCAGATATAATATTTTTTGGCTTTTATATTTTTCTAATTTTTTGTTATTTTTCTGGAATTTTACTAATTTTTATGTATTTTTAATTCCAAAAATATCCCTGAAAAGGGATTAATTAATATGCCGAGATTAATTTGGGTTTTAAAAATAATAAATAAATCCCAAAATTACCCAAATTAATCCTAGTACATGAATAATAGTATATAGATAATTATAAAACAGAAAAACATATTTTTGGTATTTTTCAAAGGGTTTTTATATTTTTTTAGAATTTTGGAGCTTCATGAAATTTTTATATTTTATTTTTCTATTTTTAGGAATTTTCATTTTCTGGACTCAATATATATATAAATATACCGTATATATTTTTTTGTAATTTTTCAAAATGTTTTTATATTTTTTTGGTATTTTATAAATTAGACATTACAAAAATAGCTCCTTTTTCATTTTCAATAATTAGGTTAAATGCAAAAAATGCAAAATAAAATGTGGCGTGAAATTATACTATATGAAGCATCTAACCTAATTATTCTGGATTTTTAGGAGCAACATAGGTATTTTTAATAAATGCATAAAAGACATAAAAATTAAACAGCCTGGTAGGGGCATTTTTGCAAATAAAATAAAGGACAGGGGTCTCCGTGCAAAAATACCAACATAAATAAACATTTATTTAAATTTTTAGAACTATTTTACAATTCACAAAAAGCCAGGGTATACATGCAAAATTCACGCGCCTCACGTGGGACTGCACGTGAGGCGCGGAGGGACCTAAAAGTTATTTCAGGAAGGTATAAGGGTCGTACTGCAAAATATACATGTACTTTATAACGTGAAAATTTATTTACAATATTAAGATCCAAATACAAAAATGCGGGGGTATGGTTTTGCAATTTACCCCCAAAAGGCGCGTTGGCGAACGGCTAGGATTGCTTCACTTGCCCTGCGTCGCCTCCTCCTCGTCCGATGACGCTTCACCGATGAAGGGCTGAGATTAGATCAGCCGAGCTGATCTGACGGTCGGTGAAGATCTCCATCCAACGGCTGGCTTCTGATCTGGGTTGGGACCTCGATCGGACGGTAGAAACAAAGGTACGAAGAACAGGGAAGAACTCCCCCTTCCCCGACCTTCGATCCGGTGCTGCACTCGCATCCGATGGTCCTTCGGGCTGCTGATGGTCCAAAAAGCGTCCTGGGGGCTTGCTCTGTCGACAGGAGTGCTCAGGAGAGATGGAGGTTCACCGGAGCGGTCCAGCGAGGACGGTGAAGGTCGACGCTCCCAGGTACCTACAGAAGATCAAAATCGACCCCAACGGGGGTCCTTTGGCCTCCCAGCACCTGCAAAATGACAAGAATAAGCAAAACAGAGGGCTGGGGTGTTTATTGGTGGTGGAATGAAGGATGGTGGAGCGGGGCGGCGATCTCCGACGAAGGGCGGAGGAAGGAGATCCGATCTCCAGATCTGATGAAGATCTGGGTGAGTGAGGGGCCTGGGATGAAGGGAAATGAAAGGAGAAGAAGATGGCGGTGGAAGCGAGGGCGGAGCAGGTCGGGATCACCGGGAAATGCTCGCCGGAGCAAAGCTCCAGCGAACTTCGAATCACCCTAACTACCTACCCCTAAGAACCACTGATTAATCTAAGGACGCCATTAAAATGCTAACAGTAAAAGCTACTAAAATGATTAAAAAGCGCAGCTCATACATGGTAGAACGCCAGGGAGCAAAGGTCTCACCGAAGCGGCGGCCTTGGGTGCAACCTCCCCCTCCTCCGACCGATTCAAAGCGCCAGAGGCTCCTTGATGAAATGCGGATGAGCTACCCTTTTTAAGTTGTCGAATTGACTAGTGCGTTGTAGTCGGATAGATCCGCGTCGATCAAAAATAACCGTAAAAATCGAATAATCAACGAATGAATTTAATGCACAGTTTTATGTTTTTTTAGCCTGGGTAAGCCCCAGGGTCGACTCAAGGAGGCAAAGGAACAACTCGGGATCAAGTTAGATGGATTAGATTGCGGTTTTCCAAGTGGTATTTTTTTTTGGTATTTTTTATGCGATATAATGTCAAATGCAAGATATGAAGTGGATTAAGTTAACAAGAAAATGATTGACTTAGCCGAATTTAATTTTAATGTCAAATTAATTCAAATTAGCCAAGTGATATTTTTCCTAAGAACCTAATCCAATGATTAATGCAAAATGTATTTTTTTTGGAATTTTTGGATTTAAAATGCACAATCGAAAAATACAAACTTTTTTAAGGTTTTTATGCAATTTTTCGTGCAAATGATAATAAAAAAATATGAAAAATTTAGTGGACGACAAACATGATGAAATGAAGCTACACTAATATTTTTGGAATTTCTAATACTTTATGATTTTTTTACGAATATTTTACTCGAAACAGAGTGACTGCGAGTATTTAATTCCTAATAAATCCACGAAATAAAATTATTCAAATATTGATTTATCTCAAGTAGATGTTTCAATAAGGAATACAGGAGACTTGAAATTTCATAAAAATATTATTCGTGGAATTAATTAAAAATCAACTACTGAAATCACTCTAAAATTTTTTTATGCAAACGAAAACTCTGAATTGGACGAAACTTGGACAGTAATTAAAGCATACTAAAAGGCATCATTCACTTTTTTTTCACAATTTTTAGAGCAAGATATAGGCCTGTGCGAATTTCAGAGCATAATTAGACAAAATATCTGTGATTTTCAGTCTCTGATTTTTAATAAAACGTCCAAGGCTCACAAAAATATAAATAAATAGCTGAAAGATAAAGACTTATTTGCTCTAAAACATGTGATTTTTCATTAAAGAAAATGATGCTATTTGGATGTCCAAATTACGCTCAAAGTGAAGGGTCATTTTGCAATACAGAAATTGAAATAAACATAACAAAACTAGCACAGGGACACATCTGCAATTAAGAAAACTTAAAATAATAAAATTACAATTTTCACAAAATATAAATAAAAGAATATTGACCTTTTCTTTCTCCACACGTTAGGGCTAACACATGAACAGGGCTTGGGGCGGCGGGCCTTGCGCGTGGGGCGAGGCAGCGGGCCGTGCGGCGTTGGCAACGCACGGAGGTACGGAGCGCGGCCGCACGCTGCGGCCAAGGGGCGGCTCGCGGCCTGGAGCGCGGCTGTGCGCTGCTGGGCGCGCGGAGGCCAAGGGGCGCGGCGGAGGAAGACGGCGGCTACGCGTGCGGCCACGCACGGCCGCGAGGGAGCGGCTGGGCGGCGATGGTGGAGCGCAGCGCCGCGCAGGGATGCTCGCGCGGAGGCGCGTGGGGCTCTGGTGGAAGCGCGTCGATCGCGAAGGGGTGGCGTTGGGGCTGGTGGTCGAGCGGTGCCACAAGGGGGAAGGTGCGGAGGAGCTCGCGTACGGCGCTGGGGTGCATCGTCGAGGGGGCGCGGGCAGGAGGCCGTTGGTCGAGGGAGTCGATGGCTGGAGGCACGTGGCTATCCAGGAGCTTTGGCCGCGGGGCAGCACGACGCACGGCTGGGGGCAGCGGCAGAACACGCGGCCAGGCGGGGCGGAAGCCGTGCGGTCGTGCGGCGGCGAGGAACAGGTGGTGACGGGCGCTGCTGGGCTGGAGCACCGGCGGCTGAGCGGGAGGACGGCGGTGAAGCGTGTGGTCGTCCAGGCAGGGGGGCGGCGGCGTTGGAGCGGCTTCCTCGCTGCTCTGTTTTATTTTATTTTTTTTATTTTTTTAATTTTTGTTGTTGTTTTTAAACAGGAAATGGATGAGGAAAAATAATGGTGGTGATGGTGTTTGATAGTGATGAATGGTGATGATTTTTATGTCATGGTGGTGATGGTGATTTGATGAAGAAATGAGAGTGGAAGGATGATAGTGGTGGTTGGTGAATAAAATGATGGTGTGGATTGTGATGTGTGTTGAATGATAACAAAGCAAGAAAGGAAATTTGTTAGATAAAAAAATTGACAAGAAAAGATAGAATACTTACCTGCGGTTCGTCGGATTGTGGAGCCACGATGTGCGGCTTTTGGTTGTGGCTTCGATCAATGCCCGACGAGACACCGAGAAGCTAGAGCAAATCCAATTGGATCTCGTGACGCGGCAATGGTGAAGCCGCGGATCTCGCCTTGAGGTTGTCGTCGCTCGACTCGTCTCCTGCAGCTGTCACCTGAAGGTTAAAGGAGCTCGACCTCACTTCTTTCGAAAACGGCGGATGAAGATGAATGAAGGAGGAGGGGAGAATATAAAGAGGAGGAGGAGGAGGTTGGAGAAGAGATGGAGAAGGTGGAGTGGTGGAGAAGGTGGAGGCTTGGAGTGGAAGGCAAGTAAAGAATTGGTAAAAGAGAGATAAATAATAATATAATAATAATATAATATAAGTATAATAAGTAAGCTACTAAAAATAACAATAATTAAATAAATAATAATAAAATAATAAAATCCAAAAATAATAAAAATTAAATCCGAAAATCAAAAATTGGGGTGACATGTGGCGGCTCCAGGAGCTGCCACATGTCGCTCCCAGAAAATTCAAAGATTAAATGTAAAGAAAATCCAAAAGAAATAACAAAAGGGATTAAATCAAAAAGTGGTCAACACGAAAGTTGCTCGTCTCGACGAGATCTACAATTTCTTGAAGGATCTAAAATCAAATGAAATCATCTGTAAAAAAAATGTATTTTTAGGTGGTACCTTATAGATATAAAATACCGCATTTTATCTTTTGTATTTTTTTGTCATTTTTAAGAGAGAGAAAAATCAAAATAAAAATAGAGAAAATATGAAAAGATTATTTACAACTTAATCTAATTTTTTTAGATTTTTAATAATGAAGAAAATAAAAAAATAAAATACAGGGGTAAAACGGTCATAATGTACAATGTACAAAAGGGGCCCAAAACCCAAGTTTTGCATACAAGCTCCGATTTTAATGAAATTAGTCTTGTTTCGAAGGTCTCTGAATGTATATTACTTTAAAAGTGAGTAGAGCTAAATCGGACACCGTATGAGGGAGATATGTGCATTTTAAGGTTCCTAGCTTCAAACTTGGATTGGGATTTTATTGGTCAATTTTGCAAGTTAGTATTTTTTTGATATTTTTCTTTAATTGGTGTTAGTAACATATACATAATAGAGGTGGTTTTATTAGATTTGGAGTTAGTATAAAATATATACAAATAGGGTATTTTAGCTAATATACAGGTGAATATTTACAAATGAATTTGGCTTCTTATTTTATGCAAATATGAATGCTAAAATACAGATGTTATCAATGCATGCATGAATGCTAGTTATGCAATATAAGTAGAAATATGCCTCTAATTACTCGGGAACAAAGCTCTATTTTCAACTTTTAGAGTGATGAATCGCAGATTCATCACTCCTCCTGTCACGAGGAACACTTCCAGGACCGAATTCGAGGAAAGGATTTGGACAAGAGCTGACCAAAATTGAGAAGAATGCGGAGGTTCTTTATTTAAACACAGGGTGGCACCCTTATTTGATCGGGCCGAATCAAAGAATCTGAAGTATGTACAAGCAATCTAAAAAGGTGGCGTGGATCATGATGATTCTAGGAGAAATTTCCGTGAAGGGATCGAAAGTAATTGAGCTATGTATCATCCGCGAAAAATGCAAGAATATAAGGGATTGGACAAGTTTGACAGAAGTCAGAGGCGCAGGGGGAGTTGACCGGGGGTCAACACTCCCTGGCCTCTGATTGGTCCACCTAGACCTGCTACAGGACAAAATAAGGGGTTTTATTAAAGAATAAATAATTTAAAATAGTACATGATTTTATTAATTTTTCTATATAAAATAAAAAATGTTTATAATTTAATGTACTATTTTATTTTGATTTTTATTTATTTTTTTTGATAAATTTTATTATGGGTTTATTTTAATGATGTATTTATAAGTGTATTTACATGTATTTTGTATAATTTATTTTTATTTTGTATATTTTATTATTTTATCCTCTTATTTTATTTATTTATAATTTATTATTTTTGTGATTCTAAATATATTTTTCTTTCATTTTTATGAGTTTATTCATATTTTAAAATAAATAGGTGTATGTAATATGTAGGTATACCTATATTTTATATACATTTTCTTTATTTAATGAATTTTATTAGGTTTTATTTTGGATTTTTATTTTTAATAAATTATATGTAATATTTACAATATTATAAAAATATGAAAGAATAAAATAATTAAAGAATGTATTCCCCTTTTATTTATGTACATATATAACATAGGTATTTTGCCTATATATTACATGGACTTATTTTATTTTACAAATTCTTTTTGGTTTTCTTTTAATTTCAATATGTACATGTATTATATATATTATTTACAAATTTCTAAAAATGCAAATTTATATAAATAATGAATGAAGAATAAATTGAATATTTTAATCAGGTAGACTGTACAATGAGGGCCAAAAACTTAACTTTCACAGATGAAATCCAAAAATTATGAAAATAATTTTATTAAATAGTTCTTGAGAAGCTATATACAATTAAAGGTGATTTTGGTTGATTTTGAGTTTTTATTTGCAAGATATGGGTTTGTGAAGTTGAGATTCTGCCTTTTTATTCTGTGTAAAAAATGTACAGTGTGTATTATTTTTGTACAAACTCAATTTTGTATTTTTATTCCTGTTATTATCTACAACTTCATGTACAAAATATTTTTATTTGATGAATAAATAAATATATACAAAATAGGTGTCAAAATGCATAAATGAATGAATAAATAAATGAGGTATTTATTGTACTATTGGCCCTTATCTCCCCCTACTTTATTCCTTGTCGACCAATTCCATTCTGGCTTTAGTCTCGGGGTTCGGGTCATAAAATATTTACAATATTTTATTCCCTTTTTTTCTTCTTTTTATTCTATAATTTTGGCATTAAAAACTTTATTTTATGTACAATAAATATAATAAATAATAGATGCTATTATAGATAAATTGATGCTATTTGCATGCATTTGCTGGGGTTTTTAAGGCCAAAATGATAGAATAAAGGTGATGAATTGGAGATTCATCACCCCCTATACTTGCCTTTGCTAGTCCCTGGCAAATACTTATGCACTAAGTACAAAAAGAATAAAGAATAAGAAGAAAAGAAAAAGCAAAAATAAAGAATAAAGAATAAATTGAATTGATCGTGATTATTAAACTCATCTGTACAAAATCAAAGTTTGGAGCTCAGGTTAGACCTTGGTGTGAAAATGTGTGTAGAACCTAGTAGGGAACCAAATTTAAAACACAACAGCCTTCAAGAGTCACGGAACTCAGTTCAAATTACCTCAATAGCCAGGTCAGAACTAGCCTACATCATACGCAAACCCTTATGACTATGAAGCTGACTTGTACAGTGTAAGTGATAGTGGCTCTCCCCAACTGAAATGACAAAGGAACTGACTTCTCCAGAATGACAACCCAAAGATTCCCCAATCCATCCCTCTACCGTCGAGGAGCGGGGTATTCCCTTCTAAGTTCAAGTAGCATCCAACTCAAGAGGAGGAGGTGAAGAAGAGAATGGACGGTATCCAGTGTAGATACCTATCCTGGGATGCAAGACCAGTGTAGTCAAGTCATCCAGCTGTAGGCTCATATGGTATAACTTTGATGCTCAGGCTTGCCTATTTTCTATACAACATATATACATACTCCAACAGGCACTTTTATTTTTATTTTCAAGCATGTCCACTTTTTTGGAGTTTTTTTTGAAACATACTATTTACAGCAGCATTTACATAAGGACTTTTTCCTCTTGAGCCAGAAGACTATCCCTCTTTTGAAGCTTTATTGCAACCCACACTCTCCTGTCATTCGACTTCATTGAAACTGGACCAGGTTGGGGTGCACTTCCCTCCCTAGAAGAGGACAAATGTTTCCACACGTGTGCGTCTCAGACTGGCAAATCCACCCCCTCACCACTCCAACTGAGTTGAGCCAAGTGAAAGGTGCAAGTGTCCAAGTTAGGTCACGGCCGACAAGAGTCATGCGTGTGTCCCGAAAAGTTCTAGTTAGTCAGTCGAGGTGACTTGAACCCAGCCCTGATTTCTCAAAGAATTAAGTCTGAATAGATCTGAAGTACCTTAAACCTAGTTCCCATAAGGTTCCAGTGCAGTTACGTGCGGTAAGGTCCAACCAAGCTCCAATCTTCGACTTTATTGGACTAGTTCAATCATCAAGCTCAATAAGAATATATGAATACAATGCAAATGCTATTTACAAATATGCAAAGAGTAATGTAATTTTGCAAAGAATTTGAAAACAAAGAGAAAATTTTTACACAAAGAATTTGCAAATAAAAGAATTTTGGCATCCAAAAAAAATATACAGCTATTTACACGGGCGTGTTGTTTTATTTTGCAAGACTTAAAGAATTTACAGGTTTTAACAAAGTGATTTATTTAGGTGTATATATAATTTATAAAGAATTTAATGTATTTTATTCATGATTTATTTTATTTTATTTTATTTATGATGCTTTTATTCCTCAAATTTATTTGAAAATTATTTTGAAAACTATAGTACAAAATAATTTTTGCAAATATTTACAAACATTTGAAAGCCATTTTGCAAAGATTTTGCAAACACTATATATACATTTTTTGAAAATATTTTTACAAAATGTTTTCAAAACCATTTGCAAATAGGTTTTCAAATCCTTTATTTCACACAAATATAAGAATTTTTGCAATCAAAATGTTTTTACAAAGGTTGAAAATATTTCATAAAAGTTTTCCAAACAGTTTATACCATTTTTCAAATCATTTTGCAAAAATATTTTTAACATGATTTATTAATCAGTATATACAGAAAGAATCCAAGGAATAAGAAGCATTATTAATTAATTTTAATGAAATATATCATATTTTTAGCCATATTTATTAATAATTATACGAAAGTACGAGTTATGGCTGAAGTATATACAGAGTATATACAACCCCCTATACTTAGCATAAGCTATGTCCTCATAGGTTAAAGAGACAAAGAGAAGACATAACTCGTGCTGAGTATAGAAAAGCCTATACTACAAGGACTAAAAGAATAACAAATGAAAGAATAACGAGATAAATGAATAAGAAGGTGACCTTCCCCCCTATACTTAGGATCAAATAATCCTAAGTATAGCAGATTGTACACAACGCAGTGAGGGTCAAGGGTGGGAATAAACAGATCAATGAATGAATCAGAGGTGCGGCCCCCCTATGCTTAGGACAAAGTACGTCCTAAGTACAAAAATCTGACACAAAGGGGCGACACCTTTTATCTAGATAAAGAAATATGAAAAGAAGAAAAGAAGAAAAGACATATATATACAGATATATGAGAAGATCATGGAGAATGTACACATCACTCCCCCTATACTTAGGGTGAGATATCCCTAAGTATAAGCAACAACAGGAGTGACGGAACTAAACGATGAAAGAACAACACGGTGTGTACCCCCCTATACTTAGGTCAAAGTGCGTCCTAAGTATAGTCACAAAGATATGGCGAAAGATCTAGGGCACACATAACATGTGGGAGAAAGAAGGAATAGACAAAACACATATATACAAGCGGTGAAGAACTGGTGAAGTACAGGACGGTATCTGACAAGTGAATATCGTACTTGCGCCATTGTCTCCCTGTGAGAACAGTGACGCACTCGGACAATGTAGGACACCCGGATAAGCAGTCAGGTGGGTGTCGGCTACCAGGGCGAAAGAGATCATGAAATAGATACGGGGTCCGGTAGCATGTAGCAGGCAATCAGCTCGTAGGGTCAACATGAGGAAACAAAGTCGATACTATACGGCCGGGAGGAAGAAGGTACAGTACAGATTCCTCTGATCAATCAGAGTCTCATAAGATATGGAAAGGTAAGGAACAAGAGACATCGTGGTATTCGATGGTCATGAGGTCAGAAGATCATAGGTACACACCGAATACCGCAAGACATGGCTCAACCCTGCGAGGGTCGTCAAGGTGAGCATGCTCAAAGGAGTCGAGAATCATAGAATAATCAGAAGACTTGGTCCAGTGGTCCGCAGATCGGATACACAATCAGAGAAGAGACCAAGTACATATATCAGGAAAATCGGCTCCTGCTCCGCAGATCGGAGACACATTCAGAAGGAGACCGAGTACACAGCTCAGAAGACTCGGCTTCGTGCACCAACAGATAGGAGACACCAGAAATGAAACCGAGTACCTACAAAATGATGTACCCTCCCGCAGATAACCCTCGGGGAGTAGTACACGCTAATCATCGAATATTCAGTCAGAAACTCAACCTTGCAAGGGTCGTCAAGGTGAGCAGACGCAAAGGCGTCAGTGATCCATCAGACAGATCATCAGGTACGGTCTCAGTAGGCGACAAATCGTCTAACCAGCAGAAGAGACCGGAGAATCTAAAGAATGTGGCAGCGTCCCGCAGACAACCCTCGGGGAACGTGCTGCCAGCTAGGCATGGAAATAGCAGATGTCAGGGGCTCAGCCTCGCGAGGACAGTCAAGGCGAGCGGACTCAAAGGAGTCAAATCAGATGGTCCAATGATCTGCAGATCGGATATGCAACTCAGGATGGAACCAAAATCATATATATCAGATGACTCGATTCTATGCTCCGCAGATCGGAGACACGGTCAGCACGGGGAACCGAGCGTAAAGAGAGTGTTGCATGCTCCCGCAGATAGTCCTCGGGGAGTAATGCAATCTAGGCAAGGAATACTCAGAATGTGCCTCTACCTTGCGAGGGTCGTCAAGGAGAGAGAAGGGCATGAAGGAGCCAGATCCATTAGACGGACCCATAGTGGTCTCAATAGTCGACAAATCGGCTACCAACAAGGGAGACCAATCAGATCGGAAATATGTCGTAGTCTCCCGCAGATAACCCTCGGGGAGCTACGAGCTAGTCAAGGAATAATAAGAAAAGATCTCATCCTTGCGAGGACCGTCAAGGAGAGTGGACTCAAAGGCGTCTGAGCAAGTCAGTCTCATGCCCCAACAGATCTGGCGCATAATCAGAAAGAGAGACCGAGTACACATAACAGACGAATCGGCTTCGTGCCCCAACAAATGGAGGCACCAGAAGTGAGTGAAGTCCATCGTAAAGAAAGTGTCACATCCTTCCGCAGATGGTCCTCGGGAAGTGATGTGAGCTACACATTGAATAATCAGAGTACATCTCATCCTTGCGAGGGTCATCAAGGAGAGAGGAGGGCTCAAAGGAGCCGGATCCATCAGACGGATCCACAGAAAATGTGGCCTCGGTAGACGACGGACCGTCTACCAGCAGAAGAGACCAAGAGAGCTATAATGTGTCATAGCCTCTCGCAGATAACCCTCGGAGAGCTATGAAATGAGCAATGAATAATTGGAATATCAAGGCTCTTCCTTGTGAGGACTGTCAAGGAGAGCAATCAGACAGTTAGCCTCATGTGCCGACAAATCAGGCACCTCAGCATAGAAGGAGGCCAACCAATCATATCACATGACTCGGCTCCAGGTCCCATCAAAATGGCGACCCAAGCAGTGAATGCAACCGCAGTCCTAAATATTGTCGCATTCTCCTGCAGATAGTCCTCGGGAAGGAATGCGAGCTAGATCAATGTAGGTCAAGGGAATGCTGGCATAGAATCTCAGGTCCTCAAGGGCATTCAATCAATCAATCATCCGGAGGGCATAAGATCATGTGAGTGGAGCAAATAATCAGGTCATTCACAAAACAGTCCCTCAAGATACTCTAATCTGGTTGAGATGGCACGAAATATCATCAGGACTCCTCTAAGTGCCAGGGTGGATCAAAGAGCCAGGAGATCAAGGATGGTTCAATCAGGAAGATGAGAGATCATGCAGGATCCGCCGACCTTTATCAGGAAGTCCAAATTAGAATAATCAATCAATCCTCAAAATCAAGATTGGTGGATCCTCAAGATAGATAGATCAATCAATACTCATGAAATCATCACCAAGTCATCGCATCATATCATATCCTCAATCCGGTGTGCGAGATCTAAATCCTCAATAAAGAATCACACCTAATGATCATGCATCATCCAAAGTCCTCAATGAGCTCCTATGCACGTATGAAAGACAAATCCACCAAATCAACCTCAGCATCCTCAACATCATGCCCGACTTACTCCCATACTCAATATAAGTGGCGAATCCTCGATGCGTGCTATTGCTAAAAGCACAGCAATCCCGAGTAAAAGAAGAGATGATACGGGGGACACGAGGAAGGTGGAAAAGAAGGGTAACACAATGGAATGGAGAAGCTGATTGAGCTAAAGTGCCAATATCACGGGTGGTAGAAAAGTGACACAGAGGGGACGAGGAGGGCGGGCGAGAAGATCGAGACATAGACAAAATTGGGTGTTCCACACAAGGCGGGAACACCGTCAAAATGGTGGTCCGAAGAGCATGCTCTCCTCGAACATGAGAAGATGGGGATGGTATGATGGATACGAGGAAGGTGGTGAAGAAGAGGGAAATGAAGGACTTGGCGAAGAAATGATTGAGCTCAAGCGCCAATATCACGACTCGATGCAGATGAAGAGAGAGATATATATAAGAGAGGTAAAGAGACTCAAAGATGAAAAAGATGACTCACACGATGGGGCCGACTACTCTAATAATGAATGAAAAACGCAACGGACTCCAAGTCACATTCAATACACAAGACAAACCCCCGATTCACCTACTCGACATAGTGAAGACCATCAGATGACGATCATTTATCTTTTCGGTTTTAGAGTTAGGTGAGAATCACAAAGTTGTACAAACACTTAGGAGGCTTGATAGGATTTGGGCTCTACTCCTTAGTGTGTACGTGAGCAATTAAAGTGCATACAATGAGGGGGTTGCTCTCCTCAAGACAAGGAAGTCCATTATATTTTATTTTTAGGTCCAATAGAGTTAACAATCCCAATTTTATTTAGGTTATCACTTTTTTGGGTATTTTCAATGCATGTGCCTATCGAGGTTTCAATTTCCATTAAGCATCCTAGGTGGCAAAAACAGAGGGAGAAGGTCGAAAAAGCCATGCAAGTCGGAAAACGATGATGCATGCCAAGTAAGAAGACTTACAGTGCCTCCAGCTCTCTCCATGCGGGATGCAGAACGGAATTTGAAACCTATGCTGTATACAAATGCAAGCTGAAGAAATCGCCCTAGGATAGTAACTGCTATTATCGTGAAGCACCACAAGTCGGTCACCGATCTTCAATCCAGGAGTCCGGTCTACGCTCACCCCTCCTCTTCTCGACACATCGAGTTCAGGAGTAGCGCTTGACAGGGTGGGCACGTGGCACGTAGGCTTGAAGATGATGAGGCGACTGTTTAAAGTTTGAACTAGGTCCGTAGCGCACTATAGGTACATGCAAGATATTAAGGTGTTTGGACCTAATCTACGAGCAAGCAATTCCTAAGCTAGGGCTCATTCACACAAAATAATAAAAATAAAATAAAAAAGGAAAAAGCGTCAAAACCATCGAGGCCCCCAAGGGAACAATCCCTCAGGCAATGGACCTCGGGAACTGGAGTATCTGAGAGTCCTGTTTTATTACAATCCAAGTGTCACTCTCTCACATAAATATACATAATGAAATAAAATGCATAAAAAATATAGACTGTCTTCAAAATTTCTTCTTCCTCTGTCTTTAATGCTCTCTCCTGTTGGCCAGTGTAGAGAAGAGCCAACTTCGCCTTGCTTGGGTGCATTGGTCCTCCTAGGAGGTCCTCCTTCGCTTGGCGGTCCCTCGCATCAAAGACAAAGAAAGAAGGAGGTCAGAACAGTCAATCAATAATGTTAAGAAGTAATCAAAGAAATAAATAATAAAATATACACTGGACATGAGTAAAGAATTAAATAAATGAATGAATAATGATATAAAATCCGTTGCCTCCCCGGCAACGGTGCCATTTGATGAAAAGGGGAAAACCAAGGGTCGTATTAATCCACAAGGCGGATCAATGGTCGATACGTTGACCGCTCAATAATCCCCAAATCAATCAACAGTTAACCCACAATGAAATATATGCAATGAATATCAAAAATGTGAAGTTAAAATTTATTATAACTCTACATGCAAGTGTGTATAGGTGTAAGCATGAGTAGAGGTCGAACACTGGGAGGCGAATGGTTGTGTGGTGGAATTGATCGCGTAATTATTCAATTCTTGGTTGTTTTTGTGGGTTTTTTATTTTATATTTTTTTAATTTTATTTTTTCTTTTATAATTATTATTTTATTTTTATATTTTATATATTTTTATTTTCTTTTTATATTTTTCATTATATAATATATATATAAAGAGATAGATATAAGAGAAGAGAGAGGAGTAATATAAGGATATATATTTATATGAAATATATATATTTGTTAGATATAATATTTTTTGGATTTATATATTTTTCTAATTTTTCATTATTTTTTCTGAAATTTTACTAATTTTTATGTATTTTTAATTCCAAACCCTGAAAAGGGATTAATTAATATGTCGAGATTAATTTGGGTTTTAAAAATAATTAATAAATCTCAAAATTACCCAAATTAATCCTAGTACATGAACAATAGTATATAGATAATTATAAAATAGAAAAGCATATTTTGGTATTTTCAAAGGTTTATATTTTTTTAGGATTTTGGAGCTTCTTGAAATTTTTATATTTTCTTTTTCTATTTTTAGGGATTTTCATTTTCTGGACTCAAATATATATAAATATACCATATATAATTTTTTTGTAATTTTTCAAAATGTTTTTACATTTTTTTGGTATTTTATAAATTAGACAGTACAAAAATGGCTCCTTTTCATTTTTAATAATTAGGTTAAATGTAAAAAATGCAAAATAAAATATGGCATGAAAGTACACTACATGAAGCATCTAACCTATTTTTTTTGGATTTTTAGGAGCGACATAGGTATTTTTAATAAATGCATAAAAGACATAAAAATTAAACAGCCTGGCCGGGGCATTTTTGCAATAAAGGACAGGGATCTTCGTGCAAAAATACCAACATAAATAAAAATTTATTTAAATTTTTAGAACTATTTTACAATTCACAAAAAGTGCCAGGGTATACATGCAAACTTCACGCGCCTCACGTGGGACTGCACGTGAGGCGCGGAGGGACCTAAAAGTAATTTCAGGAAGGTACAGGGGTCCTACTGCAAAATATACATTTACTTTATAACGTGAAAATTTATTTACAATATTAAGATCCAAATACAAAAATACGGTAGTATGGTTTTGCAATTTACCCCCAAAAGGCGCGCTGGCGAACGGCTAGGATTGCTTCACTTGCCACGCGTCGCCTCCTCCTCGCCCGATGACGTTTCGCCGATGAAGGGCTGAGATTAGATCAACCGAGCTGATCTGACGGTCTGTGAAGTTGAGATTCTGGCTTTTTATTCTGTGTATAAAATGTACACTGCGTATTATTTTTGTACAAACTCAATTTTGTATTTTTATTCCTGTTATTATCTATAACTTTCATGTACAAAATATTTCTATTTGATGAATAAATAAATATATACAAAATAGGTGTCAAAATGCATAAATGAATGAATAAATAAATGAGGTATTTATTATACCATTGGCCCTTATCTCTCCCTACTTTATTCCTTGTCGATCAATTCCATTCTGGCCTTGGTCTCGGGGTTCGGGTCATAAAATATTTGCAATATTTTATTCCTTTTTCTTTTCTTCTCCTTATTCTATAATTTTGGCATTAAAAACCTTATTTTATGTACAATAAATACAATAAATAATAGATGTTATTATAGACAAATTGATGCTATTTACATGCATTTATTGGGGTTTTTAAGGCCAAATTGATAGAATAAAGGTGATGAAATGGAGATTCATCACCGACCCATGTATTTACGGATCGGGCTCGGGTTTGGGCCATATATTTCAAATATTGCAGGCTTAGGCCCGGCCCGTAGGCCCGAAAATTAGAGTCAGGTTCGGGCTGGGCTAGGGTGGACCCGGCCTGCCCAGGCCCGATGCACATCCCTATTCACGACCACTACTCTCTAGACAACACTGGTACGAGTCAGACACCTCTTACTCCTGATGCCGTCTTTCTCCAGGCGATCGGTCCGGAGCATCAAGGACGAGTCCGTTGTGGTGGTCGTGATACCACCATATGGAATTGGTATAGAGTAGGGAGCGACTTGTCATCTTCCTCTCAAAAGATGCAAAAGGAGAGGAAATTAGAGAGTCTAGCATGAAGATCAAGATTCAGGATTTGCGACAGTAAATGGTAATTTTTAATACATTCATGTAGGCACATCAAGGTGCAACGTCGACTAGTCACCCAACACAAGTGGATAATCTAGTTGCGAGGCTAGGCAACGATGATGAAGGAGAAGAAGAAGAAGAAGAAGAAGATGATGATGATGATCATGATGATGATGACAATGATGACAATGCGGATGAGGACAACGCCTAGGATTACTATAGGTGTTTTCTTTAGTTGGTAGGATATATAGTTTAGTATATTGTATAATTAATTTGAACAATTACTTTGCAAAGTAGGTTACTTTGTTTAAATAGTTTGAATAGTTTATGTTATAGTAGTTTTATTTGAATCTCTTAGCGTAGTCGTCATTTCAAACATTTCGTCTAAATTTGAATGTGGAATGAATGTTATTTTCTGTGTCGATCTTACTCTTTATGATGAAGATATAATTATTATTACAGGTATTCAGTGTTTAATGTCACTTTTTGCAGGGTAAAATGAAGAGTGTATCAGTGGTATTGAAAATTTTTTGTTAGCAGAGAAACAAAGGGGACGGTCGCGATGACCGTCCCCTTAGTTATCGTATGAGACGGTCATGACCGTCCCCGCTTCTCAAACTTTATGGGACGGTTACGAAGCTGACCATCCGCTGCTCTTACCATGAGGGACGGTCATGACCGTCCCCTCTAAGTGTGTTTTAAGGGACGGTCACGACCGTCCCCTCTAATTGACTTTAAGAGACAGTCACGACCATCCCCTATGTATGATTATAGGGGACGGTGTCAACTACCGTCCCTTATAGCAAATGGAACACATGTTATGGAGATGGTTTTTTGACCGTCCCCTGATCATAGGGGACGGTCACCCTATCAACGGAGACAGATAATGACCGTCGCCTATTCTATATTTTCTTGTAGTGTTTATTAATTTAGGTGAAGAATGCTTGGAAAATATGTACACACGGTATCCGATTAAATATGTGGAATTTGTGCATTATATAAATAGTGAACAAATGGCATTCTATGTATAAAAATATTTTCATGGTTTTATTAATTTTCCTTGTATCTATCCACTTATTGATTAATCATGAGGATGAATATTGACTTGTCTCTAGGTTAGATTTTAAGTATGTATATATGTACATGTTTATAACCTTATTTTTCTTTATTCCTTATTTTCTCTCTTTTTATTCTTCTTGTGGTATTTTTGAGTGATTATTTCATTGACATATTCATGAATCGTATATTTACAAAACTCAAATATTAACCAATATTTACATATATTTGATAGGGAATTTAGAATAAATGTAAGAACAATGTCGACGAATTCCAGATTCATCAAATACAGACATCACGAATAAGGAAATAATGTGTTTTAACCTCTATCTTTCTTTATCTAAAAGATGATTTTAGCTTTAATCATTCTTCTCAACCACTTCCCATTTTCAAAGTCCAAGTGGCAAATTCTAAGCTACTGATTGACTTTTCTTCCTAATCCAGCTTATTCCATGTTAGTTAATCACTATAACTTGATATAATTTATTTTCTAGGTTTTAAATCACAATGTGAGTTTGATTAAGTTCAGATAACTGAGCTGGCAAATGGGTAAACAAGTTTAGTGACACATGAAGTGCCATATTATTCTCGAGTAACAGTTTAATATAAGAAATGGTTACATGCCCAAACAACCATTGGTTCTTGTAAATAGGGCAACAAAAAAGCAGAGAGGATCCTAGTTACAACAGAGATACCATAATCTCAAATATTTTTTTGCGATTTCAATTCCAAAATCCAACTTTATAGATTGTATCTTAGATTAGTGTTCTACATATCCTCCGAATTCCGTTCAAATCAAGTGCCTTTTTCTATTTCATCTTAATGTTTGAAAATACAGACAATATTTAAGGAGCTTAAATTCCATTTAAAAAGGATCCAAATCTTCAAACATTAAGATGAAATAGCAAATGATCTCCTATTCAAGCAAAATTAGGAGAATATGTAGAACATTAATCTAAGATCTAATCTATAAGGTTGGATTTTGGAATCGAAATTGCAAAAAATTGAGATTACAACAACAAGGATCTGCTCTCGGAAAAAGGGGTACTGGAAAACCTACCACTCAATGCTAGTCCCACAAATGACGACGAGACAATCCCTGAGCACCAACTCAAAAGCCAAACAATTGTTAGTCTGCCATTTTATACTAGATGTAAGAAAGTAAGATTTTCTCCCTGAGCACAAGATTAGAATACAGATGGTTGATTTTTTTTTGTTAAAGAAAGAAGTACCTGCGAATTTTTTGTCTGATCCACACGAGGGGAGATCCACACTCAGACCAGCAGATGTTTTAATTTTTTGTCGGGCTGGAGGAAAACATGCATGTGTTTATTTAACTGGAGTGTCTCGTTAGTTGATCTGATAAAAAGTGATTTTACTGCGGGATACGCTGCACAGAAAGTTGCCTCAGCCAAAGTTGCTTAACATGAGAATGTTTGTATTGACAATCAACATGTCTTCACCCTTTTCAGATTTTGGGTTCTTGGCGTCTGAAGCTGTAGAGCTCCTTAAGAGGGTCTAGAAAATTATGCATAGCAATGTTATGGTTTCCAGGTCTATGGATGTTGTATTCCAAAGAATTGGATTTGCCGTCCAAAAGGGATTGACGGTGCAGCTTGTTGTCCGTCTCCTAATAGTTTTTGAAACCAGATCGGATCGGTGACCGGTGAATCGAGCATGAATCGGTCTGGTTAATCGGTTCTCGTCGATTTGGTTCGAGATTCAAATTTTAAACAACCCGCCCAGTTCAACATTTTATTTTTAACCCGATTTAACCAGTCAACCGAAGTTGAACCGTATTTAATTTTTAATTTATTTTAAAATAATAATGGAAGTGAGAGTTGAATTCACGACCTTAAGGTAGTAAATTCATACTCCTAACCAACTACTCTAATATAACTTTTTGCTTGTAATGGGTTTTAATTATTACTAAACTACTATTATGTTATAAAGCAAGTAGTCCAAATAATATATATATATATATGAGTGATCCTGTGAGAGCAAAAAGTTGTGAGAGTATGAGAGGAGTGATTATGGACCACTAGATTCAATCATGAGAGAGAAGACAGAATCTAGTGGTCTAGAATCACTCCTCTCATGCTCTCACAGCTTTTTGCTCTCACATGATCACTCATATATATATATATATATGGAAAAAATGGGGCTGCCCCCACCCCATTTTTCGGCGTTTTTTTTATTTTTTTTGAAAAATAAAACCATGTATATTCATCCATATATCCTTCCTATATGCCATTCGAATTTCGTCAGAAACAGAGACTCCTATGGCCTCCATCTCGATGGTATCGATTTAAAAAAATCCTGTTACCGTTAAAAAATTACTGTCCGGATCGAGGTCGTAGGAGTCTCTGTTTCTGACGAAATTCGAATGGTATATAGGAGGGATATAGGGATGAATGTACATGGTGTTATTTTTCAAAAAAAAATAAAAAATTTTCCCAAATAAGGCGGGGGCAGCCATGTTGGCTGCCCCTAGGGGGCAGCCACATATGACCCTATATATATATATATATATATATATATATATATATATATATATATATATATATATATGACATGTATGACATTTAATGGTGCGTATGAAAAAAATATTTCATGTATAGTGTGAAATATAACATTGTCTATGTATTTTATTTATATTTCAAATATATTTAAGTGTATATTATATATATTATTTTATTTCAGTTTGATTATCTGGTTCTACCACTTTTTCCTCACCGGTCTGATTTAATCTGATTTTAAATAATGACGACGTCATAATCCGGTTGAACCGATTTGATTACATGGTTCAATCCGATCCGACCATTTCGATAAAGTTTCCGGTCAAGATGTCCGGTTAAAATTAAAAAATATTGGTCCTAACACAAACATTTTTTGTTGGTAAAACCTTAGTCGATGCATGGGTTCGTTGGCTCGATGATTCAACCACACACTTTGTGGTCAATTTCCCTGCTTCAACATTTTGGTCGCAGCTCACTGATTAAGTCTGAACTCTAATCACTCTACACCATTCACGTCGCGATAAAAATCATGTTGCCATTAGATGCATTGACTAGAAGCCCGATGACCTCAATGCGTCTAATTAATTTAAACTACTATTGTTGAAATCAAAGTAGACTAACCGGTTTGACTGCTTGGATCGGTGAAAAAGACCAACCAAATTGATTATTGATTTTTAGTTATTCTGCTCAATCAAGGTCATTTGTTAAAATTTTGTTGATCTGTAATTGTTGATTGATTCGGTTATATTCAACGAATCGGTATTGTTCCCAATCAAGGCCTACATGGGATGGCAAGAAGCTTCGCAAAGGATTGTTCCCAATCGGTATTGGAAGACCATTATTAGGTGTGAAATTGCTTGGAGGGGTGGTTAGTAGGGACAAAAAATTTATTGTAGGTTTGGCTTTAGAGAGGGCTACTGAAGCAGTGAAGTTGATGCATCTCCTTCCTCAGTTGAATGATCCCAGAGTGAGCTTTTTACTGTTCATGTATGGGTATATCAAAACTTTTATTTGGGTTGAGGACTTTCCAACCTAAGTACATGGAGGAGGCCGCAATATTTTTCGACAAAGGCTTACGAGATTCTATTGAAGACATTGTTATTTGTGGAGGTCCTTTTTTTTGGAGACCTCCAATGGAGAGTGGCTTCTTTGCCCATTTGACTTGGCAGTTTGGGACTTTTTTCAGCGGTTGATGCTTCTTCATATGCCTTTGTAGCTTCCAGGACTCAGTCTTGGGAACTACAGGATCATATCCTTCAAGACAGTGAGATTTACAATATAGACACCGACTTTGATTGTGCTTTTCAAGGACTTCGTGACATGATTTCCTCTTTCGACCTCAGTTGTTTCTCTAAAAAGGACACCGTCCCCCCTAAGACCTAAAATATTTTGGTGAGTGTTCTTTTTAGCAAAATAATTGAGGATATGGAGGTCGTTTTTAATATGTCCATTAGACAAAAGGCTATTTTCCGGTGTCATCAAGCTGATCATACTCAAGTTTTTCTCCTTGCTTTGCCTATTGACGGACTTGGGCTACACATGTCACCAATGAAGTATCGCAATATTCTCAGATATCATCTCGTGATTCCCTTATTTTTAGCGGATGAGGTATGCCCAGTTTGCCGTAAGACATGCTTGGACAGTTTTGGCAATCATGCAATTCATTGCAAGGAGCTTCTAGTTTTAAGTACAGACATGATCTTGTTAGGGATGTTTTATTTGATATATTCAGACGTGCATGTATTGCTGCTAAAAAAAGGGGCGCCTGCGAACTTTTTAACTGATCCGCAGGAGAGAAGATCCACGCTTAGATTCGTTGATACATTGATTTTTAGATGGGTCGGATGGAAATATGCTTGTGTAAACTTGACATGAGTTTCTTCACTGGTGGGGTTGAAGAGTGGGACCTTCACAGTAGGGCATGCTACCCTTAATGCTGCTTCAGGAAAAGTCACGAAGCACGAGAAAGCATGCACTGAGAATCATCATGTCTTCATTCCTTTTGCTTTTGATACTTTTGGTTTCTTATCACTGGAAGCTTTTGAAGAGGATCCAAAAAGTCATGAATAGTAATGTGATGGTTCCTAGATTTATGGATGTAGTATTCAGGAGGATTGATTTTGCAATTCAGAAGGGACTAACGGCGTAGCTTGTTGTCTACTTGTCTCCTATTTCTATGTAATCCATCGATTTTTAGTAAGATTTTAGAAGCTTTGATGAAAAAAATTAACAAAATTGAATCGAAATTCAAATATAATTCCATTAAAAAAATAATGTATGTAATAGCCTTCGCTTCTGATTACTACAACTGATTACTGACCAACTCCCGTATACCACCTTCTTTTTAAAACGGATTTTGAATATATCATCATCTATTATAAAGCTATAAAGGCAGCCAACATATTATATAGGCACGTATATGTATATTATTTGACATATACATGAAAAAAATATATGTATACATATACACACATAATGTATTTAATATAATAGGTATGATTCTTTTCTCTGCAAAGCTGCTTACTCCAGTAAATTGAATTTCTGGAGCGTCTTTGTTTACTGATGCCCACTTTGTAAGAAAGAAAAAAAAATGAATATATTAGTATCCAATCCATTATCATATTTATTTTATACATATTTTGATATTCGTATTTGTGTTCGTTTTAAATAGATGCGGATATGGATAACACTTTGACATTCACTAATATTCACATTCGTATTCGTATATCCGTTTTCGTACATAGGTATAGTAATATATATATATATATATATATATATATATATATATATATATATATATGCACGTAACAACATTTTATGATTGCATCCAATGTTGTTGATATATATATATATGAGAATAATGGGGCTGCCCCTTGCGGGCAGCCAAGAATGGCTGCCCCCGCGCCGTTTCGGCGCGTTTTTTTATTTTTTTTTGAAAAATCTCGCCGTGTAAATTCATCCCTATATCCCTCCTATATGCCATTCTAATTTCGTCAGAAACAGAGACTCCTACGGCCTCCATCGAGATGATGTCGATTTAAAAAATCATGTTACCGTTAAAAAATGTCTGTCTCGATGGAGGCCGTAGGAGCCTCTGTTTCTGACGAAATTCGAATGACATATAGGAGGGATATAGGGATGAATATACATGGCGATATTTTTCAAAAAAAAATAAAAAACGCGTCGAAACGGCGCGGGGGCAGCCATCTTGGCTGCCCGCAAGGGGCAGCCCCATTAATCTCTATATATATATGTCTGATATATCTATTTTATGTGCAAACCATCCTAAACATGTATGTTTTTGTTAATTTATCAAAATATTTCTCTTATTATTCGTATATGATTCTTATTCGTTTTACATTCGTATTTGTTTTCAATGATATAATAAGAAAATTTTCATATCCATCAATATTCGTATCCTCGTTCGTATTTGTAATTTAAAATGGATAAAGATATAGTCGTACATATATTCATATCCGTATCCGATCATTTTCATCCCTACCACTTTGGCTTTTAAACCGCATAAGAGTGCTCCTCCCACGTGTGGGAGTAGATATGCGAACTCTTATTTTGTAACTAAACTCTATCTTTTATCATTAATGCAAAAAAGTAATATAACATGTATGTATAAAAATGTGTATGTGTTATATTATAAATACTTAAGTATAGTGACGAATAGATCAATGAATACAATATATACATCACTTTGCCAATTGTATTGGTTATACATAACATGAAACAATGGGTTTACATGAATACTTACCAATGTATTTGATTATTCAAGTAGGTCCTATTTTTTTAATTCTTTGTTGTGAACATATCAGTATACTTGATGATTTTATTTTGAAAATTTATCATTAAATAGGATTTTACATTGTTATTGTAATACTATGATGTTGGATTTTTAAACTTTTTATAAACAAATGGTGATCACACTCATCAAGTTGGTTTTCACCTATACAGTAGTAGCCCTTTTTTCTTTCAAAAAAACACTCATCAAGTTGATTTTCATGTAAGTAAAATAGGGCAAGAATTCAATATGACATGGTGGAACAAAAACAATCACCCAGCTTAGGGTTTATTTCAAGATCCACCATGTTTTCGGTTTATGAGACATCAAGATCCCTCATGTGTGAGAATGAATGTCCCAATCACCCAGGTCATGTTTAATCAGCCAACTAATAAAAGAAAAAGTGAACAGTCTCCTAGTTTCTGAATGATAAAATCAAACATCTGGAGAACTACCTTATCCAACTCCTTCATGAATAACGATGGTTCATAGCAAGAGCAAAATCTGTTAGCCCAAAAAGCACTCCTTATTTAAGAGCAATTGACGGATCATCACGAAAAATAGAGCATTACATCTTTGAATCCAATACCACCTTCAATCACATGCTTGCATACTTCACCCTGCCTGACCAAGGGCATTCTCCCTCTACTGAAAAACATTTTTTGGCATATCATCTAGTCTCTTTGATATATTTATAGGTAACACAATGGGGGAGATGAAATATGCCACCAAGGATCCAAGCAGTATCAATCTACCCCCTCCTAATAGTATCTTAGAGGGCCAATTGGTGAATGGTCTCTATATTTTTTCTAGGATCGGATTCTAGTCATCTGATGTAGCCATAAATTTCATTCAAGGGAAATCCAAGTAGGTAGTAGGGAGGCATCCAAGTGGTGTAGTGAGTACCATCTAGCAAACCAAGGTCATAAAATCTCTCTGGTTAAAGGGTATAAAATATGACACCACTCTCAATGATGTCATCCATGTATTGCGTAAAAAAGGTGGGAGGAGCTTCTGCTATGACAATCTAAACCACTGATGTTATGTTTTTCTTTGAAACCCTTTAGTTCTGACTGCTTATGGATGTCTCAAGCCTGATAAAAAAATACCAAGATTAGGGATTACATGACATGAGTAAGGAGCTCATGTCTAATTTTGTAAATGTATGAGCTCTAACTAGTAAAATCATGTCAAGAAGTTGATAGATAAAGTGAAGAGTCCATTGTGATACCAATTGCAGCAATTGATCTGCTCTGTTCTCCAAGGAAATAACCTCATTTTATTATATTTCAGCAGCATTTAAATCCCGCAAATGTTCCATGAGTTGTTTCCTTCATCAAAAGATTTATGCTGGATTCAAGTCCATATTTACCGTATCTTACATATATTTGGTATTTGATCACAGAAGCAGGTCTTCCAGGTATCATGCAACAGTCATCTGACTTGCAACCAGGAAACTTTTGGTAACTTGTGGTTTTCTTACTAACTTGCTTGCTGCCATGTATTCATGATATTCTTGTTCCTGACATCGCAAAAGCAGTTTCGATATTTCTTCTCAATTAAACTTTGACCTTACACATTTTGTCATGTTTTAATCTGCATTCTTCAGTATATTTTGATTTTTTATTATTGTGATAAAATCTCCTTATATTTGTTAAAAAAGTCCGAAAAAGTGATGACATAGTTTGATGGAATAGGAAAGTTCTTTTACTTATCTCATCACAGTTTATCTATTTTTTTAAAAATTTTATAGGATGGATTGAGCTATTTTACATGGTTTAGGTCAGATGATTCCAGTTTGTCCCCTATCTCCCATATTTTTTAGATAAGACTTTTCTACAGTCAAGATGCATGTTTGTTTCATATTGTCATATAAAGTTATTTTTTATTGCAATTATATCGTCATATTAGTACTTGTAAATTTATGCTTTTGAAAATACTCTCATTATTTATGCTAATTGTCACTTTTTGATGTTATAGGTTCCTGATTTATCAAATGGACTGTTTACAAGCTATTCAAGAAAAAAGGGCAATGGGATGCATTTAAGACATATCAGAATTTGTGATTGATGTTAATGGCGTTTCAAACCGGACTATAACAAAATATTGATATATGAGTGTTGGTTTAATTCTTTCACAATAATGCTTAGTTAATGTTTGATTCTTCTTTTAGGTGAGTTCTTAATTATTGATTTTTATTTGGATATTCATGAGTGATGTCATAATGAAACGATTTATTGAATCATTGCTCAATATATGAAATTATATTCCACAAATAAAATGGGTATATTAATTTAGATAACAACAAGTATCGTTGTTTGGTCAATCCATGTTTTTTTGTGACAAATTATTCGTCGGCATTGTGGCAAATAGTGACGAAAAAAATGTTGTTATGCATAGACGAGTCAAATAATAACTTTCGTATAGTGATGAAAAAAGTGTTGGCATATACCAATGATGATGTTTTTTATTTGTTGTAAGAATTTAAATTAACAACATTTTTTATTCGTTGCGATTTGAAATTTCTCAACGGTTACTAATCGTTGTTAAAAATTTAACAACGGCTTATAGCAACGGTTCTTACGACAAAACACAAATTCATCGCGAGATTGTATAATGACGTTTTATTCGTTGCACTCTTAACAAAAAAAACCGTCACTATAGGTCTCTATTGTTGTAGTGTTTGTATCTATTATGCTATATGTGGAAACATATATTATGTATTTACCTTTATCTATTTTGTCTATGCATACATCTATTTATACATGTCTATAAATTTGTGTTTCATTACACGTATGTATATAAATATTTATAGCACATAAACAAACATTATTTTTCAAGAGATGGAAATGTATGCGTATAAGAATCTATATTTTCCCTATATATATTATATATATTTAAAATACGTGCATACCTATAATGACGTTTGTACTTATATGTGTACTTATAATTTTTGTTTAATTTGTTTCTATCAACTATTTCCATTGTATCTATATGTGTATTTTGAGTAAATTTGGATCCACTCTAATTTGATTGAATTGTTTTAACTTTACAATAGTATAATTATAATTCAAAAAGCTATCATAGAGAGATTGATTGATGGGAGACGGATTGAGAAATCCAATTCTGATCAATTCAATTATTTTTTTCGACGGTTTGATTAAACTCGATTTAGAAGTTGGATGACGTGGACATCTGATTGAATCAATCTGATTTCATGATTAATTAACGCGAGTCAATCTTTCAATCTTCTTGATAAATTTTTTTATTCTGATAATTGGACCGATTCCAGAAATGTCAGACTAAAAAAGTTACAGGAAAACATGCTAACCAGTTATAACAAGACCAAAACCTAAATTTATTAAGGAGGACGTTGCAAATTGTCATAGAAGTAGAAATCCCAGTAGCATAACAATAATTATTTAAAGGTTCCGTATTGAAAATATCTAAGTTTGTTCAAAAGGCGATGTCATGTCCTGTCCGAGGCCGACCATATGTGATCCGATCTCGGCGGAAACTAACCACTTGGACGGCCTGGATCGCGTCGTCATGGATTCGACGGCTCATCGCGACCTCTCGTTTTTTCACTGGCGGTCTTTTTTCTCGTACTATTAAGATAAAGACGCCATCACGTCCACTCGTCCTCCTTTGGTCTATTTGAATCCAAACCGTCCGCATTATTGCCTTTTGTTTGCCTTGATTTATTCATTCACACCATTTACAATGCCGAGGTACAACCCAATGAAAACATTATTAGAAGGGATTTTTATACAACAGATTCTATAATCTTTTTCAATTATCTCTGCGAATTTTGAAACATCATAATTCCTCCTTCACCTCTATAAACTTGCTCCGTCTTACCCTACAAACCCTATCGTTAAATTGACACATATATAGTTAACTTCCTTGGGTTAAAAATGAGTTAATCTAACCAATCCACGATCGGACGGCTAGAATTAACTAAGAGAAGAAAAACAATCATCCCTCCTCAAAGAGCTTTCCCTCCCACGAAGCTCAACCTGGACTTGAGGAGGTGCGGGGGCGGTGCTCGACCTCGCAGGGAAGGCACGGGCTTCAACTGTCCGGGGGACGGTGGTAGGGAGGGCCTTCGTAGGGGAGTTGGGGGGGGGGGGGCATGCAGGGGAGGCACGGCCTGCGCAGGGGTGGCGGGAGTGTAACACCCTAACCCCAAACATAGTACCACATGGAAAACTCACAAAGTGTGGGTGTGGTATATAAGTGGTGAGGATTACTAGTTGACAACTTGGGCTTAAGCATTTTGGGTGGTTGTCAACGGGTCCATTTGGGCTCGAACCCAACAAGTTGTCAGGGTCAGTTTTCCTCAATAACGGACCGGGGATCTAAGCCCGGGACGTTACAAATGGTATCAGAGCCGAACGCCCTCTGACAGTGGAAAGGGCTACCCGAGAGGTGGAGCCGCCCCTACAAAGAGGTTGGAGGAAATGGCTACCCAGAACGTGCATAGTACCACATGGAAAACTCACAAAGTGTGGGTGTGGTATATAAGTGGTGAGGATTACTACTTGACAACTTGGGCTTAAGCATTTTGGGTGGTTGTCAACGGGTCCATTTGGGCTCGAACCCAACAAGTTGTCAGGGTCAGTTTTCCTCAATAACGGACCGGGGATCTAAGCCCGGGACGTTACAGGGAGGGCCTTCGTAGGGGGAGGGTTGGGGGGGGGGGGGGGGGGGCTCGCAAGGGGCTTCGGGCCAGAGGGGACTTCGAGCAGGGGGTCTGAGAGGGCTTCAATCGTCCGGGGGGGGGGGGGGGTCGCAGGCAGGGAAGGCGTGACCTTCGTAGGGGAGTCGCAGGTTTTTGTGTGTGTGTGGGGCTCGGTCGCAGGCAGGGGAGGCACGAGGACCTTCGATCGGAAGGGGGGGGGGGTTCCTTCGTAAGGGAGGTGGCCTTCGACCCGAAGGTGGTGGGAGGGCCTTCGATCAGGGGGGGGGGGGGGGGGGCTTCGCAGGTAGGGGAGGCCGCGAGGACTTTCGAGGCTTCGCAGGGGAGACTTGCTGCCGGGGGAGGGGGGTCTTCGAGCATGGAGCGGGGGGAGGGGCTCCGAGCAAGGAGCAAGTGATGGGTGGAGAGCGGCCTAGGCGGGCCTGACATCTTGCTCGAGCAGATGTACAGTTTCTAGTGACGTTCGGTGCGGAGAGGGAGTGGCACCTATAGTAATTTTGATAAATAAAATAGTTATAATTTAAAGGAAGATAACAGAATCGGATTACTTTTAACAGTTAAATGGATGAGGGTCAACCACATGGTCTGTAGGGTAACAGTTAACAAGTTTACGGGGGTGGGGGAAGAATTATGATGTTTCAAAGGCCGTAGAGGTAATTGACGAAGATTATAGGATTTGCCGGATAAAAATCCCTTATTAGAATATTGTTCGTTGACTTCTGGAATTTTAAAATCTGAAGATTGCCATGCGGGGATGGATTGAATAGAAATATTACATCAAGTTAAAGGGTAAAGTCTCAATGTTCATCTGATGAATATATCAAAATTTCGGTTTTCCTGGAAACTAACTGGCCATCGTTTTTGTAAAAGAACCTTAAAGATAGGGGGCTGGATGTTATTTTCTTAAAAAAACATATCATTTCGAAGCAATGTTACCGCGGATGGAGTGGAGTCCGACGACCTTGCAACGGAACATTTTGACTCCTGAGATTCCACCCGCACGAGGAGGAATATTTTCTGTTTAAATCCATAAAAAAATTCCATGCAATTTTGTGTGTTTGTATGAGAGATCAGCAATTTGTAGTGGATTTTATGCAAGACTAGGTCTTGTGATATTTTCTAAAGTAATTCGTGAATAAATAATAAAATGCCACGGTATGTGCATCAAAATCACAGTAATACTTATGAATCGAATCAATCCATGTCAGCTCAATTTTGGATGTTCCAAGATTACATATCATGAGACAATAGATTACATTATATGGTATGAATTCTGATTTTCTAAACATTTTAAAAAACTTACCTGTTACACTTTCAGCTCTCGATCTAACGTATTTTCTTATTTAATTAAATTGAGTCCGAAATTACTTATTTTGAACCTCATCAAGAACGATCCAAGAGTCCAGGAACAATATTGAAATTATCCTAATATAAGAAAGATGGGGGCATTTAGAACAAAAGACCTCGTGATATCTCCTCTGGTGCCACGAAGCCGGAGGAGTAGCAAGTCTTCTCTCTCTCTCTCTCTCTCTCTCTCTCTCTCTCTCTTATCTCCGCCCGCAGGAACAGACCGTCAGATAGAGAGAGAAGGTGTGGGAGAGCGGGAAGGAGAGAAAAGGCGGGGAACGGTGTCTTTATCCCCACCCCTCTGCCCTCCCTCTCCTTCCGCCATGGACCCCTCGCCTCTCGACGCCGCCGCCGCCGCCGCCGACCCTAAGGACGGGGGACCTGCTTTCGCCGTGGATCACTTCCTCGTCGAGGCGCTGCAGAACCCCCGCCACCGCCTCACTGGTCCGTTACCGAATCTCTCAACCCCCCATCCACCGTCTCGATCTCGGTCTCCCTTACGCGTTTTTCTTCTCAGATCGCGTGCGCTAGGTGTGCTTTTTTTATGTGATTTATAATTAGAGTGCTTGTGCTAATCGGACTCGTTGATTTAGGGTTTCCGAAGTGTGGTCAAGGTTAAATCTGGTGATTCCCTTCCAATTTAGGTTTCCGTTATGAGGCATGGAGGAGGCGAGTTGGAATAGAGGGATTTCTTTGTCTGATGTTATACGGTTATTTTCGAACGTAATTAAAATGTAAGGAGTTGGGTGGATGACTTCTTTTCATGTTGCGGGCTCTTAAAATTTAAATTGTGCGAGATTCCAGTCATCTGTACTTCATCGTTCGTCGATTGGATGGCTTTTCCCAACGGCATACATGCTGATCTTGTTTCATTGTTGATCAGCAATTCGGTATTGAGGTGTTGCAATACTATATTCAAGGATGGATCTTGCATATTTACTTACCCCATGTCCCTGAAAATTATAGAAAATGGAGAGATAGAAAAGGGTCCAACTAGTTATTTATATGAAGAAAAGGAACGAGCAACTTTAGATCTTCTCGTTTCTCAATCGAGAATCAAACAACTCGTCGTGAGATGAGTTTCACTATGTAGCCGAGAATTGATGCAGCATGGAATAGTGGACTAGGGCAAAAATTAGGATTGTGATTAAACCAAGGCTTGTTGTCTTCATTTTTGTATAATTCGAGTTGAGGTAAATTTATTTTAGTTTATATAAATGCTATTGTTGCAATGCCTAACTTAGCTATTTTAAGTTCAGTTAATCAAGTTATGATAAGTCCAATTTTGTGAATCTGATATACTCTTGAACTTATTTTATGAAAATGGAGCTTTCAAAGGTATGCCCCTTGCACTTTTATTCCGGAGTAGAGAGTAGAAAATTAAAAACAAATGTACTCTACTGTCATGTTTGAATATACATCCTGCTAACCCCTGTACCAATCATCATTCATGTGTGCTTTGAGCCTCTCTCTCCCTTAATCATTGGGATTTTTTAACGTAAAGCACATAATATGCTAGCCTTTATGAATGATTAAAAAAATTCTTTATCGATTTGAGGATAAAACCCATTGATGATTTTGCTCTTGTGTGTGGTTCCCTTTCTCAAGAAAATCTGGAGGAGGAACTGCATTATGTAGGTAAAGTTTTAGAGTTCCTCTTTGATTGTCTCAAGCGTGGTTTTGATCTATTCGTGGTGGTGGTAGTGATCATGGTGAAATGGTGAAAGGGCAATGCCTACTTCTTTCGTTTGAAGGCGGGCGTAGTTGTATTTTGGGTCGAGGCAATGGAGCTATTCCCATCGCTTGTATATGTCCTCACACATGTCTCAAAGGTGGCATTTGTGCGCATGTGGTGGACAACGGAGGAGGGAAATCTAGCTTGGAGGTTACTAAGGTTGCAGAGAAATCGCGACAAATGGAGGATTTTGCTGGAGAAGTTAATGCAACATATGCGATGGAACCTAAAGATGTGTTTTTTGATAGAGTGGTGGTTTCAGATTTCGTTTTTGAAAAAAGAGCACTAGATGCGCTTTTATTGTAAGTCCTACATGGCAATGTCTTGTTTGTCTATGATCCCATTCCGGGTATGGATCTTATTGTCGGCGGTCTTTCTCTCTTGGATCCGATTGTTCTTGCAAATGGGAAGTTTTTTTTGGATTAGGTCCTGATACCTCTTATCGGAGGGGCTTCCTTTGTGGATCTGGATCATCTATTGATGGATCAGAATGCAACAAGTGTCTTGATGGGTGCTTCAGATTGTCAACGTTCTGTCGTGGGCTCGAGTTTGATGAGCCCTCCCCTCGAGGTTGCATTTGTTGGAACACAAGAGGTTGGAGCTTTGTGTTCTAATGGGTCGAGGACCCTTATTCCTCACCAATGGATTCTTATAGGGGATCGACCTGTGGAGGCGGTTGCATTCTTAATGACATAAACTTTGGACGAAGTGGAAGGCTCATCTTTGTCTATGACCAACACCGTGACTCTTCAATGGTGTCGATAGAGATTGGTCCGCATATGGTGTCCAAGAGATTGAAGTGTTACTAGTCAAGGAGCAAGAGATTGATGACAACCCCATCGACATGAAAACTGCAAATTCAATTGTTGAAGCAACAATATTAGAGAGGGAAGTGGTGAACTCAAAAGTGGCTAAGGTGGCGGGTGTCATTTCATCCATAGGAAAAAATCAACCGTTTAATGAAGATTATATCTTGGAACGCGAGGGAGTTGGGGGACGTGAAGAAAATGAGATACATTGGCTCCTTATTGAATGCTTGGCATATGGATATTGCGTTGATTAAAGAGATGAGGTTGAATAGGGGCTTTGTTGAATGTGAGCATTGTTTGGGCTGCAGAAATATGAGAGTATAACTCTTAACGTTGTGGGTACCGAGGGAGGAACCGTGATTGCATGGAAGGGTGATTTATTTTTTTGGCTTCTGAGCATAAAAGGAGATTCATGCATGCTGTGGGACTTGCTGCGAGGCAAACAAGGGTTAGACTGATTGTATTTTATGTGTATGGGGCGAATGATTCATCTCAGAGGATCAGATTATGGCAGGAGCTCGGCCAGGTAAGGGAGGCTTCCCAGAGGACACATGGATTATTGACGGCGATTTTAATGTGATGCTCTTCTTGTCTGTCGGCTCGACTTGTGTGGTGATATGGTTTCGGGTTCTGATGACTTTGTTGCTCTTGTCAGGAGCTTGCAATTAGTGGGTTTTGATGCTACCGATATGTGTTACACCTGGAGTAATAGTGGCTCTTGGTCTAGAGCAGCTGTCTCTTGGCATCCAGTGAGTTGATGGAGATTTTCCCACTTGGTGGGATGACATCTTGTTTGAGATCTAGATCTAACCACAACCCGTTGGTTTGGGACTCGGTAAGAAGGTTGGTCCTCCTTTTTCAGATTTGAGAAGTCATATCAGAGCACTTGTCGCGAACACTTGGATGTTTTATGTTGGGCTTGGGTCTACGATAGGATGTTTTGTGCAAAAACCGATTTACGTATGCAAACGACCATGTTTATAAAAAAGAGGTGAAGGCGTCCCAGTTGGAGCATCGTACTTCTGTTGAGATTGAGGTTAATCACCTAGATAAGGAGGAGGATGCTAGAGGTCTGAATTTGCAAGAGTTGATGGTGTGCCCTGATCTTTAAAAAACTATCTTGTCTAAGGACACAAGTCATGGAAGAATGGAAGTAGACATCCAGGTTGAGGTGGATCAAATAGGGTGATGCAAACAATATATTTTTCCATGCCTTCGCAAGTGGTAGGATGAGACAAAACTTAAATAATCCATGCTTTGGTGGTGAGAGACAACCACATTGAAGGGGAACGTGAGACTAGGAGAGCTTTGGCGAAATATTTCCACGACATCTCCAGGACAGGGACAACTAAGTGATGGCGTTGGGATGGTATGTGGGCTTCTCATCTCTCCAGTAGTCATGATCATCTGAATCGCCTTATTAGGCCCTTTGATCGGGACGATGTAAAGATGACGGTGTTGAAACTGAGCGCAGAAGGTGCCCAAGACCAGATAATTTCTCGTTTTTTTTATCTATTGATAGTTCTAGGATGTTATTGTGGACAATGTCATCAAGGTCCTAGAGGAGTTTGTGCATGATAATGCAAGTTTTGAAAAACTTAATAGGGCACTTATTTTCCTACTATGAAGGAGGATGCATGAAAGCATGCGGAGGATTTTCAACATATCTTGTAAAGGTTCTCGCAAACAGTATTAGTGAAGCCTTAAAATGATGTTATTTCCCCAACATAGATGGCTTTTATATATGGATGACATATTGTGGATAGCTTGTTGATGGCATTTGAGATTGTAGTGGATTGGCGTAGGGGGCAGATGCATGCCATTCTATTAATGGTGGACTTCTCTAAGATCTACGACAACGTGAAATGGTGTTTCTTATGTTTTGGCTAGGCAGGGTTTTTCAGACATTTGGATATCATGGATGAGGAGATGTGTTACTGCCGCATCATACTCTGTTCTCGTCAATGGTTGGCTTGAATGTGGTTTTTTCTAGCTGCAGAGAGGGGTTCATCACAGATGCCCTTTTGTAGCTCTTATCTTTGTTCTAGCAACATATATTATTTCTGCGTATGGTTAACCGGGTTGTGACACATGAGCTTTCCCCATGTTATTCTCTCGGAGTCATATCCATCTTGATATTGCAATATGCGAATGATACTATTTTTCATCGAGAGGGTAATTATGGGGCAAGGAGTATGGTAGTAGTTTTTGTTGTTTTTGGTAAACTCCCGGGGTTGAGGATTAACAAGGATAAGTCTTGTGTGGTTCCTTTTTGCGTGATTAACGTGGAGGCATATGAATGTCATGAGAATTTGGGATGTGTGCGTGGCTCCCTTCTGATCCGCTACACGGGGATTCCTCTTTGTAGTGGTTGTGTCATCTTGGCAGATTGGTAACCTGTTGTGGAAAATTGGGGCGTAAACTTATGGGTTGGAAATGTTCTATGATGTCGCGTGGAGGTTGCTTTCTTTTGATGAAGGATGTCTTGACTGCCATTCTGGTATTCTTTATGTCTATGAGACTATTGCCTGTAGGAATTTGGCAATGAATTTGGCAATGCCAGGAGAGAATTATGAAGTGGTTCTTTAGGGGAAAGTAAAATCAAGCCCCCCTGGAATTCACCTTGTGGATTGGGATACGTCGATGCTTGGTAAAAACAACTGAGGACTTGGAGTGTCCAATGAGGATTCTATGAATCGAGCCATATAATTGAAGTGGGTTGCATTAATTTGGGAGATAGTCAGGAAAAATCTGTTGTAGGATGATATGGGGTATATACGAGTATATGCCCCGAGCTACATTGATACTCATTCCCATTGCTTTAAATTAGCATCGAAGGGTATTGGTTGTTGTTTCGAATATGCCATGCTTGTTTCTCATGGTACTTGGTGATGGTACATTTTTGCTTTCTGGATGGATGACTAGGATGACATTGGTCCCTTGGTTGCGCGTTTCCCTCGTCTGTTCGGTCTGATGTATGACAAGTTTATACGTGTGGTTTATGTTTGGGTGGACAGTATCTGGTCACGTACCTTTATCTCTTCACGAGGAGGGGATGGGTATGGAAAACAATAGAACAGAGTGCTTAGCTATGATTTGGGCAATGTGGATTGCTAGGAACAGGGTTGTGTTTCACCAACACCGTTTTTCAACGAAAAACGTGGTGAGACGTGCGAGGGCGTTAGCTGAGATGTGGAGTGTGTAATCTTTGTTGATTGTTCTGTTCTCTCACATGGTTGTAATAACGATTTTGGCAATTAATGAATGGTGAAGTTTTGGGTCCACATCTTTACGTTGGAAGCCCTTTTTCTTAAAAAAACCTTTATTTCTGATTTTCTACACATCGGTTTTTGGATTTTGTTTGTCTTCTGGCAATCAACCCTCTTCGTGGTCGCACTGTCAACAGGAATCATCGGGCCTGGAGGGATGGGATAATACTTTTACAGTGAAGAATTGTTGAACAATCAACAAGAAATGACCTTGACAAATTCGATCAGGGATTGCAACACTATCTAGGATACATAGATGTCAAGGCGCATATCTAGGCGCCCAGGCGCCCCTGGCCATGCGCCTAGAAAGAATGCCTTGCTTTTATAGAAAATGGCGTACGCCTTGGATCGCCTGAGCGCCAAGGCGTGCATGGGCACCTAGGCGACTGTTTTTTATGCGTACTACACATATATCGCATTTTTAAAATGCGATATAAATAGCGCATTTACAAAAGCGATATACATAGCGCATTTTGAAAATGCGATATACATGTTGCACTTTTGTGTTGTGATTCTTTATTTTTGTGATTAATCACTAATGCTTGGTCAAATGACATTTATTACTCTAACACTCTAGTTACTATGTATTTATAAATACAAAAGTTCTAAACAGATAAATAAATCCAATACCTACAATAATTTTTTTAAAATATAATAACTGATGTCGCATCTCCAAAATGCGACATGCGCTTAAAAAAATTGATGTCACATTTGAGACATTTTACATTCATTTGCTTTAAATAACTATATGTCGCATGTCTCAAATGCAATACTTAAGACACACTTTGGAAAACGCCTAATCACGCCTAGGCGTGCCTAAGCGTACATGTGCCCGGGTTTAACGCCTTGTCGCCTTGCCGCCTTAATAACCATGCTGTGATATGAAAATACCTTCTCGTGTCCAAGTGTTCACGTGGCTTTTGTGATGGAGTCAACTTATTACAAGGGATATATGGTCAAGATTTTTTCATGGAACTAGTAACTCGTGTGTTATGCAGTGGCGGTATGGAATCAATCAACCATCTTTTTGTCGAGTGTGGCAGGGTCAAAGACGCACGGATGGAGATGGGTCTGAGTTGGTTTGTTGTGGACAACCAAACAAATTGATGGAAATCACCATTTAACCCCTGCTTTCATCCTAGGCTCCTAGATTCTTGCCTGTGGCTGTGATTTGGGTGCTTTGGTTAGCCCGTAATGGTGTTGTTTTCCTGGCGGAGTGGTGTTATGTTGAAAATGTTGTTCGTTATGCTAAGACTCTTCTCGAATCATGGCTCTTGTAGTGTTGGTTTTTTCAATAAATAAATTTCCTGAGTTGGGCACCTAATGCATGTTTCCCGCTTTTTTATCTAAAAACACATTGAATTATTTTATCTCGAATGTGAAGTGTGTTAGTCACATCTCTTTTTGATATATTCTGCACAATTTTCATGCCAAGGATTGCTAGGACATAATTTATACAAATGCGATGAGTAGGTTATGTTCCTAATTGAGCTCGAGGCCTAGGACTAGCTTTGTAAATTACGAGTGTGTGGTTCACATGTGATTTTATGACTAAAGTTCTCTTGTAGAGTGAGTCAAGTCTCTTCCTTTCCTTCATCCTGTACTTGGATTAGGGTCAATAGAATTTATTATTCGTATACAAAGTCAAATAGTATCTGTTGCATTATGTAAATCTTAAAAAAGAATAAACATGTCCGCTTCAAAATGAAATGCAAGAATGCGAGTACGGATGTTGTTAAAATATATAACTCAAGAGCTGCTTTTCTTCCATCTTTATGCCGTGAACAAAATAGCTAAAAGGAGTTAACGAAAAGTGTTTGAAAAAATGAACATGGTCGTATGATAATTATGATAGTGCTAGCAAAATAATATAGATATGGTTTTAAAGGTATTTTTAAGTCTTAAAAAATATTATGAGAATTCGGTTGGGTCAGGTGGTGATAAAAATCCGTAAAGTTGTAGGAAAACCCGGTCTCATTCTTTTTTTTATCGTGGATATATATAGAGGGTAAAATGTATATGCTACTTGTGTAGATCACATGGCTACACCCACTCTTTTTTTATTTTTCTTGGTATTTTTTTGAAAATAAATGGTGGATTTAGATCACATATTGTCATCACGTTGTCATTCAAAGTTCGACTCAATTCGATATCTTTATCGCATCCATGAGGCATATCATTGCCTCAAAAAATCAATCAATCGTATCAAATTTTAATGGTCTTAGAATTGCTGAAATTAATATTATGAGTGTATGTTTTGCATAAAATTTGAATGACGATGGGATGATAATGGATGTTCTAAATCCCACAGGTGTTTTCAAAAAATACCACGAAAAAAATTAATTAAAGGGTGGGAGTAGACAAGTTAGCTACCCCATTGGCATATGCATTTTACCCAATATATATATGAATAATCATTTATACCCAATATATATATGAATAATCATTTATTTCTACATGAAGTTCGCGTTATGAGTACACAGATCCCTCCGCAATTATCTTTAGGAGAAAAACTGTTGAAACTCTGTGAGGACCGTGACATTGTTCCCTTCTCTCAAATGACGGATTCTTTAAGGAAACTTCTTTGCTAGGAATTTATAGATTGTAAATATTTTCTGATCTCTTGTTACATTGATGCTGCTACCAAAATTAAATCCAAATCGTTTCCCGCATCATGTAGGTGTTGCTCCATTGGTTCGTCTTTTTCATAAAAATCCATCCTTGATCATATTTGATCTCATAATAAGCAAGATCAAGTCAAAAAGTTACTTTGTTGGTTCTTTTACAATATTCTGCCACACTATTTATAGGTAGTTATTGACTTTCTTAGAAAATTCTCAAATGCCATTTGTTTATCTTTATGTTCATTAGGCATCACAGCTTTTTATTAAAATGCCTTTGTCATGTTTTTTTGAAAGCTTCAACACTTTTCTTATGGTTCAATTCCTTTTTTGGCCATGTACAAGGTTTGAAAAAACGGAAAACAGAACGAGGCGGTTTCCCTGGAATTGAAGCGAGGTGTAGCCTCGAGGAGGTCGAGACGTAGGCCTCAATTTATAAGGATAAATACCTGTAAGAACACAATAAAATATATATTAATGAAATTATATGTATTCTGACTAACATACAATATATATCACTATAACAAATGATGAAATTATAAAGATAGGAACATCAAAAGGATATATAATTGTATGTCTTTTTACTAAATTTCCATCTAAGAAGAGAATGAATCTATTTAATATCCATCTGAATTCTAACCATCTAATCTAGGTTGAAGAATCGTCGTATGCATCCCCTTCTATCGTACCATACACCAATAAGGCCGGTCAGTGAGCTTTGGAGGTTTTTTTGGGGGGGGGGGGGCATGCACGTTCCCGCCTTGCGGGCCTCCGGCAAATTAAGGTTTTTATTTCTATTCTTGTGCATGGATCTATTTGTTCTTCTCGGTATATTACATAGCTTATTATATAACACCACTCCTTGCGGGTAATGGTTCATATGATATTTGCGGATTCGTATGTTTAAGGGTATAATGGTAAGAGTTTATTGACATAATTGGACATGTTTAATGGCAATTATGAACATGAAGGCGGTCAAATTTAAGCATTCATATTGTATAATTATATCCTAAACAACTAGACCTTTATAAACATATGAAATTGCCAATAGAACAAATGATTTACATAAAAAATACTTTGAAATAAAAACACCTCGATGCATATGCCTCTCAAATCCTTCAGCAACTCAAGCGGCTGAGGCGGTCGCCTCTCAAAGCCTTGATACCACCTTGCCTCGATGCATATGCCTCATGCGCATCGAGGTGCATTTTTTCAAACCATGGCCATCCCTATTGGCATCTTCATTTTCAACGCAAAAGTCCACTTGATATTTATAGTTGGTGACCCAAAACTTAGTTCCATACAAGATAGCAATTTTTTTTGTTCCATGTGATATTTATATTTCTCTTTCAAGGGCATCCAAAAATCTGAAGCTTATTGTCATTTCAACCTCATTTTGTTGTCAAACATCTCCATCAATCACTTCACTTTGTTCAATAGTTGAATCTGAGCAAGTTTAAACTTCTTTCTATGGAATCTGATGCAAGGTTTTAAATATCGATTTCGGCACCTTATCGACATGGTATCGATATGATATTTTGATGATATAACGATGGTATATCACTGAAATATCGCCCATTTTGGCGCACAATTTTGTGAAGCTGGACTGAGAAAGATATCGACCATTTCGCCGAAATATCACAACCATGTCAATACCGATATATCGTGATATTTGAATCCATGATCTGATAGGTTCCAGTTTTCAAGGTTGCCCTATCTATCCCTGTCAATTATTCTACATTCTAGGGTTTTCCATGCTTCCTATTGACTCCATCCTTTCCCCCACCAGGAAAGAAAACTTTTGTTATTTCCCAAGGAAATTGATCAATCTTGGGCACAGTCACCAGCCTTGGATCATTGCTTAAGGTCTTTAAGGAAGAAAAAATGAAGTGCCTGGACGATATTGGAAAATGCATGTGATTGTATAGGAGATGGACTTTGAACTTGTGTTTTCATGTTGCCAAGTCCGTTGATAATTGGTGAAGGTGAAGGTAGTCTTTGTTTAACAAATAGTTCCTTTTGACGAAGTAACCATTTTCACGCGTTGTCTTTATACGTATAGGTAATGGGTTCGGACCACGGCCTCAAATTTCAGCGAAATTCAGCCGAATTTCTGTCGAATATCGATATCCAGTCGAAACCGAAATTCGACCGAAATGTCCGAAATATGGGGGTCCTAGTACAAAAAATGACCAAAATTTCGATCGAAATTCCACCGAAATTCCATCGAAATTCTGTTTTGGTCGATACCGAAATGGTGACCGAAACCGATATTTAGGGCCTTGGTTCGGACTATTCCCATGGTTTTATATGTATAGGTAATTGGTTAGTGCAATTGTCTGGTAAGTAGCATGTCTCTTGTTCTACTCCATACTTCGCTTGCATTTTAGTTTTTATTTTTGAGCTGGTTATTTAAGTATAGATTTGGGATTGGATTCTGTTACTTGTAATGGGAGTTTTTAGTCCTACACTGGCTGTAAATTTAGTGTCCAATTTCTCTATTAAGGGGCTATCTGTTGGGATTAACTTTTTGTTTTTCATGTATATTATTACTTGGGGTTTATTGTACCTAAAATTTGTCAAAATTCTAGCTTTCTTTATAAATAATAAATGACAAATCATTATCAGTATGTGAAGTTTGGCCAAACAAGCTGAAACCTTTAATAAGTGTTTCGTTTGTTAGATGAATGTCCTCGAATTTGGCTCAAGCTTGAGTCCATGTGAAAGTAGCTTGAGTCCATGTGAAAGTAATGGTCAAGATTGAGCTTGTGCTTGAGCTAAATTTTTTCTGAAGTCAGTTTAAGTTGGGTTTGACTTGCGCTTGATGGACACCCACATCCATCCATGTCGTCTATGAAAGGCCTTTAATGTACAAATTTGAGAAACTGAAATTGCAGGGATCTCAATGATACTAGGAATTTGTGTTATCATCATCATAGGAAAGATGTGGATACCTAATGAATGACCCGGACCTATGTTTAATCTGTGCGTGGACTTTAATAATTACGGAATCGAGCCTGTCTTTATGGATTTCACATGGTCTAATCTAGACATCTGAAATCATTTGCTCAGTTGGTTTTTTCTTAAAACAGTCGCTGTGGTAAAAGGTAATTGGTGAGTTTTGAACCCTTGTCCTTCACTCAATTACTGTACCATTTGTGGGTTTTACACTGGATACAATTTGCTTCTCCTAGTCCCAGCTAAATTGTAGAGCTAATAGCACTTGAGTTTTGGATGCTCATACAGCATTTGTTGCAGATTCATAACCATTTAATATACCTGCTTGTCTTGGGTTATGCCAGGATTCACATTCACTTCGAACAGTTTGATATTTACCAATTAGCTAAATCTGACTAACCCTTCGTGCGATAGAGGTCAGATCTGGTATTTTTGTTATGGCAATCTACACTTTGAAATTCTGTACTTAAGTTTTGCGAGTTTGCATTTTTTGGGTACCCAAGCTTGCATCAAATATTCAGGCTCCCTTCATAAACTGAGTTGATGTTTCGTTCCTTTTAATTTACTTCGGAGACCAGTTCTCTTAATTTTCTGTTTAGATTTTGAGTTTATGTTGTATTGTTCATTACAGTTTTGCGAATGGAGTTGGATATTCAGAGGTTCATACGTAACCCAGATCAGCAGCAATTTGAGTTCCAGCATTTCCCTACTTCCTATTTAAGGGCAGCTGCTCATCGTGTAGCTCAACATTACGGTCTTCAGACGATGGTTTCCGACATCATGCTGGATGGTTCTGGAAAAATTTTAGTACGGAAAACACCTGAGTGTGGGTTTCCGGCTGTCGTCTTGTCTGATATTCCAGCAAAGCAGTCTGAAAATGACAAGCCTGAGCAAGTTAAGATTGTCATTCGCCCAAGGCCAAATAAATCTTTCCCTGGTTATGCAGGAGAACACGGAAGCAAGCGGAACCTCATTAGAACTATGGAGGAGAGGAAGGAGGATTACGACAGAGCACGTGCTCGCATTTTCAGTAGTTCTAGTAGCCCAAAATCTGAAAGTTCACCTCAGCCTGTAGGTGATGGTAGGAACTCATGTTCGTCGATGGATGAGATTGATCATCAGAGGAACTCTGATGAAGAATTTGAAAAAAATGCAGCCAAAGAAGGGGCTTCCACTGTTGCAATTTTCAGAGACCGTGAAAAGGATAGGACTGATCCTGATTATGATCGAAGCTATGGCAGGTGCAATACACCGCACCTCTGACTTTTCCATTCCAGTAATCATGTTTATTTATGAAAAATCTTTCTGCTGTCTGTTTGACTGTAAATTTGCATCTTTCAGGTATTTGAGAAGTACCACCCTCAATCAGAGTTTCAATCTTAATCCATATGGTGCCGTACAACCTCCATTTTTGCAGTATGAACTTGGATATCATCACCACACACAGATGCCCAGAACTCAGCCATCTCTAGGTTTCAGGATCACCGATCACGCCTTGAGTCCTAACCCCTACACTTCCATTGGATGCAACCACAACTCCAGAGATGCAGTATACATGCAGTGGCCTAGCCCATCTATGATTTATGCACATTCTTACGACCAGATTAGGCATGCTTCCTTTCAGGTATTACCTAGTTCAACGCTCCAATCGCATATGTTACGTTCCCAAGCTTCAATTGGTTCCTTCATCCTCTTTGTTCTCTTGCAGGTTCCTTTCTACCCACAGCCGTTGAGCTTTGGGAACACTCAAAACCGCTAGGACTGGTATCTTAATTGGCAATTGCTGTAACTTCATTAAGTGTAGCATTTAAGTTTCCGACACTATCTTCTTAACTTTGCCTCGTAGTTGAACTGTTTGCCATCAGTGCAATAGTACACACCCATTGTTATATACCTGTTGTATTTTACTATCTCTATTGCTTATCATGCTACAAGTGTTTTGGATTCGTCTGTGCCTTTAAAGTTTAAAATACGCTAACAAACAAGCCGTGGCATAAATGTTTTCCCATTTTTGCTAATTTTATGGCAGGGTACTTCTGCACTAATTCAGTGATAATACTGGACAACTCCTTTTCGATGTCAATAGCGATTGGTTATTTTATCTGCTTTGTGCACAAGCTGACATGCATACTGGTGTGCTCGGAACTGCTGTCTAAAGACATGCTTTGGATCAACATGAAAGGTAAATTTGGAAGGGGTGTGGTAAAAATCTATTCTCTGCCAAGTCTTGACATTTCTAACTTTGAAAAATTATAGGGTAAATTACAATTTGGGTCTCCATCTATGGGTCAGATCCCAGAATGGGTCCTAAATTGTAATGATTTGGATCCCCAAGCCATTTAGGAAATGGAAATTTTGGGTCTCATGACGAAAATGACCTTGTTGGGTAGGAGAGAAGAAGGGAATGGAGGTTGGGTTTCAATTTTTAAACAGGGGCATATTCGTCATCAGAACCAAAATGTTCATTACGTTAACGGTCTGGGGATCCGAATCGTTACAATTTAAAGATGGGGACCCATTTTGGGATCTGATCCATAAATGGTGACCTAAATTGTAATTTACCCAAATTATAATCCTGGAAATCTGCGTCTGGGAAGAAATTGTAAATGAAATTGAATTCCTCCGCAGTGCAATCAGGAACCCTCATGGATGACCATCTAGGGCTTGAAATCTATCATTGGGTTTATTCTCATATCTGCATCCTCACTGAAGTTTATGGATGAATTCTAGTTTCTTTCTCTTTGTTTTATTTTCTTGTTTCTTCTGTTCTATTATTTGCTTGCTGGAGGCGAGATGGTAATGGCTGATCCTCGACTGATTATGCACGCTCTATCGAGGAAGCAATACTGCTCCAGATATGTGATTTCCCTCATCATCTCTCTTTCCTCTTTTACTCATCTTGTACTTTTCTTTCTTTGTTTTTTCTTTGTCACAGGGTTATCTTGGCCACAAGATGATATTCCTTGTGCTTTGTTTTGTTATCATTCTTTGGTGTCATGTCCTTGCTGTCTGTGACAGTGTTTAGATAGCTCTCTTGCCCATGTAAATTGGTATCATCCATTAAAATAAGAAAAACCATCAACGTTGACAAGATTATTTACCACAATGCAACTCCTTGCATTACACTTGAGTACGATGTCATACGATGGACATTTTTTTTATTAAATATTCAAATATTCATAATTAATTAAATAGGCATCAAGTTTGGATATTTTTAAAAGATAGTTTTCAACTGAGGTGTTGATTGGGGAGTCTTGAAGGGATGGGCTCTAATTACTGATCTTTCTACTTGCACCGTTTTGGGTTATTTCTCTCCTATTGCCTCAGATTGGTGGAGAAGAACAGTAAGTTCAGATCATCCAACATTCCTTTCCTTTCTTCAAAGGAAGGATATGAACATAAATAACTCAAAAGAATGCAGGTCCAAATCCTTTCTCAGGTGTCTGATTTGAGTATGCCCTCTTAAGTCAGTATCTCAAGTGCTTTATTTTTTAAATATCCAAACTCGATGTCCATTTAATTATTTATGAATAATTTAACAATTATTTTTTTTAAAAAAATCTTACAAGGAAAGTCTTGAACAATACGCAGAAGAAAGAAAAGATGGAAGATATCAACTTGCAACGATATGTTTGCTTGAACCCTGCAGCACCAAGAGGAGAGGCACATCTGTATTCGTGTTCCTTTCTCCAATTATTTTCAGGCACATATCAGCACATTTCAACTTGCTCATCCGTAAACCATGCTTACATCTAATGGTACTAAGAATTTACGGTGAGTTTCACATATTTCATTCAAATCGTCATCGGTCGCATACACAATCCATAAATATGTGATCGGCCACAATTGTGATTCTATCGGTGCCTGAGGTTCACATTATCCTTCTCCAAACTCACATTTACCGAACTCATACTAGCTGCCACCGTCTACGCACCACCTCTTCTTCCCCTTCCTCCACCTCGAATTCTGTTTCTTCCCTTCTCCGACCTCCCCTCAAAAGCTGGCAAGCTCTTCCTCCGAGGCTTCCTCCTTACCCTTCACAAATGCCAAACCCCTCAAGACCAACACCGTCCCCTAACCGCGTGTCGTAGAAAGATAAAGAAGTGCGTTGTGCTCGAATAGAAACTCCAGGGGCAGTGGGCAGAGACCAAGAAGAAGCAGAGGAGGAACTTGGAGACGAGGGAGTGGAGGTGTCGGTGGAGAAGAGCGCATGGTTTGCAAATACAACTACCATTAACGGTCATTCTGTAACTGATACCGTCAAAGATAGAGATGAGGATAAACAGAAGTTAACACGCGCATGCCATTTAATGGTTATCACTATCCAGGGTTCTGGATGTAACCGTATAATTAAGGTTCGGAGCATAATTATGAAAGTATAAAAGGACACATGGCATAAAATCCCTAAACTTTACATAGTAAACTTTTCATCAGTGTTTTTGAAACTGGAGCGGACCGACCGGTGAACCGGGCCTGGACCGGTCTGGTTAACCGATTTATGCCAGTTCGGTTCAATTATTTAAATTATAATTAACCCGTTCGATTCAACCTAGTTTTTGATCCGATTTAACCAGGTTAAATCAAAGTTGAACCGCATTTAATTTTTAAATTATTTAAAAATTTTGTAGGTAATGGGAGTTGATCCATGTTTAAAAGATCCGAACGGTTTCGAGATAAATTCATAAATAGTGTTCTTAGAAGAAATTAAGAACACTATTTTCAAGAAGAGGGATGAGCATTTAATTACTTATAAGAGTGGCTCAACTAGAACACAGATCGATTACTTTGCGTTGAGGAGAAGAGATCGGTTATGTTGCAAAGATTGCAAAGTAATCCCTGGAGAGAGTTTGACAACCCAACATCGCTTGTTAGTCTTGGATTTACAAATAAAAGGGTTGGTAAAGAAAAGGAAGGTTCCTAAGATCACTAGAACTAGGTGGTGGAATCTTCCGCTGAAGCAATCAAACTTCAGGGAGAAGGTTTTAGAAGACTTATCTTGGGATTGTAGCGGTAGTGCAAACGAGATGTGGGAGGCAGTAGCATCTTGTATCCGAAAGGTAGCCAAAGAGATGCTAGGCGAGTCAAAAGGAGGAGCTCCGGGTCAAAAGGAGGCTTGGTGGTGGAGTGAAGGGGTGCAAGAGAAGCTAAAAATTAAAAGAGCTTGCTTTAAAGCTATGTCTAAGGATAGAACCGAGGAAACTGTCACAAACTATAAAATAGCGAAGAAGGAAGCAAAGAAGGCTGTAAGCGAAGCTAAGTCAAAAGCTTATGAGGTTTTGTATAAAAATCTCAACTCTAAGGAGGGCCAGAAGGATATATTCAGGTTGGCCAAAGCAAGAGAAAGAAAGACCAAAGACCTTTCTCAAGTGAGATGCATTAAGGACGAGGAAGGTCACGTGCTTGTTACTCAGAAGGATATAGAGACTAGATGGGAGCTTCCATAAACTTTTCATTGGAGAAGGAAATAGAGAGATCACTTTGGGTGATCTAGCTAGTAGTGAAAGTTACTTGAATCGTGCATGCTATAGACGAATACAAAGAAAAGAAGTAGAGGAGGCTTTGAAGGTTATGAGACCTGGGAAAGGTGTTGGACCGGATGAAATCCCTGTAGAAGTATGGAAAGTTTTAGGTGAGCGTGGTTTGACCTGGCTTACGAATCTATTCAATGTTATTTGGCGAAGCAAGAAAATGCCTGAAGATTGGAGGAGGAGTATTGTGGTGCCTCTTTATAAGAACAAAGGAGACATTCAAAATTGTTCAAATTACAGAGGTATCAAGCTGATGAGTCATACTATGAAATTTTGGGAACGTGTGATCGAAAGAAGGTTGAGACAAGTTTCCTAAATAAAAGAAAACCAATTCGGATTCATGAGTTTTGGAGAAGAGACAAGTACCTTTCCTATACATTAATCTCATAAAGGATATGTATGATAGGGCTTTATCTTGTGTAAGGACTCCGACGGGGAAGACCAACTATTTTGATATCAACATTGGTTTACATCAATGTTCAACTTTGAGTCCATTTCTTTTTACTTTGATTATGGACGAGTTGACAAGGCACATTCAGGATGAGTTACCTTGGTGTATGTTATTTGCTGATGATATTGTGTTGATTGACCAGACTAGAGATGGAGTAAATGAGAAGCTTGAGGTTTGGAGACATGAATTGGAGACTAAAGGTTTTCGTATAAGTAGGGCTAAGACGGAATATATGGAATGTACCTTTGATGGAAGCAATGGTAAAGGAATCGAGGTGAAGATTGGTGACGATAACATTCAGAAGAGAGATTCTTTTAGATATCTGGGATCTATTTTGCAACATGATGGGGAAATTGATGGAGATGTTACTAATAGAATAAATGCAGGCTGGCTAAAGTGGAGAGGATCCTCCGTTGTTCTCTATGATAAGAAAATTCCTTTAAAAATTAAAGGAAAGTTTTACAAAGCAGCCGTGAGACCTGCTATGCTTTATGGTTCTGAATGTTGGTCTGTGAACCATAGACATGTGCAGAGAATGGCTGTAGCAGAAATGAAAATGCTAAGATGGATGTGTGGACATACACGTAAAGATCGGATTCGGAATGATGCAATCAGAAAGAAAGTTGGTGTAGCTCCGATCGAGGATAAGATGCGAGAAAACCGCTTAAGATGGTTTGGTCATTTGCAAAGAAGGTCAACTGATGCACCGGTTAGGAGATGCGAGTGGTGGGATGTTGAGCCGGCTAAGAGAGGGCGAGGACGGCCCAAGAAGTGTTGGAAAGAGACTATACGAAGGGATCTTAGTTTTTTGGATATAAGTCCGAGATTGACCCAAGATAGATCTGAATGGAGGCGAAGAATCCATGTAGCCGACCCTACTTAATTGTGGGAAAAGGCTTTGTTGTTGTTGTTGTTGTTGAATGGGAGTTGAACCCATGACATTTGGTTACCTATTTCACACTACTAACCAACTACACTAACCAACTTTGTAAATGTATTGGGTTTTAAATATAATTAAACTATTATCATGTTATAGAGCATCTAATCCAAATAATTTGTATATATATGATATGTATGATATTTGATGGTGTACAAGAAAATACTTTATGTATAATGTGAAATATATATTATCTATGTATTATATATATATATATATATATATATTTCAAGTATATTAAGTGTATATTATATATATATATTATTTCATTTCGGTTTGATTAGTCGGTTCAACCACTTTTTTTTACCAGTCCGATTTTAAATAATGATGACATCATCATCCGGTTAAACCGATTTGATTATATGGTTCAACTCGATCCGACCATTTCAGTAAGGTTTCCAAGTGTCTGGTTCGGTTTCAAAATCTTGCTTTACATAGTACATACCGGAGTGGAATAAAAGCTGAAAAAACTACGGATATGTAAGAGGTTGGATGGACATGATTTCCTGTGCACATCACGCCCACCATATGACGAGTGAGTGGTTAGTGCAGCAGCTAAAAAAAGGTTGCTGGTCAAAAGGTCGCGTTGGGAAAGAGAGAAGCAGACCCACATGCAAATGGAGAACAGTGAATCAGTGGTGCAAACTGTTCTCTGCCAACAGGGGACAAACCATTTGACCACCTGCCCTCATCAGTCATCAATCTCCTCCCTTTACCCCTATTATCCATCTAAATCTATTTCATAACCCAAACTGCATCAGGATCTCAAAAGATCTCACCTTAATTTTCTCGTGATCATGATCCTTAATTGCCATAGAACAATCCACTGGTTTATACTTTATGGGCTAGTTTGGTTACTAGGTTGGGTTGGGGTAGCCTCTTGTGAATAGTAGCTGTTTGGATGGGTATGAGGGTTGGAAGATGGTTGGAATAAGGAATGTGATGTGATGTCACATTGATTTGTAATGGAATTCCAACTCAGGTTCGGAGGGTTGGAACGGGGGGTAATGCCGGTGTACAACGGTATATACTGGCAACCAAATGAAGCCTATGTGTCTGTTTGGTTGCTAGGTTGGGGGGGGGGGGGGGGGTTGAAGCAACCTGATGTGAATAGTAGCTGTTTAAGATGGTTATGAGGGTTGGAGAGGGTTGGAATAAAGAATGTGATGAGATGTCACTATGATTTGTGATGGAATTCCAATCCAAGAATAGAGAGGGGTAAACTGGATTATCTCGGGGTAACCCGGTTGCCAAACGGACCCTTTGAGCAGACGATTTGGTTCTTCAACTCAGCATTTGTGTATTTATACGGTTAGTACAACACCTACCTGAGCAGCCGAGTTCAGAAAAGTTTTTCTTTTTCCCAGCGGTCGTTCGCATTAGTCATCCATTAATCAGCATTTGACCTGATAGCGACCCTCGCTTAATGTAGGGACGAACATCATGAACACCAACCACTTTATGTTTACGGAGTATCAATTCTTGATAAACTGTATTTTGATAGAGAAAGTCTCAGAAAGTTCATTTCACTTTTGATCAATGATAACAAATACAATCATCAAGTGGAAAAAAATGACAACTTGCAACAAATGACTGCAAAGAAAGAAGCCCAACTTAACTGATTGTTTACAGCAACTGAAAATTAAAGATACAAATTTCACGCAGCCTGCGGAATGATCACGGAGCCTTTTCCAATCGTTGCCATATTTTCCTACAGAACTATAAAAACTAATTAACTGCATTAAAGGAAAAAAAGAGTAGAGTGGGTCACTGCAGTTGCTGAGGAGTTAACAGGGGGCGTATTTTGGATTATTATCTAAGCAGATGTCCCCATTCTTGATAGATCAGATCACCTACCAAGTTCAAACAGAAACATGCACCGTTTCAATCATGCAAGGATATGTATATTTTTTTCATGAGAACTGATTATTCCAAGAAAATCCAATCTGAGAATTTCTTGATAGATCAGATCACCTACCAAGTTCAAACAGAAACATGCACCGTTTCAATCATGCAAGGATATGTATATTTTTTTCATGAGAACTGATTATTCCAAGAAAATCCAATCTGAGAAGCCTACTAGTGATGGGCTGTCCATTGCCCATATCTCCCAGCCGTGGGAGACAGAAAATGCTAAAAGCTCATGTCCCTGTCCTGTGGCACTATACTCATCTGGCCGTTTCCTCACACCGTCCATCACGATCAGACCTCCCATATAGTTATAATTTATACATCTATATTGCATTCAATGCTGTGGGGAATGCCTATATGTGCATTATTATTCGCACACGCACCCATCACAGATGAGAGCACACTCCTCAACTTGTCATCACACTTTGCCCCCCCATGATGATGTAAACAGATGCCAATGTCATGCTGATATGGTCCAGTGCCAAAGCAAGAGACCACAGATGATTCCCAGGGCCACTGCCGTTGCATTCAATTAACAGAGACCAACTGTTTGAGAAAAAGGATGAATGAATTTACAAGGTTGGGCTTTCTCCTCGTGAATACTGTGTTCGGATGAGGGGTAAGGAATAAGGAGGGATATTGAAGTTTATCCCTCGTTCTTGTTCTGTTGATCTAAGAGATAGGAAGGTATTATATAGCATATTTCTAAATTTCGATTTTGCTAGCATTTCACCAGCCTTGGAAAATGAAATATCACCAATATGTCAGATGATATTTTGCCCAAGTCGGCTATTTTTGGGGGAAATGAACATGATTTTTTTTAAAAGAAGATTAAGCTTTCCAGTATATTTATTCACACTTATTTGCTACAATAAAGGTCTAAATACAAGTTTTATAGTAGTATCACCACACATGTTGATATGCAGTACTCAGTAAGGATGCGATAAGAAGTTTCGTCATGTAGAATGCAAAAATAAGTTGAAATAACAAATCACACTGTCACTAACTTGAATAAGTTGAAATAGGAATAAAAATAATTAAAACCCATATTGAACACATGCAAACTGAATACTATATTAATTACATGTCATAAACTTGTTTTGAGAATCTTGAGACATCTTAAATAGTAACTCATTTGTTTAATCAAACACATTACATAGATTATCGTGTAACCTCGAATGCGCGCGCGCACACACACACACGATAACATGTATGTTCAATGTGAAGGAAACACTCATGCGTTATTAGGCCCAAATTAACCACATTTCTCTTCAAAATTGAATATAAATAGCAATGTATCGTCGAATCTTGAGAAACTGACCCTGACAACTTGTTGGGTACGGGTCCAGATGGACTAGTTGACAACCAACACCCAAAATGCTTAAGCTTGACTTGTCAAGTAGTAACCTCCACCACTTACAAGAACCCCCCAATTATAACGAAAGGCACTCCTCCTCTCTATATAGGCAGCAATACAATCCACGTATGACCCTAATAAGCCAAAACATTGCATGGTACACACATTTCTGCCTTCCTGATACTAGACCCGTGAGTGAGTGATGCCAGGGAGAATATATAGAACTGAATCTCAATCAATCTAGATTCTCATGAAATTTGATCGAAAATCGATTTTCCAGTCAATCCCAACACTATTTTTTAACAATCTGTTTAACTTCATTACTTTTCTCTGGAAAATTCACGCACTCATTAGATGGTCTAGATGAAGGACAGTGGAGCTTCTTCGAGTTTAAACATCGGCATACATTGCTTCTGATCAATGCTAAACATCATCTGCCAAATGAAGTAATCAATATAGTCTTTCATCTACAGCATCTGCGGCTTTAACAGGAACTGAAAGGGTCAGGTTCGGTCCCAGTGAAATATTTTCATAGACAATGAAGGTGCCATGACAGATAAATATCTGCACAAGCATCAACTAAAACGAAACATGTCTTTGGCACGAGATGCGAAAAACAGAGGACTGGTATACACAGACAATTTATGCCTAGTCTCTATATGACTTCCATTAGCCTATCAAGCCAAGAACATGATCATCTATATAATTAATTATCTTCTATCCATTCCACTTCAAACAGTAGGTTTTCTTATAACAAACATCTCGACACAGCTAACTTGAACCTCAAATTAACCATATAACAATCACCACCATTCTTTCAGAAAAGGTCACACTTGGAGTTGAGCAACAGAAGAGTTCCTTAATGCCGAGAAATTTACATTTTCAGCAGCAAGTTAAGTTCATGACAAGAACAAGCGCATCTACTCAATAAATTAAGCACAGATTTATGTCGCGGAATATACACAGACCTGCCCACAAGCAGAATTACCATGCTGAATCAAACGAACACAAGCTGGAGCGTCCCTCTTTACGCGACTGAAATCAGCTGCTTCAGTTCCGATCTTCTACTGTTCGTCTAACCAGATTAGTTCCAGCCCCCGCATTTTATCGCCCCTGATGAATTGCGGTAACACAACAACACCGTAAAAACCTCAAGCTCTCTATAGATCAAAGACTACCATCCTATTTGCGAAGCGCGGTGATACAAACCAGAGGACTTCTTCCAGCTTCCTGATTCCGCGAAAAAAATCCCACACTGAAAGCATGGCAAAAGAGATCAATGGATAAGCAATAGTTTCTATGTATGATCAACACTTACATCTCCTGACAGCACTTGAAAGGAACAACAAGTTCCAAACACTGCTGCTACTATAACCATCAGTCTAAGATCCTCGAAATCTTGCACTCGCATATACTCGATTAGTATACACAATCATCAGGACTACCAACAGAAGATCCTCCAACAGCATATCCACCAAATTCAATTCTCATTAGTGGGGAAGAGAGTCAGCACCTTCCTCTCAGCAGACCTCCCGGGATCGAACTCCTCGGCGAAGCTCGTTGACGGGGAGTGACCACCGATCATCCCGGGCGCTACACCGCCGGCAATCCTGTGCAACCCAACCTGCTGGTGTCGCGGCAGGAAGGCGTGATCGAAGCCCGGGAGAGGGGATGATCCGAAATTCCCAATCTGCCTCTGCTGGTAGTAGTGCTGCTGATGCTGCTGTGCTGCGGGGACCGGCATGAAAGGCGTGAATTGGTCGGCGGCAGCGCGGGCGAGGAAGTGGTGGGGAATGGGGCCGGTGGCGAAGAGGTGGTCTGTGGCGGGGTCTCCTCCGCCGACGGAGGAGGAGGCGGAGGAGAGGCCCTGCACCCTCTTGAGGTAGAGGCGGTACTTCTGGAGGTGGCTGGCGACGTTCTCGCGCGTGAGGCCGTCGACGCTCATGAGCTGCATTATGGTCTTGGGGACGGCGCTCTTGATGCCGAGATGCGTCACCGCGTCCACGAACCTCTTGTGGAGCTGAGGCGTCCACACGAGGCGCGGTCTCTTGAGCGTCCTCGCCTGATCGTCTCCTCCTCCCCCTCCTGCGACCTCGGGGCTCTCGTACTCCAGCGGCTGCTGCTGCTGAGACGAGGGTCCCTGCAGGGAAGGGGAAGGGGATTGGTGGTGGGCGAGGGGGAAGGTGGGTACCACGCTGTTCTTGACGGAGCTGGAATTGTAGCCGGGGATGTCGAAGGCCATGGCGAGGTCCGGCGTGATGAGGGTCTGCGACAGCGGCGTGAGCTCCTCCGGCGTGGGCAGCTCCTCCTCCCACTTGCTGAACCAGTTGGGTTCTTCCTCCTTCATCTCCTCGTGCTGCGATCGGAGAGGTGGGAATTGGGGCGGGGATGGGGCGGCGACGAGGGGAGGACAAGGCATCTATCTATCTGGAGAGAGAGAGAGAGAAGAGGGGGCTTTCGAGGTGGATCTCTTTCTTCCTCTCTCTCTCTCTCTCTCACACTCTTTTGTTGTTCCACTCTCTCTCTCTCTTAATTATTTGTTTATTATTAGGAAGGAAAATAAGATGACGAAGAAGTTTAAGAAAATAATTGCAACTTCTAATTCCTCCGAGATTACGGATTTGGGTTCGGCGAGAACTGGTATTTACGGATTTGGGGCTTCTGCGGATCTGAGTGATGGATCCGGTGTTTGGGGCGGCGGGATCTTCTTCTCTTCCAGAACGGACGCGCTTGTCGTCTTACGTGGAATTTCTCACGCCAATTTGCAGTCGTGCCCTTCGTGAACGTCGGTGTTATCAAATCGCCATCCATAATTAGAGCAGGAACAAGAGCTGGTCAATTCAATGCAATCCTAATGTTCAATGAATTGTTACGATTGTTTTTTTTTTCTGAAAATTCAATTAGAATTGTACTTAGGTCCGGGCCTATGAACGTAACCTTACAAATTTAAAGGATGAAAATTTTAACAAGGTCGATGTTGATGTGCATTGAAATGCATGTGCATGAATGTATCAAACAATCGACCATCTTTTTTTTGAAAGGGTTTTTATATTTTTTTGAAAGGTAACAATCGACCATCTTCTGATTACGAAATATACTCTTGTATCTGGACTTCGGCGGCTCACAGGGTTATATTCTTATTTGATGTAGACTTTTGATCGGGTATAAATTTGACCACCTCTACGTTTACTATTATTAGTATATATGTATGTGTATAATATTAGGTAGATCTGGGGTTATTCGTGCAAATAATCCAATAAATCCGCGGGCCCTGCCTTTATGGACCTCATTGTATTGTATTGGATGTATTGGATTCACATGGGACCAGGAATATACCAGAATAAGTGACAATAACAACAATTATGTTGGCATATACACACAAATAAAGAACTTTTTAAATAATTATTAATTATTCCGTAATTAATTAAATAACTAGCAAGTTTATATATTTAAAATTTTTGTCGGTACCTGAAGTATTGATTTGATGAAAAATTCCTAACGGCCACCTCTCAAATCGACACCTAAACTGCAAATTTTAAAGGGGACCACAAGGATTTTAGTTCTCGTCCCCTCTCCTATATAATCACCCCATCCCCCACTCTCATTCCTCACTTTCCTCAAGAACCCTCTTCTTTCTCTTAATTCCTCATGTCCTCTTCTAAATCCTCTCAATCTGTCTTGCAAATTTGCTCATCTCTTGTCCATCATTTCGATAATATAATCGGAGCAAGAACAAATCTGAGTCGTAATATTTTTTCTATAACCATTTTTTGCACAGAGTATTTTACATACAAATAAGAATATATATTTGTGGATGTATCTTAGCATTATCTACTCAGATATATTTTCTATCTTTGCGGCATGTAATTTTAATTTAATATATATACACTTTCTTTTCGAATATTAATGAGATAATGATATTTAGTCCAAATCAGATATATTTCATTGTCGATTTCATATAGAACATCTCATCACAATTGACTTAAGAAATCACATATTACGCTAAATTTAATTGACCTCATATGTATGAGATTAATTATTAGGTATAATATGCGAAATGTAACTCTGCAAGTATGCTTCTTGATGCTCTTTACTACCAGTAAATATTTAGTAGCGAAAGTTTGTATGCATTCAAACTATATCTAAATATATATTTGCATATTGATGTACTCAATGAGATTGAATTTACGAAAAAAATGTCTTATATTGATAGCAATTGTATGCATCAATTGTATACTTAAAACAAAATTTTAAATTTTCCATTTAAAGTAGACAATCACATATTCTTATTCATTGATGTATATGAAAAAATATAGTACACTCATTACTTATCCATTCAACAAACAAAAATGTTCATCTTTTTAGGAATAAAAAGATTGTTATTATTATTATTATTATTATTTTATCATATACACTAAAAATATGATCATTTAAATTATCATATCATTTAAATTAGGAGCGAGAAACATACAAAACATATTTATGATAAAAAAATGAGATTTTTCCACCGCTTTATTGAAGCAACCTTCCTTGATCAAGAAAGCATGTCATCATCATCAAGATAATATAATCATATTTAAATTAAATAAAAAATAGATTATATTAGACTTCATTAAACTAGCAATATATTTTTTTAATCAGGCCAACAAATGTTTCGATATGTTACCCTCCAATCATGGGGAAGAGGGATCCCGAACGTTCGGTACAAGGAAGACTTAGAAATGAAATTGATGAAATGTGTATGCGAGCGAAGTTGTGTAAGATCTGCAAGCAATCGGGACACAACCGATTAAGTTGTCCACGAAGAAACTAATGATTAAATCATCTGATAAATTTTCAATAAGTAAGTGCTTCCATTTAATAATTTCCATTGCTAGGTTCATCAGAGTAGTTAAAATTTATGTTTTTAATTTTATTAACATGGTCGCTTAATATATATAGATGGCATCACTTGGATATATTATCCGAGCTAGTTATGCACCATTGTTGTATATGCAGAGTGAGCATCGTTCTTCCCAGCCTAGTAGATCAGTAAGTAATTAATTTGATAATATACTATACACTGATTTGCAATTAACTCGGTCCTTACAATTTGATTTGTAGAGCACATTGAAATGCTCAATGACATTATGCAAAAAATAAGCGCAATAATAGATTGGTTGTTGGACCTATCTGGATTTTCATGTGTTGTGAATATGAAAAAGATACACATGGGCCCTTCATTGTTGACGAGTTTATTGAAGCAGAGGTGACCCAAAATACACATATTTCACCTTAGATTTGATGAGGCTACTATTACAGTGCAATATTTAATCAATGGGTTGAAGGTCGATAGTTTTCCAATTATTGGTCCTGATGTTCTGATGGGCTGAAGGTCGATAGTTTTCCCATTATTGGTCCTGATGTTCTGATGGTGGGGATGGGAAGCACTATGTCATAATTTGTTAGCCGCTATACTCACTTCTATAAAGAGTGGTAGAGTGAAGCTAACATGTATATGCAAGATCTTCTTTTACCTTGATGACCTACAACTTAGAATTGAATATGAAAAAGAAGCAAAATGCAAAGTCAGGGTACTCATATTCTATCATATTGGATGTAGTGTTCTTGCATATAGTAACATAGACCTGATCCTGTTTAGGTAAGCAACTGAATTCCTTAAAATTATTTCTTAATTGATATATTTCCACTCATTAATGATTCTTTTATCATTGACATAGATACCTACTCCATTTAAGCATAGTTGGCTTGGAGTGCTACTTCTTTAGTGCACTTGTACTCTGACTTGGACGTGGGTGCGAAGATCGGAACATCAAGAATTTATGGCTTTTTCACATTATTGCATATATGTTTCGTATAATATGTGAATGCATAGATTTATCTCCATAACATTAATAATATGCAGGTTTGGGTATGAGAATATGTGCATATTAGAAGGTCAGTCGTGAGAGAACTTGCGAGTACACAAGGAGGATCATGGGCCCTGAAATGGATAGGCATGAGAAGTTCAATGAGAACGTGCAGACCCTGATGATTTTTTATTATCGGAATGAGATGGATACACGTAAGGCTCATCAGGTAAATAATGATAATAATTAAACATGTTTAACTGAGCGAAGAATTACATGTGATTTATTTTTATGAATATAGATAAATTGGATGCCCTACATCGAGGAAAAAAATAATAGAATTGCATCCAATTCGTAGAAGTAGTCAGTCTGTTTAGATGAGTAAAGTAGCACTGATATGTTATGATATTGTCTCTATGCATCTACCAAATCGAGTGACGCATCGATTTGGGATGCGACAACATATCCCAGCGTCTGTTGAGAGGTTACGTGTCGGCTCTTGACATAATCGTACGTGAATCATTGTCTTCTTAGATTGATCTTTATTGCATCGAGAATATGTGGATTGGTGGGAGGACAGAGAAGATGAGGTAATCATTGAGTATGAGGATGCAAATAGTGATGTCTACATGCAATGGTATTTGAGTATAACAAGAATGTGAATTCAGACACATATTCCGCCTCCTACAATAGTGTGCCTACCATACGGTCTAATAGAAAGACGTCTGCTAGGTTTCATACAATTACTTATCTTTCTTTATAATATATACCAATAATTTTATAAATTATCTCCTTAACAGGTGGATACAATTCTCCATGGAAGGAATAATCTGGATGAAATTCGACAGTTGACAAATTTACCTTCGACCACGAGGGTGAAAATTGAAGATACAATAACATATTTCAATAATACAATTAACATATTTCCATTGATAGATCCATTCCACCAATATGAACCAGCATACATGTCATGATAAAAGCATCAAAACTTCGGACTTTGGGTTTAGTTGATTTCTTGTTTAGCTAATTCTTTTTATAATATGTTCAAAATCATCTTACAAAATTTTAGGGATAATATGATTCTCTTAAGTATGGGTTATGCAGGATATAGCAGAGAAGGATACTAACAAGAGCAACCGACTTTTCGATCATCGAGTTGTAACAACTTATTTATCTAAATTAACTCATGCACAAAAATATGTTTAACTTATGAAATATTAAATAAAATGCAAATCTTTCAGGTATGGGCTATGCAGGATATGATGGAGTAGGATACCAACAAGAGCAACCAACCTTTGGAGCTTCAGGTTGCAATAACTTGTTTATCTTATGAGATATAAATATAATGCAATTCTTTTAGGTATGGATCTGATAACTAGAGACTTCAAGTCATACGCAGTTTGCGGGATCGTCATTTGTCAATCTTTTAATACAATTTAACTATGGTCCCCCTCATCTCACACCTCCTATTCAATACGATCCAGAATCACTTTAAGATGAGTTGTTTACAAATGTATGCCATGTTGAGATAACTGACTCTAACATGGCGTTGTTTGATATTTTCACGACAATACCACAACAACCCATGGAACCATCTCGAAGACCATCAATATGAGTATGGATCAACGAGCTTACGATAGTTTCGTCAGAGCCTGCACGATGATCAACTGTTGAAAGAAGTACCAGCGAACAAATTAGTCAACCATCTAATCCTCCATGAAAGTCATCAAGTAAGTTGCAACTGCCTAGGCATGTTCCATCACATTCTAAACAGAATATCAAGAAGAAAAATAAAAAAAGCGACATGTGAAGATAGCCACAAAAGAAGGAAGAAGGTCAAAAAGGAAACAAATGAGGAGGTGGCCTAAGCTGATTATTATGGCGATGGAGATATCATAAATTATTTTTCCATCCCAAGTTGATGTGATTGAAAAATCTTGTATCCTATTTAATAAAATATTATAAATATTTCTTGTGTAACAGTATATATTTTTTCAATATCGAATGATGTGTGGAATGCTAGAGTTATGTACTTCCTTGGACAATTACCTTGATATCAAAAATTTTCTAAAATTCATTTATGTTCAGATATTAGAAGAGAATCATAAAATCATTAAAAAATCATATGGAGAATCATAAACATAGCATTGTCTTCTACTTGAGGTAATCTAATGAAATTTAAATTTACATATAGATGAATCTTTGATTCATTAACGTTTCTGTCACATTTTATCTTAAAATCATCAACAAATATATGTAAATATGCACTAATATTCACTTCTTATTTAAATAACATTCATAAATAAAAATTATTGTTATGTATTAAAAATATATTAAAATAAATTAAAATAATAATAATAAATAAGGCAGAATGAAATTATATTTATATTGTATAGTATGACTCAGAAAATGTAAATATATATATATAAGATATATTTGTATAACCTAACCTCCGAGACCAAGACAACATGACTTGGTGGACAAACAAATAAAGTAGGGGGAGATAAAGCAGAAAACCTATGAATTACTAATCATACACATAACACATTAATTACATCAGTGACACATATGTGCATATTTCTCATCAAATATTTCACTTATGCTTAGACAAAAATATGCATAAAAATATAAAAATCAATTGCAAATTCTGACATATATGTGCTAAGTAATCAAAACTCCAAATTGTCAATTTCCCAACTTCCGAACCTCGTAACTTCACCATATGAACTCCAAATTCATTCTACTCATCCTTAAAGTTGAAGATATAAACATTCCTAAATAATGAAGATGGATTCATCCAAAACGCACTCTGTTTGAAAAAAAATCAATTTTTGGACCCAATGATAATGGGGTTTCTGAGTTATACAACCATTTTAGAAAATTTTAATAACATTCTTGATATTATAATTTATGTATAAAATAAAATTCAAAACTAACATCCTTATTTAATATTTTAAATAAATAAAAAACTCATAAAATGATTAAAAATCAACTGCATTGAACCTACATGTATTTATTAACTATGTAAATTGAAATTATTAAAATCCATAAAAATTCATACAAGTCTTAATTATTATTATTATAAAAATTTGTAAAACATAAAAATGGTACTTTATTTATTAAAATATTCAAATGAAAAATAAAAGTTCTATTTATAACGTATATTATATGAGTATATAATTTTTCTAAACAATAGTATTTATTATTTATTATATAATTTATAAACTATTTCTCTCTTAGAATTTTGTGGTGTTGACACACAACCCTCTTCTCCAAGAAGCCCTCTTTCCGCTGATAACTAAACTGCCCATTTTTTGTCATTTTTTCCAGCTCTCGATTAATAACAAACCTATATTTTAATCCCTAGATTTCCAAGACTAACCTACCATAATCCACACCCAACCTTGAAACCTCCATAACCCCCTTCCAATTTTCCTATAAAAATCATCCAAGTTGGCGTTAAACAACGATTCCCTTTGTGGTGTTGGAGGGAGCCGAAGATGGTCGAATGTCAGACTAGGGCTCTAGGACTGAGGCCTTAGTAGCGGAGTTGTGCAACAAGGATAATGGAAGGCGACAATGCTTAGATCTTATGGTGATGAGTTGACCTAGAGATGGGCAACGGTTGCAAGTGATGAATTCATCAATAGGTTACTCCTCGAAGGGGTCTTAGTCCTTTATTTTACGGCATTGGCAAGGAGGGGTCGTTATTGCCATGGGGTATTGTGGGGAAAGTTGGTTCATCATTGGTGGCGGTTTCATGTCGTGGGAAGCAGAGGGACAGGCTTGAAAAAAATGAAAGAAGTTTAAAAAAGAAAAAAAGGTTAGAAATACAATTTAAGTGGTCTTATGGTCCATAATTCTTTGTTATCAAATTTAAAAATATGTTAATATAAAGACTCAAAGGAATTATAAACTTTTGAATGATTTTCATAAATGCACCTTTATAAAAAAATATTATAAAATTATAAATCTTGCATCTTGGATCAATGTCTCCATTATACTTCATTGTCGTTCATCATTTTTATAAAGCCTTTTTTGCAAGCATAAGCAATATATTTCTTATTGAAGAAAAGTGTATAATCGCTAATGTTAGGATTTTTTTCTATTATGTACTTATTTTATTGATGTTTGTATGTAATATGCACAAGAATGAGGTGATGATTTTTATGCAAAAAAAGTGAGGTGGAAATTCAAGGTTTGGCTCGGAGTTTTTATCATCTTTGAATAGTAGTATGATCGATGATCCATCAAATCCCCATGCTTAACATTTTCTAGCCTCGTGCAAGAAAAATGATGTGCAAGTGAAATCAGAAAATAGTTAAAGAATGCAACACAATGGTTTGTAGTGGACACCCCACAAAGTTACGAAAGTTTTAGTCAAGTGTGGATAAATAAAATACACAAACCGATTTATCCTGTAGATTAATGATGTGTTCAGACTCCCATTAGATTTGAGTGTTCATTTCGACAACCCTCAAGTTCTAAACTTCATCCATTTCCAACCTTAGATCAAGTCATATTAACTCGATCAACAAATATTCTCTTTAATTTTCAGTTGATTTTGATATGTGTGTGAAGGCCATAGCTCTTCCATTTTTGTAAGACAGAAGCATCAAACAATCCACACAAAGATACATGGAGATCCCTGAATTCTAAAGCCTCACCTCTCCCTCAACGTAGTCTCATTCTCATTTCACCTAAGTCTGTAAGTAGAAAAATATGAGTATATTGTAAAGAACATGTATCTTCTTGATATTTTCTGCAGAGCTCTTTTGTTTATTGCTCTCATTTTTTCTTTTTGCAGAGCATAACCCTAGGCCTCATTGGACTCTTTTAAAGTAATGGCATCGTTGGTCAGCTACGTCGTTATTTGGTAGAGTTCGGTTTATTTGATTTTTTTGACAAATATTTGCTATATGTTTGCATTTTTGGTGTTGGTATATGCATCATTTGTTTTACATTTATTTTAGAAGAATTTTGTAGCATTGCATATCAAGAATGTACAAGTATATAACATGCCCTTTTGCATACATTGTACATGGCGAGTTTGTTGGCAGACTCATACTTATGGAGAACAGTGGACCACATCCTTAGATCATCAAACTTTCTTAACCTTAGATTCAGTCTAGGCATTAGGCACTGCAATTGCAGGCATGCCATTTCGTTGGTAGAAATTGAAATGGTGTATCGTACACACAAAGTAAGTTGAGGTACGATGTAAGGCGCAATTGTTCAAAAATTAATCAAGAGTGAAAGAGTACTATATATGTTCAAGTCAATATAGTTAGACTTATAACGTTGGTTGTTGCCTCTAACTATCAGTACTCTAGGAATAAAGTCTAAAGTGGACCTGAAAGAACCAAAATATTCAAGCCTAATGAAGTCCTACAAAATTAAGCGGATTAACTTTCCAGTTGAATCTTGAAACTTGAAAAACCTATATAAGTGCAAGTTAAAGATATATACTTTGCAAGCGACTTAGGATTAGTATGTTCCATCGCTTAAACTAAAGTAATAATAGAATAAGTAACATTGTCTTTATATTTATGAAAATTAATACTACACAAGGAGATATGTAACTTATCCAAGGTAGATCTAAGAAAAGAACGTGAAAGGACTAAGCAAGTTAATGTATATTAATGACTATCCAATTTTATGACATAATTACACTTCAAATTCTTGCTAATAAATTTTGACAAAGTTACCACTTATTTCTTATATATTCCCATGAACAGCGTCTCCACATGAAAAATACCATAAAATATAGTGGGTACACCCACCCTACAACAAAATTAACAACCTATTATTAATAATGAAGAAAACATAATTGGAATACTAAGTTATACTTTTTCTCCTTTGCAAAACTCAAATGGCAGATATAGAGTTTTCATGAACTACACTTTAAATGCATGGAACTTTTGTGTGTTGCAAAAACATTGTCCATATTAATTAGGTATCTTAGACATATTTTTTTAAGATACAGGGTAAGTCCCCTACTCCCCTCCTCAGTACCTTTTTCTTTCTGGTAGAATGGAGGGTTTGGGGGATTCAAAGCTTGGTCTTTAGTTTGGGAGAGCCACTGCTCAACCACCAGATCAATTGGTTGGTTCTCGTTCATATGGTGGCAACTTCACTAATGATAGCTAAAATTTAGAATGGTTTATCTTCTTGTGTGTTCCTCCATATTCGTTACTAAGATGTTACACAATGTACATGTTATGTACACATACCTCAATCTTGTAATCTTCATCGTTCTCATCAACTTATAACCATACCATTCGCCTCACCTCCTTCCTTTGCTCCCATCTCAACCATTTTCCCCATTAATAAACATAAAGATCGTAAAGATCACCTTCTCTGATCAGGAGCTCACGAATGTGGGAAGATCGACATGGAATGATGGGTTGTATACACATAGAGCTGGAGGAATGAGTAGGACATCAGTTGATGGTTTGTTGGGGATGAACAAAGATGAGAGGAGAGGAGTGGAAGATGCACATATAGGTAAAAAGCTCTCGTGTTTTTGAGAGATATGCATACACCAGTAAATTGATTCAAAAATATACCAAAATCCTACAAGGCATCCAACATGGTATCAATCAGCACAAATGGGAGTCATTGTCTCTTAATCATATCAACACTGATTTCAAGAATTTAATTATTAAAAAAACTTCTATTAAAGAAGACCACCTCCCATTTGCAGCAATCTTGGCTAGGGGCGATCACAATAGTTGTTAATGTGACTTGAATCCTAACTACTTGTTGGGTTGCTGATGTTGCTGATCCGTGTCCTGGCATTTGATTGGCTGAGAGCTGTTGGGTCAGGATTAGGATTATTGACATTTCTGATATGTGTCCTGTCTTCTGATTGGCTGAGAGTTGTTGGGCCAGGATTGTTGACATGTCTGATCCGTGTCCTGCCTTCTGATTGGTTGAGAGATGTTGGGATGGATTACTGAATACAAATGGTATTCTTCTGTTGCAGTATAAAAGGGGATCTAGAGCCACCAGATATTGCATCCTCATTCTGATCTTGTTTCTCATCCCATATCTGTACCTTCTCAGTACCCTCTGTATTACATTTTTCTCCATATAGTGAAACCGATCGCCGCCGCCCAAGAACGTAGCCCATTTACGGGTGAACCTTGTAAATCCTTGTGTTTGTGTCTTGCTTGTTTGATCGTGTTTGTGCGTGTTTGCTTCCGCGATTCGTAACAAACTGGTATCAAAGCTTCAGGTTCCGTCAGGATCATCCAACAAGATGGCGTCACACAATCTGAAGATCGAGAAGTTCACGGGGAAGAATGGATTCAGTCTATGGCAGATCAAGATACGCACCCTTCTGAAGCAGCAGGGCATCTGGGCTCCGTTAGATCAAGAGCGGGCAAAGGCACTCGAGCCGTTCGAGTTGATGGCGCAGGAAGAGAAGGTGCACTCAACGATCATGTTGTGTTTGGCGGATGAGATTATCGCGGAGGTTGCCGATGAGGATTCCGCAGTTGATCTGTGGTTGAGACTTGAAAGTCTATACATGACTAAGTCTCTGACCAACAAGTTGCTCTTGAAGCAACGTCTGTTCTCTCTCCACATGCAGGAAGGTACATCTCTTAAAGAACATCTAGACGCTTAAATACATTGTTGATGGATTTAGGAAATGTAGACGTTAAGATTGAAGATGAGGATGCTGCCTTGATTTTATTGGTTTCTCTTCCATTATCATTTGAAAATTTTGTTCAATAGTTTATTATGGGAAGAGAGTCAATAACCCTAGAGGATGTTTTTTGCGAGTCTGCAAACGCGTGAACTTTGGCATATGGCTACCGGGAAGCAGGACTCCAACGCTGCAGGTTTGGTTACGACTCATGAGAAAGAGTCATGCCAATTCTAGCTACACAAAGAATGGAAAGCAGAAGTCCAAGTTGAAGAATCACAATGCTAGGGACATCTGCAATTACTGCAAGGAACATGGACATTAGAAGAAGGACTGCCCAAAGAAGAAAGGGAAAGCTACGGTTGTTGCCGTAGCTCATGGAGGCGCAGATTCTGAAGATGATCTGGTTCTCACCATCACGGATCAGAAGACAACAGATAATACCTGGATTCTTGATTCAGGTTGTTCCTACCATATGACTCCTAAGGAAGATTGGTTCTACACCTATGAGAAGATAGATGGCGGAAACGTCATCATGGGGAATGATGCAGCGTGCAAGATTAACAGTGACATAAGTACGTCATGTTACTGATTTGAAGAAGAACCTGATATCACTTGGAGTCTTGGACTCTAAAGGATATAGGTACAACGCTGAAGGTGGAGTTATGCAGATTACCAAAGGTGGGGTTGTTGTCAACAAGGGCAACAAGTAGAAGACATTGTACGTCATGCAGAGGTCTACAGTTACTGGTTCTGTTACAGTGGTGTCCCAAGTCGAGAGATCAGAGTCAAAATTGTGGCATATGTAGTCGGGACACATGAGTTAGATGGGGATGAATATCCTCATTCAGAAAGGCCTCATCAGGGATCTCAAGGGATCCAAACTGGAGTTTTGTGAGAATTATGTGTTGGGAAAACAACACAAGAAGAAATTCAGTAAAGTTATCCACAGGATGAAGGAGACGCTCGACTACATCCATGCCGATTGTTGGGGTCCTTCATGGGTCCCGTCTTTGGGAGGTGCCATGTATTTTCTGTCTATTATTGATGATTACTCCAGGATGGTGTGGGTGTACATGATGAAGCACAAGAGCGAGGCATTTCAGACCTTCACGCAGTGGAAGATTGATGAATCTCGTATTCATCATGCTAAAATTGGTCATTTAGGCTCTGTCCTCCATCATCCACCTGTAATTATTTATTAATAGAGCATTATTAGCCATCATGCATGTGTAAATAATATCTGCATTTCATCATGCATAATTGCATTTAAAATCCCCAGTGTAAATTAGCCCAAAAAGCCGCTAAATTCTCACATTTTTAGTTAATTCATCCTAACTCCGATTGACCCAAAACCACCTCCATTGTGTAGATATTACTAACTTTATTAAATAAAAAATACAAAAAAATTATTAACCCCAATAAGTGTCAAATAATCTCAAAGTCAAATTTCACATCTGACAGACTAAAATGAGCATATCTCCTACATACCGTGTCCGATTTTGGTCTACTCACTTTTAAAGTACTCCATTTTCAAATACCTCATAAAATTCGGAGCTCATTTGTGAAAGTTGGGTTTTGGGCCTCTTTTGTGCATTTTAACTTTTTGCCAATTTTGACCTGAGTTTTTATGTGCATAATTAACTCTTTTAATTTTATTTCTTTTTCATTTGTGTCCTTTGATGAAAGTTTTAATAAGAAGCATAAAGATCCAAATCCAGATCAAAACTGAGATCAAAGAAACTGACCAAGTTCAAGTGTCCGTTGTCGGTCTGTACAAAAGTTGTGCACTTCTAACTTTTATTTTATTTTCCTATTTTCTTATTTATTAAAAATCCAAAAAAATAGATTAATGTGTAAATAATTTCTTCTTTTTATTGTATTTTTTCTAGATTTTTTATCCCCTCTAAAACCACCAAAAAAATTACAAAATCACAAAAATACGGTTTTCTATACACATGGAAAGCCACCAAAAATACCACTTCTCACAGGTGACCTCTTTTGCTCCTGGATCCTTCATGAAAGTTGTAGATCTCGTCGAGACGAGCAACTTTTGTGAAAGAAATTTTTCGATCCGAGGTCTCCTGCTATTTCTTTTCCAATTTAATTCATCTTTATTTTTTGAAATTTTTTTGGGGGTGCCACGTGGCAGCCCCAGGGCGTGCCACGTGGCACCCCCACCCTCTCTCCAGGCCGCTCACCCCGGGTCACGTGCTGTGCACGTGACCCACGTCTTCTCCAGCCGTTTCTTCTTCCTTGCGCATCTTCCAACCCATGTAACGCCACCCATTCCCCCCCCCCCCCAGCCGTTACCGTCCACCCCCGACCGTTACCACCCCTCCCCCTCCCCCGCCAGCCCCTATAAAACCTCCCCCACCAGCCTCGTCTCTGTCATCCGCCATCATCGGGAGCCTAGGAGCTCGGCTGGTGACAACAGCTTGAGCTCTCCAATCCTAGGCGCGATCCAAAGGTTTACTTCCTTGTAGCTGCTACAGCTCAGCCCTGTGCCCCTGGCAAGCACGGAGGCGAATACCGGAGTCGAAGCATCCTCCTCCATCCAGGCGTATACCTCCGACCACGCTTCCGCTTGCACCAGCTCATCGACCACCCTTCGACAGAGCCTCACCTCCTTTGCCTCACGCCCCCGAAGCCTCGTCGCACAGCCGCACCTCCGCCTCCGCCTCGCCGCTCCGCTCACGAGGATTCTCCTCGCCTTCGTCGTCGCCAGACCTCCCTCGCCACTTGCCACACAGCCGCTCCTTCGCCACCGCTTCCTGGGCCTCCGCCGGTCGTGTGTCGACCGGCCGAGGCATCGTCGGCCGCCCACGCCAACCGCCTCGCGGTCCCGGCCGCTCGAGCCTCCTCCTTGTAGCACCAGGGCCGCCCTCGCGCTGTGTGTCGGCCGAGGGGCGGCATCGCCTCCTCCGGGTCTCCGCCCTCCAGCGCAGCTTACAGGCGCCGTTGGATCGGGCGGTGGCCCTTGATCCAATGGCCCAGGGGCTGCCACGCCCCCCCCCCCCCCCCCCCCCCCGAGCCTCGCCCCCGAGCCACCGCCACCTTGGCTCGAGAGCCCCGAGCCTGAGGCTCTCCAACCGAGCCTTAGGTTCGGCCCCCCGAGCCTGTGCCACCGACCCGAGCCTCCTGGGCGCACGTGCAAGGCACGTGCGCAAGTGGGAAAATTACAAGAAAGCCCCTGGCTTTTCCCGAATTAGCAGAAATACCCTCGCCAGGGAAAAATTTCAGAAAAGACCCTCAACTTTTTATTAATTACAGATAAGTCCTCCTAGGGACCTTTTTGCAAGGAAAATTTTATTTTATTTACATTTTAGTTCCTGAAACTTCATTTTATCATATCTTTGTCATATGGACTCCGATTTTAGCATATAATATGTCGTTTCGAAGTTAATTCCGTGCTCTACAACTTAGCATCATTTGTGGACAGATTTGAGGTTGTTTACTGTCAATTATTCCTTGAGGATCTTTATTGACTTTTGCAAGCTAAGTTTGACATATCTGTGCCATATCTCCCTTGGAAAACTTAACGATTTATTTTGCAGGGATTTCACCTATGCATTGATGCAATTGAACTTAGACTTGAGGACTTATTTTATGCAGGGGTTAAATGAAGGAGATTGAGTAGACATATTGACTTGTGGACTGCAAACATCTCTTAAGAATATAATTTGAAGAATTTTGGAGATAAATCTGATATCTATACGTGCATCAGGGATTAATTTGACATATCTTCTGGATTTGATATTATTTGATATGTGATTTCATTTTGTGGATATTGATTAATCTTATTGGGATTAAATATCATTAAATCACAGATCCTGTGCTTCATTCTCTCTATTTCATTTTCTTCATATTGCACCTTTCATCATTGCATTGCATTGTATTATATTTTCCCCACACAAAAATTAATCGAGCATAAATTTAATTATTTAATTTGATTTAAAAATCACGCAACTAAAAATCACCGTTCCCTGTGTTCGACCTTGGTAAACTTGCCAAGTAAAATACTCCACAACATTCAAAGATTGCGGTTTTTGATCGACCGATTTTCACCTCCTATACTACAATTCATCGATATTAAAGAGGTGGATTTCACGTTCATCAAATGGCGCCGTTGCCGGGGAACGGCGATTTTTAGGGTTGTAAATCATTTTGGTAATTGATTTTTGTGAAAATTAATTTTTGTGCCATTTTTTTTCCTCTGCATTTTATTTTGCATTTCTCTCTGACTTCTGCTACTAACCGCAAATTCTCTCTTCGCAGACTTCTGGGAGCTGGATTTTGATATTAAATCAAGGATCTGTGATGAAGACTGAATTTTAATTTTGTGAGAGAGAGTTAGCATAGATTTTATTTTCTGCAATATTCTCAGGGTCCCTCTCTTTGAACCCTTGTAATAATTTCAAACTAAACATTCTGTGGTGTGTCGGGTCTGTTTCAACCCCTTCTGTGTGGTTGAGACCAGACTTGAGTGGCGTAGGACTTAAGTACATATACGCTTGCTTGTTTATTATTTGATTGTGCTCGTAATTCTTAGGCCACACATTCACTAATTATACGTACTATAGATCATTCAACATTAGCCAAATTTTTAAATCAATTCTTCCCGCTAATAGAACTATCTGTTTAGGGCGTTTTTCACCTGTGCATATCATTTAGTGTAATTTAAATTACTTGTCTTGCATCCCGCATGAAGAACGCGAGGATTCACTGTAAGTCCTTCTCTTAAGCATGCATCATTGATTTACGTTTGCATCGACTTTTCTGATCCCCCTTTCTCAAAGTTTTACAACTTAGGATTTAAAGGAATTGGGACTGTTCGGTAGGCGTGAACTTTGGTGCTCACATAAACTACAGTGATAACCTTAACTTAAAACTGGGACTGCTAATCAAGGTGACTGTAAATAAACTGACCTAAAATTAACCTGTGTTTGGTGGAGAGAAACCCACTCATTGTTTGTAAGGACCATATCGCACACTTAGGATAGAGCCAAAATTGAGAAATTTCACAAAGACTACTGTTTTTAAAAAACAATTAGCTACTTTTCAGTGAGGGTCTCGGGTAGCCGTTTTACGGTCCGACTTCCCTTAGCAGAGTGGGTGGTTTAGAGGACACCGCGGAAGGCACCGTCCTCAAGCAACACGGGTAGCCGTGTAACGGTCCGTACTTCCACCTATACTGGCTGAGAGTAGATGCAACTAGTTGTACGAACTCGGGACAGTCTTTGAGAAATATTTCAGTACCTAACAGCTCCGCTTAATCTGCAAGATTGTTTTGCCATTAAATTAAAGCGGAAAAGATAAGCGACCGAACCCTAACGTGCCTTCACCAGTGTTGAGTGGGTGAATCAACGTGTTTGTTTTGTGTTTGATTTGTGTGCATCAAATACCTTGCAATTGCAAGCAAATCGAGGTTCACTAATCATTCCATCCCTCTTGACAAGATGTCGGCACAGTGGTCTTCTTTCCCGATCTCCACGACCATGTCCCGATATTCTTCTTCCCCTCAGCCATCATTCTCTTCCCGCCCATACATCCCACCCTATGACCACACTTCTTCTTGGAATAGTCCTCTCTCACATTCTGACAATTTTATGGACACAAGAGAGAGACCAGAATTGAGGATAAACAATAGAGTGATCGATACTGACAATAGAACACGATTTCCGGTCACGAGGATCTCACAGCCTCTTGAATTATCCCCAACTCAAGATAAGTATCAATTTTCCTTTGACAACCCACGAGAAAACCAAACTCAAGGAAATTCAACTCATGACCAGCCCATAATGTTTATGAACAATCAATACTCTCCTCGAGGATACATGCCCGAATCACGACACATGGAGACTGATTATACAATCACTAGTCATGAGATGTTTGAGGATGAGATTGCTCGGATTAATCATAGAGCAGACACTTTAACTATGAGAATATATGATCTCATCCAGTCAATGTAAAATTCAGAAGAAGTGAGGCCACCACCATGTGAACCACTGGATCATCACAATCAGACACAACCACTGACCTCTGACCCCCCGACTGACCATATTACAGAAAATACCAAAAAAATTGAAAATTTTGAAAATTCAAAAAAATTGAACAATTCTGAAATGGAAGCATTTTGCAAGAGTCTGATCTTAGAGCTTCCATTAATCAAAGCCATAGAATATGTGCCCGATCTTAAGAGATTTGTGAAGAGTCGACTGATACCCAAAAAGACGGGCAAGAAACGATCCATGACTGAATATCATGTCATATCTATGGATAGTTCTTTGGTGATGAATCATAAACTCAAAAGCCGCAAAGTCAAGCGGTTGACTCGGGTCACATGTGAAATTGAGGATTCTATATTCACTCATGTTCGGTTAGACGACGACTCTACATTAAACATCCTCCCCAAGTCCGTCTTTGACCAACTCAAACTCGGACAACTCAAAAAGACTAGGGTGATCGTTCAATTACCCGATCGATCTACCAAAAGACCGCGGGGGATCGTTTCTGTCGTCGTAAATTTCCGAGGTAAAGAACATAAAGTGGACTTTATTATCCTTGACATTGACCACCCCGGAAGGATGTCTGAGTCTCCTATCATTTTGAGAAAGCCGTTCTTAGCCTCCGCTAAAGCGATCGTCGATTGCGAGACTCAAGAAATCAAGTTCCCGAACTCGGACCACAATGAACACGACCCCAATGACACATCCTGCTCTGAGGAAAACCAAATTGCAACTGACAGTTTTGATCAGAAAATAAAGATTTTACAGACATCTCCGCATCACACACGGATACAAACCCTAGGAGAGTCACCTAAAAAACTGGCTGTTGGACAAACTTCGGGTTCTCACCAACCTATCACTGCTCCTAGGAAAAATCATGATTTTGGAGCTTATGAGGAATTAGACCATATTATTGAAGATCAACACGATTATTTGAGTGGTCCAAACTTTGAGTTGGCAGTAATTCATGACATACTCGAACCATTTAAGGAACCGACTCCAGAAACGTCCGATGTCACCAAAATGCATGATCATTCGGAAGTGGCATCAACACCCCCAGCCATAAACCACAAGATCCGCAGGAACACTCTCCCTCGACCGAAGCAGTGCATGACCCTTCAAGAATTGGTCGACTTTTATGGAGATTCATCTGATGAGGAACTAACGAATGCCACATTGGTTACTCAAGACAGGGAGATGAAGACTTTCCAACTTCCTCCCAATACTTCTCAAGGAAACAAACCGATCAAGAAAGTCACCTTTGACCTTAGACATCAGGTGATTTCTGAAGAATCCTCGTCCGATCATGATGTAGTTCATCAGATAAGTGCAATAGGTACAGCTCTGATCCAAGGGCACTTACCTCTGATCGACAAAAGCTGGAGATCCTCTGCAGACGACTACTATTCTCCTGAGGACGACTCCGACGATGGCTGGTCTTCTTCTTCGGCCCCCTCTTCATCACACTCATCATCTCCATACTATCTCCCTCCACACTCCCGCAAGAAGGTCCGTCGCAAACCTCCTTGATCTTGTACATCCGCAAATCTACCCGGTTCCCCATCTGTATTTATCCGATTATACTTAGGCTGACCTGAGCCTAAGTATAGGGGGACCGCTACCATTGTTTATACTTCACTTCTCTTCTTTTGTTTTTAATCCTTCTGTATTTAGTACGAGCTATGTCAACATTTCACTTAGTGCCATGGGGACATAGCACAAGCTAAGTATAGGGGGTGTATTTGTATATATTTTATCTACTTTATCCATAGCCCGTACTTTAATCGTTTTTATCTAACATCGGGGAAGGGTACAAGTAGTGTGTATAATACCTGTTTAAAAAAACAACAAAACAAAACAAAAAAACCAAAAAAAAACTTTTTGCAAAAAAAAATCCTTTTTGCATAAAAAAAACTCATGATCTTGCATTTCATCAAGCATTTCATGCATCCCTTGGTCGATATATTCCTGACACATTCACTATCACTCAAGGCTTAAGGATTTTTGAGGACACTTGATTTCTGAGATCTTGAGATTCTGCGTTAGCCTGCCTTAGTCATTAGGGTTTTGAACTTAATAATCCACACTTCCCTAGTTTGAAAGATTTGAGCGCTATATTGCACTCTTCATCTCTACCTTCAAAAAGAATATGATCAGCACAATCACTCCCACAACTGCATGATTGATGAGATGAGTTGAGATATCACTTGAGGAACTAGGACTAGAGATTTGAGTCTAGATCCGATCTGAAGATATTCGAGGATGGGATAAAGTTAATGAAGGCTTCAGAAAACCTGAGTGTCAGCAAAACACTAGCCAGTATGTGAACAAGATTCATATGCTATCTTTTTTATATTGACCTAAGTGCCAGGGTGTGATGAAACTTAAGGAAAATTGTTGATTAGTGTGCGCCAACTTTTGGTAAAAGCAGTGGAGCTAGCCAACAAAAGAAAAGAAAAAAAAAGAAATGTCAAAGAAAAGCTCTATCATCCAAAGTCAAATTCCAAATGAGCTTCCACCAATGGCGAGCGCTCCCAAACATTTCAAAGTGTCCACTTGGACCAAGCGCTAATTAGGACCAAGGAGTCTGGCTGACACCATAAAAGAGCTCTGCATCGTAAGCGATACAAGTCTGGGTGTCGAAGGTATCTTAGATATTCAAAAGAGACACACCCCGGTGTACTCCCAGAAAAACAAGTGCAGACGACTCCAAATTCTCTTGACGGACACACTGATCAACAAAACAAAAATATACTTGTGTTGAGTAATAAGGCACTCGAGAGGCACTTTGTTCCAATGTAAGGGAGAGAAAATTAGACACAATCCTATGCCATCCATCAACTGGCCGTCCATATACACTTTCAAGTCTGACAAACTAATGAGACGGTTGACTGAAGCAAGAATAGACTTATTCTCTAGTGTTGAGGATTAGGTCTAGAGGAGGATCTTTGGGACTGGAACTTTGAGTGATACCCCGACTCGACTCTCATGAAATGCAGTACACTTAAAATCATATCCTTATATTATATGTACAAACATATTAGAGAAGTTGGATTCCTTTTGATTAAAGCTTGGGTGAGCTCAGAATTTTAGGATCACTCAAATTAAGGGTCTTCTCTGAATTAAGCCTTGAAAATTCACATACACAGTCAGGGATGTATTCAACTAAGTCATTCATTCATGCTCGGGGACGAGCATGGTCTAAGTATAGGGGTATGATGAATCTCGTATTCATCATGCTAAAATTGGTCATTTAGGCTCTGTCCCCCATCATCCACCTGTAATTATTCATTAATAGAGCATTATTAGCCATCATGCATGTGTAAATAATATCTGCATTTCATCATGCATAATTGCATTTAAAATCCCCAGTGTAAATTACCCCAAAAAGCCGCTAAATTCTCACATTTTTAGTTAATTCATCCTAACTCCGATTGACCCAAACCACCTCCACTGTGTAGATATTATTAACTTTATTAAATAAAAAATACAAAAAAAATTATTAACCCCAATAAGTGTCAAATAATCCCAAAGTCAAATTTCACATCTGACAGACTAAAATGAGCATATCTCCTACATACAGTGTCCGATTTTGGTCTACTCACTTTTAAAGTACTCCATTTTCAAATACCTTCAAAACAAGATCAATTTCATAAAATTCGGAGCTCATTTGTGAAAGTTGGGTTTTGGGCCTCTTTTGCGCATTTTAACTTTTTGCCAATTTTGACCTGAGTTTTTATGTGCATAATTAACTCTTTTAATTTTATTTCTTTTTCATTTGTGTCCTTTGATGAAAGTTTTAATAGGAAGCGTAAAGATCCAAATCCAGATCAAAACTGAGATCAAAGAAACTGACCAAGTTCAAGTGTCCGTTGTCGGTCTGTACAAAAGTTGTGCGCTTCTAACTTTTATTTTATTTTCCTATTTTCTTATTTATTAAAAATCCAAAAAAATTAGATTAATGTGTAAATAATTTATTCTATTTTATCGTATTTTTTCTAGATTTTTTATCCACTCTAAAACCACCAAAAAATTACAAAATCATAAAAATACGGTTTTCTATACACATGGAAAGCCACCAAAAATACCACTTCTCACAGGTGACCTCTTTTGCTCCCGGGTCCTTCATGAAAGATGTAGATCTCGTCGAGACGAGCAACTTTCGTAAAAGAAATTTTTCGATCCGAGGTCTCCTGCTATTTCTTTTCCAATTTAATTCATCTTTATTTTTTGAAATTTTTTTGGGGGTGCCACGTGGCAGCCCCAGGGCGTGCCACGTGGCACCCCCACCCTCTCTCCAGGCCGCTCCCCACGGGTCACGTGCTGTGCACGTGACCCTCGTCTTCTCCAGCCATTTCTTCTTCCTTGCGCATCTTCCAACCCATGTAACGCCACCCATTCCCCCCCCCAGCCGTTACCCTCCACCCCCGACCGTTACCACCCCTCCCCCTCCCCCGCCAGCCCCAATAAAACCTCCCCCACCAGCCTCGTCTCCGTCATCCGCCATCATCGGGAGCCTAGGAGCTCGGCTGGTGACAGCAGCTTGAGCTCTCCAATCCTAGGCGCGATCCAAGGGTTTACTTCCTTGTAGCTGCTACACCTCCATCCAGGCGTATACCTCCGACCACGCTTCCGCTTGCGCCAGCTCATCGACCACCCTTCGACGGAGCCTCACCTCCTTTGCCTCACGCCCCCGAAGCCTCGTCGCACAGCCGCACCTCCGCCTCCGCCTCGCCGCTCCGCTCACGAGGATTCTCCTCGCCTTCGTCGTCGCCAGACCTCCCTCGCCACTCGCCGCACAGCCGCTCCTTCACCACCGCCTCTTGGGCCTCCGCCGGTCGTGTGTCGACCGGCCGAGGCATCGTCGTCCGCCCACGCCAACCGCCTCGCGGTCCCGGCCGCTCGAGCCTCCTCCTTGCAGCACCAGGGCCGCCCTCTCGCCGTGTGTCGGCCGAGGGGAGGCATCGCCTCCTCCGGGTCTCCGCCCTCCAGCGCAGCTTACAGGCGCTGTTGGATCGGGCGGTGGCCCTGGATCCAACGGCCCAGGGGCTGCCACGCCCCCCCCCCACCCCCCCCCACCCCCCCCCCCCCCCCCCGAGCCTCGTCCCCGAGCCACCGCCACCTAGGCTCGAGAGCCCCGAGCCTGAGGCTCTCCAACCGAGCCTTAGGTTCGGCCCCCCGAGCCTGTGCCACCGACCCGAGCCTCCTGGGCGCACGTGCAAGGCACGTGCGCAAGTGAGAAAATTGCAAGAAAGCCCCTGGCTTTTCCCGAATTAGCAGAAATACCCTCGCCAGGGGAAAATTTTAGAAAAGACCCTCAACTTTTTATTAATTACATATAAGTCCTCCTAGGGACCTTTTTGCAAGGAAAATTTTATTTTATTTACATTTTAGTCCCTGAAACTTCATTTTATCATATCTTTGTCATATGGACTCCGATTTTAGCATATAATATGTCGTTTCGAAGCTAATTCCGTGCTCTACAACTTAGCATCATTTGTGGAGAGATTTGAGGTTGTTTACTATCAATTATTCCTTGAGGATCTTTATTGACTTTTGCAGGCTAAGTTTGACATATCTGTGTCATATCTCCCTTGGAAAACTTAACGATTTATTTTGCAGGGATTTCACCTATGCATTGATGCAACTGAACTTAGACTTGAGGACTTATTTTATGCAGGGATTAAATGAAGGAGATTGAGTAGACATATTGACTTGTGGACTGCAAACATCTCTTAAGAATATAATTTGAAGAATTTTGGAGATAAATCTGATATCTATACGTGCATCAGGGATTAATTTGACATATCTTCTGGATTTGATATTATTTGATATGTGATTTCATTTTGTGGATATTGATTAATCTTATTGGGATTAAATATCATTAAATCACAGATCCTGTGCTTCATTCTCTCTATTTAATTTTCTTCATATTGCACCTTTCCTCATTGCATTGCATTGTATTATATTTTCCCCAAAAAATTAATCGAGCATAAATTTAATTATTTAATTTGATTTAAAAACCACGCAACTAAAAATCACTGTTCCCTGTGTTCGACCTTGGTAAACTTGCCAAGTAAAATACTCCACAACATTCAAAGATTGTGGTTTTTGATCGACCGATTTTCACCTCCTATACTACAATTCATCGATATTAAAGAGGTGGATTTCGCGTTCATCAAAGATCTTGGTAGAGAACCATACTTCTAAGAAGGTAAAGCGTCTTTGTACAGATATTGGACTGGAGTTATATTCGGCGTAGTTCAATGAGTTCTGCAAAGAGGAAGGTGTTGCGAGACATCTCACCGTTAGAGATACGCCACAGCATAACGGAGTTGCTGAACGAATGAACATGACACTTCTGGAGAGAGCAAGGTACATGCTCTCTAATGCTAGACTTGCTAGAGCATTCTGGGCTGAAGCTATGAATACAGCTTGTTACTTGGTGAATCGGAGTCCCACATCTGCCATTGGTTGCAAAACACCCATGGAGGTATGGTCTGGTAATCATGCTGATTATTCTATTTTACGAGTCTTTGGTTGTGCTGCTTATTATCATGTTAATGAAGGAAAATTAGAACCAATGGCAAAGAAAGGGGTGTTTACATGCTATGGTGCATGAGTAAAGAGGTACATAATCTAGCCCCCTTCTGAGCATAGAATTATTGTTAGCTGGAATGTTACTTTTGATGAGAATTCCATGCTTCACTCGAGTAGTAAGTCTATTGATGCAGGGACAAGTGATGATGTGCCCGAACAAGTGGAGTTCGAACTAACACCAAGTAGTGTTCATGCTACTTCTGATCAGGTTGTTGTTGAACGGCCTGAAGCTGAGCAACCATAGGAGAGACAACCAAGTGTTGCTACTGATCGGCCTCGTAGGGAGATACATCCACCGCAAAGATACGTATTTGAAGACATGGTTGCATTTGCACTACATGTTGCGGAGGAGACGGAGTCTCCAGAGCCCTCCACTTACAGGGAGGTGATATCTGGTGCAGAATCCGAGCAGTGGATTGCTGCTATGGGTGAGGAGATGGAGTCTCTTCACAGGAATCAAATATGGAAGCTTGTCAAATTGCCAAAGGGGAGGGAAGTTGTTGGATGCAAATGGGTCTTCAAGAAAAAGACAAGAATCTCAAGCAATGAAGGCATCAGATACAAGGCATGTCTAGTTATGAAGGGTTACAGTCTGAAGGAATGTGTGGATTACAACGAGATATTCTCTCCCGTTGTAAGACATGCATTCATCAGGGCGCTACTAGCTCTTGTAGCACATCAAGACTTGGAGCTGGAGCAGTTAGATGTGATGACAGCTTTCTTGCATGGTGAACTCATAGAAGACATTCTTATGAGCCAGCCAGAGGGATTAATATCTCAGGGCAGGTAAGATCATGTGTGCAGATTGAAGAAGTCCTTGTATGGGCTTAAGCAGTCTCCTAGGTAGTGGTACAAAAGGTTTGACAGCTTCATGGTTGATCATGGGTTCAACAGGAGCCCATACGATTATTGTGTTTACCACAAGAAGGTGGAGGATGGCTCCTTCATTTTTTTGTTACTGTACGTTGACAAACTGCAAAATCGGCTCTTTAATAGTGCTGAATTAGCACTTGATAATGTCATCGCAGTCGGGACGAGATAGGCTCATTAAAAGACCATCTTATTTAAATATATCAATCAAAATGAGATGGTCGTAATTTTTTTATTTTACTTGGCAAGATACCAAGGTCGAACTCAGGGACACGAGCCTTTCTCTAATTATCCATATTTTTATCTATTAAACTATGTGTTGAGTTGAAAGGATATATATGTAAAATTATGAATGCAGACACAAGACAAGACAATGCATTAAAGGAAAGAATGAACATGCAATTTTTTTATTTATTTTTATCATGCAAATAAATGCAATGAGATGCAATGAACATATGCCCGAGATGATAATTACTTGAGCCATTAAAAAGATGAGTCAAATCAGTGTCAACTAAAAACACTATTCAATCTAGTGGCAATTAGGTATGAGCTACATGGAAAGCCAGGCCCTTAGACAATAAAATAATGCATTAAAGCTCATGGTATCTAATGTCAAATTTAAGCATGCCATTAGAAAGACAACGAGAAGAGCTTCAAAATGAAACTGAAATCAACTTAATCGGACATACGATGCTCAAGATATACAATAAAGAAGACAGGGGCATAACTGAAAGAAAACATGAAATAAAATTGCAGACAGGTCCCTGGGAGGGACTAAAATGTCATTATGAAAAGATTGGGACCTTCCTTGTAAATACCCCACACACACATGGCATTTTTGCAAATTTGAAAACCCGCGAGGATATCAATGCAAAATGCCCACAGGTGCGCGTGTGATACACGTGACGCTGAACCTGGATGCAATATGCAAAACTTGTGAGGGCACCGATGCAAAAAGCCCAGCATCCACATTCGTGAGGCACGTGAGCTCAGGCTCGGGTGGGGGCGAGGCTCGGTGCAGCTTCGGATGGCCGTAGCAGGTGGCTCGGGCCACGTAGCGGCTCGAGGGTGCCTCGGGCGAGGCTCGGTCCCACCGAGCCTCCGCGCTCCGGGATGCGACGTGGCTGCTCCATGACCGTTGTATCTCCGCCGTGGGGCGAGATCCAACGATATCTGCTCTTCCTTCTTCCTCGTCGGGTAGCGGCGCGATTGGAGCTCCGGCGGAAGGCCTGGAGCTCCTCCGCGCCTTGCCGTGCTCGATGAAGGTCAGGGAAGGAATGAGAGGCGGGAGATGATCGGACGGCAGGGAAAAGAAGCGGGTCGTGGAGAGCTTAGGGACGTTGGATCTCAGGAGGAGATCTGACGGCTGAGGGTGCGAGCGGATAAGACAAGGCGGGCGGGCCACGTGGCTCACCCAGAATGGGCCACGTGGCCCAATCAGATTATTCCAAGAGAAAAGTTTATTTTTGAGGATTTAAAATGGTCGAATTTGAGAAAACTCAAAACATGAAAGTTGTAGATCTCGATGAGATCTACAAGTTTCATGTTGACAAAAGTGGAGAGGAGGTCATCTGTAGACACCAAATATTTTTGAAGGTATTTTTAAGGTTAAAAATACCACAGATTTTTGTTTTGCCATTTTTTGTGGTTTTTAATTTATTTGAGACTTTGTTAATTACATGACATTATCTAGGTTTTATTGACAAATAGCTTAAGCAAGGGGGTTAATAAATGGAAATTGTGATGATGAAATCGGATTTCATCATACGTCGACGACATGTTGATTGCTGCCAACCAGAAGAGTACCATAAATGATCTGAAGAATCTTCTTATTCAGAGTTTGACATGAAGGACCTTGGTGCAGCAAAGAAGATTCTAGGGATGGAGATAATTAGAGATCGTGCAGAAAAGAAACTTTTCTTATCTCAGAAGAACTACATTGAGAAAGTTCTAATGAGATTTGGGATGTCTACAGCAAAGCCTTTAGGTAGTCCATCCGCTTCGAACATTCATCTTTCATTTTCTTTCGCACCACAGTCAGACACGGAGAAGGAACACATGTCACATGTTCCCTATGCTAATGCAGTTGGGAGTCTTATGCATGCCATGGTATGCACAAGACCTGATATTGCTCATGCAGTGAGCGTTGTTAGCATATTCATGAGCAACCCAGGGAAGGAGCATTGGCAGGCAGTCAAGCGGATTTTCCGCTATCTGAAAGGAACATTAGACATTGGCCTTTTCTACAGAAGTGATTCAGAATGTTTAGTTGCTGGATATTCAGACTCAGACTATGCTGCATATGTCGATGGAAGGAGATCAATGACAGGTTATGTTTTCACTTTGGGGACTTAGATCATCAGTTGGAAGGCTACCTTGCAACCATCAGTTACTTTGTCTACTACAGAGGCAGAGTACATGGCTTTGACAGAGGTTGCAAAGGAAGGCATCTGGCTAAAGGGCTTAGATGGAGATATCGGTCTGCAACAAGACCATGCTATAGTATATTGTGACAGTCTCAATGTGATATGCTTAGCCAAGGATCACGTGCATCATGAAAGGACCAAACACATCGATGTTAGATATCATTTCATTCATTCTGAGAAAAGGATCGAGGTAAAGAAGGTCGGCACAGTAGATAATCCAGCCGATATGTTCACAAAGGCGGTTCCTGGGAGTAAGTTCAAACATTGTTTGGACTTGCTCAATGTCGACAGTTGGAATTAGCCCTAAAAGGGGCTGGCGGCGACATGGCGAAGCTTGACAAAGCTTCTCAGAGGATTCAATTCATGGTGGAGATTGTTAATGTGACTTGAATCCTAACTACTTGTTGGGTTGCTTATGTGGCTAATCCGTGTCTTGGTTTCTAATTGGCTGAGAGCTGTTGGGTCAGGATTGCTGACATGTTTGATCTGTGTCCTGCCTTCTGATTGGCTGAGAGCTGTTGGGTCAGGATTGTTGACATGTTTGATCCGTGTCCTGCCTTCTATTTGGTGAGAGCTGTTGGGATGGAAGGCTGAATACAAATGGTATTCTTCTGTTGCAATATAAAAGGGGATCTAGGGCCACCAGATACTGCATCCTCATTCTGATCTTGTTTCTCATCCCATATATGTACCATCCAGTACCATCTATATTATATTTTTCTCCATATAGTGAAACCGATCACCGTTGCCCAAGGACGTAGCCCATTTACGGGTGAACCTTGTAAATCCTTGCGTTTGTGTCTTGCTTATTTGATCGTGTTTGTGCGTGTTTGCTTCCGCGATTCGCAACAATAGTGATGACGTGGGTATGCACAGTGGTCGCGTGATGATGTATTGGTATCCATGAGGTGCATGGTGGTTTAAGAGGGAGGTCGTGTTATTAAGTGATGGCGACCATATTGACGACTGATGAATCAACATGTTTATTCTTTCATTTTGTCTAAAATCCTACCAAAAAGACATAAATACTCATTAAGTCACATTTTTTTAAAACTCATCATATAAATAAAAATATATTTTTATCATTAAAATAAAATATAAAGAACAAATGAAGCAAAATAAAAAAATAAGAAGAAAGCCATAAGTATTTAGATATATACAGATTGATCTAATCCAGAGACCATGTCAGTACTAACTTGGTCAACAAACTGGCAAGTAGAGAAAGACAAGATCCCATCAAGAAAACAAAAAAAAGAACTCATTTTGTACATGAAATAACATCTAAAAATAATTTTACACTACATAAACTTCACCTATTTATTCAAAAACATCTATATAAATATTTTTAATAAATTTCTTCACTTTTTTGTAGATAACAATTATCACAATTTATAAAAATTATATGAGAAGAACTTGGACCAAATCCGAGATGAAAACACAAACCTAAATTCCTACAATTGGCAACTTTTGTGATTGATAATTTACAGAAAATTTTGAATTGGCTAAACTCACTTTAGAACTCTAGTAAATAATATATATTACTTACAAAAAAATGTTAGAAAAATCATGGGGGTAAAAGTACCAATTTTCGAGTCTGATTCACCAAGTGTATCATACACACACACAATTAGGACCTTATATCTTACACATACGAACTCCAAATTTGGCATATTCACCTCAACGTTTATGATATAAAATTATCTATACAAAAGGAAGTTAAGATGCAAAAGTTGGATTTTGGGTTCTACATGCTATATATACAACTAGATTTTCTAACATATACAGATTCTTTAGAGTTATTTATAGCTCTTTAATTATGATTTCAACTTTTGAATATTTCTTTGATATTATATTCTATTAAATATAAAAGAAAAAATTTTGAGTAAATTTAAATGGATTAAATAATTCAAAAATCCCAAATTAGGGGTAAATTTTATGTTTTTTTATTATGTTTAGTAATTAAACAAAATGGTAAAATAGAATAAAAAGTATTTGTACTCTTGGTTATTTTTTAAAATTAATAAAATTTGTAAAATACTTTTTTTTGAAAAATGGTAATTATGTTTTTTATTGAGTCAATGGAATGATGATTAATTAGGCATTTAAAATAGAGAATCATTTGGAGGAGGGGGGGGACAATATAATGTTTGTTAAGAACCATCAAGCAAAAGGTAAGACACATCTTTATAACTCAAGAAATATAAAAAGAACAGAAACTCCTCTAATAGACGAGAGTCCAAAATTGATGAAGCAAAAACCTTAGTCCTCTCTTTGATTAAGGAGGATAGTACCAACTTTGCAACCTCATATCTATGGAATATGGAGGGAGCGAGATAAATGGGGAGATCCAAAAAATAAGATAGCACAATTCTCTCCCAATATCATCCTAAGAGTTGGACGAATTTTTAACGATTATATTACTTTATATCTTTTATTTGCATTGTTTTGACCTGACATAGATTGTCCCAAACAAGATTCGTAAGGATTTAAAATTAGGCTTTGACTTGGTATATCGCAAATATATTTATCGAGCCAATAACATAAGTAGAAGGAAAAAAATAGAGTATACATGTTTCGTAAAGAAGGAAGATTTTTTCTTATCGTAAATTAAATTTCTTTCCCATCGAGCAAAGTTTTGGGGAAATGCGACAAGAGATTGGTGAAGGGTCAGCTATGAGGGATGTAGGGTTTTTAAAATAATTACTAGAGGTACACATGGATTGAATAAAATCTGTAATTCATCCAATCAGATGTGATTGGATTGGTTTGATTTGGTTTCGTTTGGTTTCTTTATTCTAATGGATTAGAACGGATTGAGATTTTAAAAATATGTTAAATTATGGATCAAATTAATTCGATTGCTATCAAAATTCGATCCAATCCAATCCTTTAATATGTTAATATTATAAGATAGATATTAACATTTACAATTTTCTTTCTTATCCTAATTTATGAAATTACACCCGAATTCTCCTTAGTCAAGTAGCGCTTTAATTTTAATTTTAATTTAACATGCAATATCATATTAGAAATAAAAAGAAAGCTGACTTTAAGATTAAATATAAAAATCCAATTATCCTAACTAACCTCACAAATTGACAATGCACATATTTGGACCATGCATCTCCTTCTCGCACGGAGCTTACTTCATCTTAGATCAACTGCATATGCTCGGCCTCCTTCATTGGCTTCGTTTGCTGTTTGGAGACTCAAGATGCAATTCTCTTTCCCGTCTCATTTTCTATCCACAAAATGCAAAGCATACACATGAAGTTAATATTGTTGCCTCATGGATCAAGTTCTTCCCTAGTTGTGTGCTAGCTTTTGGTTACATTCTTTTCCATCGAAAATCAATAAAATAATGATTTTTTATATTTCTTTTATAAAGTATTTATAATTATTGTCGTTGAATTATTAATTAGGCTAAATTGATTGTAATGAATACTATTTTTAATGTCAAATTAACATCAGAAAAGGCAAGACCCAGGTCGACGTGAGTGAGTCGTTGGGGACCGAAAGGGCGGAGAGGCTAGGATTGTGTCCTGTGCTTTCCACCTAGTACTTATTTGAAGCATGTAATGCCAGTAAATGCATAATGAGCTCGGTCATCCTTCGGATCCAAGAGTCCTAACTGACTTATGAAGCCAAAACGTGCTTTTAACATGAGGGGGAGACCCGCATGGTCATCCTTCGGATCCAAGAGTCCTAATGCCAGGAAATGGCTAATCAACCCGCAGACCCCCTCGTTCCGAGGACCTATTAACACGAGGATAGAACATGAGGGGGAGAATGTATCAATATCAGAAATCCGATCCAGTCCAATCCAATCCATAATCCAGTAGATTAGATTACTTAATAGGTAATAGTTTGGATTGGATCGAAAAAAGTTATCATCCGTTAAGATTGATTTTCGATATGAATTTAGATAAAAATCGATCTAATACGTTCCATATGCACTGATTACAGCATAAGTTTATCCCCAAGTAGGCTTACATTGACTTCACTACCAGTTTGAGGTGGGCTCCTCCACAGGAGGGATGACGGTCATCCTCATCCTATTCCCACCAGCGGCGGACGGTCCCCAGTTTGGGTCATTTCGGGTTCGACCCCGGATTCCTCTGTGATTCCTTCGAACGAAGCACACATGCAAAATTGGCGCATGCACAGGTTGCGAAAAAGCTGAGGGGCTTTCGAGGGAATCACAGAGGAATCCGGGGTCGAAGCCGAAATGACCCAAACTGAGGACCGTCCGCCGCCGGTGGGAATAGGATGAGGATGACCGTCCTCTCTCTCCTCTGGAAGGAGCCCACCTCAAAGGCAGTGGAATGGAGTGGAGTGGAGAAGCATCCAATCTATTCTATACTATACAATGTTCCAACGCCGATGGAGATGGAGGAGAGATATTCTCTCTTTCCATACAGCCCGTGGACTTTCTGTCTTCTCTTCCCCTCTAAATCATCACGTGAACGTTGTTGTCTTCTTCTCCCTCCCTCCATCTCTCTTTCCATCCTTTTTGCCATCACCTCTTACTTCTGCTCCCTACAGATGACAATGTATAGGATGCTTCTGTACAGTTAAGTCTTTTTTTCAATCTCCATAACGTCGAGATTATATCTTCATCCTTTTTTCTTATTAGCAGCACACTGTACGTGTAACAGTATATTATGCGACCATAACATGACTGGTATGCTCTGTCTTAACGTTTTTTGCTGAAGTCTAACAGTTTTTAATGGAACTTAAAATTAGACAGTTATGACTAATTAACCTCAGAACTTTAATTATATCACGAAGTACGCATATATGCCTATGCATAAATGATAGACTCCTTTGCTTCAACATGATATTTCTATTTTTTTTAAAAGGCTCCAACTGGAATTTCATTTCAATCAACTGGACACAAGGGTGTCCATGGACCAGAGGAATCGACTCTATGCAATACTAATGCATGGATCAGTATCAACTTCGACGGATGTACTCACCAGGATTATGGTTCAGTGATTGATACCATTGCATGGTTCCATGGATTTTAAGATCAGTTGCTGTTGTACATGATCATCTTGATACTGCTACCTGTACGACCTTCATAGTTGATATCCCAATGTCAGTCGATCTGGAGGTAAGGCTGGGAATTCCAGTGACTGTTGCTTCGAGTATGGCGATTCCCAGTTGATGATATGCATGAGGAATATTATCTGAAAGCAGGAATCCAACTGCAAAGCAAAAGTAATCAGGGTTCCAGTTCAACAGTAGAACAAGGCAAAGCTGCTTTCTCTCCCTCTCTGATTAATGTTGCCCCCACATCACATAAGGACAACTTCCACCGGAATCTCTCCTCCTACTTTTGGCATCCTCTGCCTTTAAACTCTCGCCATTATTTCAGAGCTGCAGATACTCTCACGTACGAAGGGCAGCACATGCAGCTCTTTTCTTGGTCCCTTTAGATAAACAAGTGCTGTTAAACTCATCCACCTTTTTTCCCATATGCTGTCTTTTCGAGGAGGAGTAGCTTTCTTCCTACCATTGTCTGCCTGCCACTTCTCCATTAAGATATCTATAGATAACATTCCAAGGGCTGAACTAAAGCTTCCTCCGCACTCCAATCCATCGAAAGGTGCGCTTGCATGGACTTGAACAGCAACCCTTCGCATCTGTCTCCCAGTTGCACTCCCAAGACTTGACCCACAAGCCTTCACGTTTCTGTCCGTTTTCAAAAACCAGCTAGCTATGCCAATGTACGAGTTATACTTTTCCTTGGAAATTATAGGCTGAGATAATTGCGGAGATTCTTGCTTTTTTAATAGAGAAGAATCTACACGTAAGAAGAAACGTGTTGACATGAATGATGGTATGATATTGTGACGAGGAAAGCATGAGGCAGAAAGGAGGACAAGTAGGGAAGAGTATAGCTACAGGAACGGGATTGATTGTTGTGGTCCAAAATGTTGTATTCAAAGTTGTATTTAGACTTTAATTGGAAAGTCTATGTAATTACAATTGGCATTCAATTTGGTTTCAAGTGGGAAACCAAATGGTTTGGAGGGAAAGTTGGAAATTTCCAAATTTGAAATATGGAAGTTTGGGTAGAAGTTTAGTCCCACACCGGGGAGAACTAAACTTTTTGGTGGACTTATATATGAGTTCACACCCCAAGCTCTTGTAGCAATAGTAGAGAGGAGGAATGGAGGACCACACACGCGCGCGCGCGCGCTCCGCTCCGTCTCCGGCTCGGGAGAGTCAATTCGGATCTTGATACTTTTGCTGTAGATTTCATTTGGTAAGTCGATTAAATTAATCGTGTACGATTAATTTGGTAAGTCGACTTAAATGGGAATTCAACTCGCCATTATGGGCGCGTTTTTTGGGATCCGAAAGGATGCGTTTTCGGGACGCATTTTTGGAAACCAAAGGTCGCGTTTTTAGGACGCGAGCCCCTCTATTTATATCCCTCACTTGACTCGGTTTTTCTTCACTCGCAAGAAAAACCTCTCTCACGCCGTTTCTCTTTGGTTCTTCCTCTCGCGGACGAACGTCTTCCTCTTCACCTCTCTCGGCTGCAGTTCTCTGAGGTACAATCGAGGACGATCCCGTTGGTGTGCGCCGACGACGATCGTGAACCGTCGTATCCTGGGAGCGGATCGCCAGTACCCTACGCACCGGTATTGTGGGGGCGATATCTTCTCTAAGGACAGTCCATTTTCATGGACGCTTCGGTGACTTCTAAACTAATCTCTGTTTTATTTTGCTTGCTGCAATACGTTTATTGCTTTACCCTTTCTGGATCATGCCCGTGTTTTTGTTTTTGTTCTTTCAATCGGTTCCTGTTTACATTGAATAATCGGATAATGATTGGGAAACATATAATTAATATGATTTTAATCTGTATCGTTTCTCTGTTAATTCATTTGGATCCGATTTTATACTGTTTAATGTATGAACTGGTAATCTTATTTACAACAATCTTAGAGAAGATATCCCGAACCGATTCTAGAATGTCGGAAACAATGTTTAAATCGAGGGTAGATATGACGGGTATGCCTGAAAAATTCGGTGGACAGAATTTTAAGCGTTGGCAACAACGCATGAAGATCTGGTTAACCACCATAGGGTTAATCTCGATGCTTGAAACCGACTGTCCTACGGTGGAGGCGGAAAACCCCTCACCCGATAGCCATAAGGCGCAATCTGCGTGGAAGGAACGCGACCGTATATGTCATGGTTGCATCTTGTTGGCTCTGTCCAACACGTTGTTTGACGTATATTGTTCATCCACGCAGACTGCGAAGGGGCTATGGGAAGATTTGGATCGGAAGTATAACACCGAAGATCTCGGTATTGAGAAATACTCCGTAGCCAAATTCTTGAAGTTTTCCATGACCGAGGGGAAGTCTGTTTCTGAACAGGCACACGAGTTTTTACTCTTGCTCCATGGTCTAGAGGATGCCGAAATGAAACTTCCGGAGAAATTTCAGGTCATGTGCATCATAGAGAAATTTCCCAAGTCGTGGGAAGACTTCGGTATGACCCTGAAACACAGAAAGGGGAAAATTTCTATGTATGACTTGATGGTGGCAATTGCCATAGAGGAGGAACACAGGAAACAAAAACATGTGCTTCCTGTTGATATTCAGGCTAAGGTCAATTTTATGACCTCGAAGGGCAAAGATAAAAAGGGAAAGGGTCCCAATAACAATAAAATGAAACCAAAGGGCAAGATCCAGAAAAATGCAAAGAATAAACCCTGCTGGCACTGTAATCAGGTTGGCCATTGGAAGAAGGATTGTCCGTCCTTGAAGGCTCAACCTAAGGCTACAGACGGGAGTCCATAAGTGAACATGATCACTATGGGACTCGGGGCTAGCAAGGGGTATGTTTCTGTAAAACCTGAACTATACCATATCCATGATCCAAATGAGTGGCTCGTGGATACGGGAGCCAATGTGAACATATGTTCTGACAGAACGTTGTTTTCTTCTTATCAGACCTGCAGCGGTGGGACTGTGAAGATGGGGAACGATTCTGCAGCCAGGGTGCTAGGGTCGGGACAAGTCAACTTGAGGTTCTCCTTTGGACGAGTCTGGACGTTGCACAGGGTGCTGCATGTTCCTGACATCAAGAAGAATGTGTTATCTGGCTCCATCTTAGTTAGAAATGGTTTTGAATTAAACTTTAAATGTAATAAAGTTGTTATTCTGAGACATGGTGTCTTTTATGGTAAAGGTTATTTGGCTGACTTTGACTTGTTATTTAGAATTAGATGTGATTCAGTAAACATTAATGAATTGAATGTTTTGAATGCTGAATGTTCTAGTTCTGTGTCTCAGGTTGTGAATAATTGTGAATCTTGTGATCTGTGGCATGATAGATTGGGTCATGTAAATCTAAATTCGATTAAAAGGATGATGAATTTAGAATTGATCCCTAAACACACAATTGATAAAACTCAAAAATGTGAGATATGTGTGCAAGCAAAGACACCTAGGAAGTCTTTTCAGTCTGTCTCTAGAGATAGTGAGATCTTAGATCTAGTGCACACGGATATCTGTGAGTTTAATGGTGTGTTGACCCGAGACAATAAGAAATACTTTATCACCTTTATAGATGATGGCAGTAGATACTGCTATATATATCTAATGAAAACCAAGGATGAAGCCCTAGAGAAATTTCTTATCTTTAAGAATGAGGCTGAGACACAAACAGGAAAAGTGCTTAAACGCCTTAGGTCAGATAGAGGAGGTGAATATACCTCTAACTTATTTGATGAACAATGCAAATCTTTAGGCATAGTTCATGAAGTTACGGCCCCATATTCACCGCAATCAAATGGGATAGCAGAACGGAAAAATAGAACCTTAACTGACATGATCAATGCTCTCCTACAGAGTTCTGGACTTTCAACCTATATGTGGGGAGAAGCCTTGAATACGGCTTGCTATATTCTGAATAGGGTGCCTCCAAGACATATGGAAAAATGTCCCTTTGAACTTTGGAGAAATAGGAAACCGAGTTTAAGATATCTCAAAGTGTGGGGCTGTCTCGCTAAGGTTTTAGTCCCAGAACACAAGAGAAAGAAACTTGGTCCTAAAACTGTTGATGTGGTCTTCTTAGGTTACTTAGAAAATAGCTATTCATATAGGTTCTTGGTAATTCGGTCCGAGATACCGGGCATAGATGTCAACACTATTGTTGAACTCCGTGATGCTACCTTCTTTGAGGATGTCTTTCCATTAAAGACTGGGATTCCTCAGAATCTGACCATTGAGGGCGCCTCCACATCAGGATCTATTCCAGATCAAGTGGAAATGATATCGAATGTGGGGGTTGAGACTCAACCTGAACCCAATGATCTCTCTGATGAGATTGAGCCAAGGAGGAGTAAGAGACCTCGGATAGCAAAGGATCTGGGTAGCGACTTCGTTGTCTACCAGATCGAGGGTGATCCACCAAGTTACAAGGAAGCCATGGCTTCATCTGAAGCAAAACAATGGAAAGAAACCATCAAATCTGAGATGGATTCCATTATGGCTAATTGAACTTGGGAGTTGGTTGATTTACCCAAAGGGTGCTCTACTATTGGGTGTAAGTGGGTGTTTAAGAGAAAGCTTAGACCTGATGGATCAATTGAAAAATATAAAGCCAGATTAGTTGCCAAGGGCTTTAGGCAAAAGGAAGGTATCGATTATTTTGATACCTATTCCCATGTGACTAGGATGACCACAATCCGGATGCTCATAGCATTGGCATCTGTATATGATCTCTCTATCCACCAAATGGATGTGAAGACCGCCTTCTTGCATGGCGATCTTGAGGAAGAGATCTATATGGATCAACCTGATGGGCTTGTGACTCCTGGGAATGAGGGAAAGGTTTGCAAGCTTTTCAAATCTCTTTACGGATTGAAACAAGCACCAAAGCAGTGGCATGAAAAATTTGACAAGACTATTTTGTTATATGGCTTTAAGGTTCATGAATCTGACAAGTGTGTCTATTCCAAGGTGAAAGGTGATGAGTGTATTGTCTTGTGCCTATATGTTGATGACATATTGTTGTTTGGATCACATATGAGGATTATTAATGAGACTAAGGCATTCTTGAGTAACAAGTTTGAGATGAAGGACATGGGTGTTGCTGATGTGATCTTGGGTCTCAAACTGACAAGGTCAGTTGATGGGATTGTAGTTTCTCAATCTCACTATGTTGAGAAGGTACTTGAGAAATTTGGATATCAAGATTGCAAAGCTGTAAGCACTCCTTTTGATTAATCCAAAACGCTATTTAAGAATAAAAGTGGAGTACCTGTAGCCCAGCTAAGGTATTCACAAGTGATAGGAAGTTTAATGTATCTTGCAAATTGCACGAGACCAGATATTTCATTCTCGGTTGCAAAGCTGAGTAGATACACTAGCTGTCCTGACCGTACTCACTGGGAGGCTCTGGACCGAGTACTAAAGTACTTGAAGGGAACTATTTCTCTTAGTTTGCATTATGGTAGACATCCATCTGTACTAAAAGGATACAGTGATGCAAGCTGGATAGGAAAAATAGAGGAGTCTGGGAGTAATGGTGTTACAGGGTATGTATTTACCCTTGGAGGCGGTGCAGTCTCCTGGAGGTCTGTGAAGCAGACCATTCTAGCTCGATCCACTTTTGAGACCGAGCTGTGTGCTTTGGACACCACTGGAATTGAGGCTGAATGGCTAAGGGAACTTCTGTCTGAAATTCCCATGGTAGGTCAGCCTGTTCCTGCGATCTCGGTACATTGTGATAATATGACCACAATTGCCAAGATCAAGAGTTCAAAGTTCAACCAGAAAACAAGGAGACACATACAAATCAAACTTAAGACGTTAAGGGATTTGGTGTCTCGAGGAGTGTTGGCTGTGGATTTTGTAGGATCCAAAGACAACACGGCAGATCCGTTGACTAAGGGACTTGATAGATCTTTAGTCCTAAAGTCTAGGCTTGGGATGGGACTGAGACCCATTGGGAGTTCCTCTACAGTAGCAACCCAACCTATCTGAGTGGAGATCCCACAAAGTAGGTTCAATGTGGTAATAATAAGCTGTTTGGAGAACTGGTTGGCACTCTAAGTTTAATGCATAAGCATGAGTGTCTTATCCCTGGAAGCCTGAGTGCCATTTAAGCTGCAAGTTTAGGAAGAGCGTAGGCTCTGAATGGGTTCAAGCCTTTGGGCAGGATGTTAGCAGTGCATCATTGGAGAACGCCACCTATGTGAGTGTTACTGTGGGCCGCAGTTAAAGGAAGAGGGTCTTTCCTGAACACACTCATGAAACAGGATAAGGGTGCATGGCCTTTAAGAGCACCAACCCTGAAGATTGTATCAAGAACAACGCTTTGTTGTTTCTACCGTATACTTTAACAACAAGGTCTGAAGTTCAAGACGTAGTTCACTTCGTTCCTGTTAAAGTGAAAGTAGTAAAGTCAGGTAGAGGTTCAAACCGGAAGGTACCTTTACTGAAAGCAAAGTGTGGGCAGCCGAAAGAAGTCTTTTAAATCCTTTTGAATCTCCTTTTCAAATTGGTGAATTCGTGGGGGATTGTTGTATTCAAAGTTGTATTTAGACTTTAATTGGAAAGTCTATGTAATTACAATTGGCATTCAATTTGGTTTTAAGTGGGAAACCAAATGGTTTGGAGGGAAAGTTGGGAATTTCCAAATTTGAAATATGAAAGTTTGGGTAGAAGTTTAGTCCCACACCGGGGAGAACTAAACTTTTTGGTGGACTTATATATGAGTTCACACCCCAAGCTCTTGTAGCAATAGTAGAGAGGAGGAATGGAGGACCACACACACGCGCGCGCGCGCGCTCCGCTCCGTCTCCGGCTCGGGCTCGGGCTCGGGCTCGGGCTCGGGAGAGTCAATTCGGATCTCGATACTTTTGCTGTAGATTTCATTTGGTAAATCGATTAAATTAATCGTGTACGATTAATTTGGTAAGTCGACTTAAATGGGAATTCAACTCGCCATTATGGGCGCGTTTTTTGGGATCCGAAAGGATGCGTTTTCGGGACGCATTTTTGGAAACCAAAGGTCGCGTTTTTAGGACGCGAGCCCCTCTATTTATATCCCTCACTTGACTCGGTTTTTCTTCACTCGCAAGAAAAACCTCTCTCACGCCGTCTCTCTTTGGTTCTTCCTCTCGCGGACGAACGTCTTCCTCTTCACCTCTCTCGGCTGTAGTTCTCTGAGGTACAATCGAGGACGATCCCGTTGGTGTGCGCCGACGACGATCGTGAACCGTCGTATCGTGGGAGTGGATCGCCAGTACCCTAAGCACCGGTATTGTGGGGGCGATATCTTCTCTAAGGACAGTCCATTTTCATGGACGATTCGGTGACTTCTAAACTAATCTCTGTTTTATTTTGGTTGCTGCAATACGTTTATTGCTTTACCCTTTATGGATCATGCCCGTGTTTTTGTTTTTGTTCTTTCAATCGGTTCCTGTTTACATTGAATAATCGGATAATGATTGGGAAACATATGATTAATATGATTTTAATCTGTATCGTTTCTCTGTTAATTCATTTGGATCCGATTTTATACTGTTTAATGTATGAACTGGTAATCTTATTTACAACATAAAATGCAGCGGAGTTTGCTGTAGTCATGGGAACTGCTCGATCTTGATCTAGCGATTCGCATGATTTTGCACTTTATGAGTCTTTACCATGCAAAATCGTGTGAACGTTCGATTAAGATCATGTGATTCCCACGGTTACAGCAGACACATCATCACAGCAGAAGATCCTCCCTAATAGCTACAAGGCCTTGTTCATGTTTGGTAATAGCACGGAATCGTTTGCTGTGGACGGCCTCTGCTATGTCACAGAAGATCCGTCGGATGGAGAATGAACGAACCTGATAGGAGGCCCACTATCTCCGACCCCCTATAAGGGATAGTTCATTCGCCATCCCACGGTCCCATGCGCTACAACAGAAGTCGTCTACAGCAGATGATCCGGCCTCGTTTGGTAAAACGGGCCCCCCGTCTTATTTGCATTTTATTATGGATGCCTACGCGTTTTTTAAGTTTAGTTTTGTGTTGAGTGGAGAATGTATTATAAGGATTGGGGAAATTAAGATGCCGTTGGATATAGACATATGACAATTTAACAAAAGCACTACACTAGATCAACTCATGCCTGACAGTTGTGAATAGGGTGGAGCATTGGGCCGGACCGGCCCGGATTCGACCTTGACTCGATCCGCAAAATCTCGAGTTCAGACCGAACATGATGTAGAAATGGTCCGGTCCGGACCTTCATTTTACAAAAATTTCATACTCGGGCCGGCCCGGGCCCGAATTATAAATGGGTCGGGCTCGGGCCCTCATGTTTCCAAATATCATATTAGAATTAAATTAGAGGACATGGATTTATAGTCACAATACATCCAATATTTCCTTCATCCACGAATAGTAATATTATATTTTAAAAGGGATATTTACCCAGCAGACCCTCAAATCTTTCGAAATTACCTCTACGACCTTTGAAACATCGTAATTCCTCCCACGACCCTGTAATCTTGCTAACCCTTACCCAATAAACCCTGTGGTTAACCCCCATCCATTTACCCGTTAAAACTAACCAGATTCCGTTAAATTCTTTTATCTTATGCCTATTTTATTTGTCGAATTTACCTTAACTGCCACTCCCTCTACCCTCCTCCTTTTCCCCACCACCCAACACCTCCTCCCTCCATGGCCCTCCTCTCCGACCTCCGCCTCCTCCTCCTCCTCGTTCCCGACTCTGCCCTCACCCTCGGCACCCCCTCCTCCCGCCGCCTCCTTTCCCCACCACCCAACACCTCCTGGCCCTCCTCCCGGCGGCCGCTCGAAGCTCCCCACAATCGTGATGATGATCTTTCTGATAGGTCCAGAAACACCTGCAGCTTAGGATAGAAGCACAGGGGAAGTACCTGCAATCGGTGCTCAAGAAAGCGGAGGAGACGCTTGCAGCCTACCATCTCAATCCCACGCTTGCCCTTCACCAGCAGGACAAGGATTACTCCAACGACAGCTGCATCACAGCCTCAGAGAAATCTGAGAAGAAGAGCTGCAACATCATCTTGGGCATATCCGTTGACGACCAATCTGAGGATGTCAGCTTGGGAGACACCGAGAATTATAGAGGGATAAAGAGGAGATCATGGGCCCACGAATCCCATCCTGCTTCCCAGAGCAAGAGGATCGCATGTGCTCAAGAACAGATCAGCCCCGACGCTCCTGTGGAACTCTTTGACTTAAACCTGTAACCAAATCTGTAGGGTGGGATTCGACGAGGAATCCAATGGAAATTCGATATTTTTACAGTTACCCACAATCGGAATATGTTAATCGTGGCTCCTATCTGCTGACGGAATGACGAAAAATGCGGTATCTGTCCAAAACACACAAAAATGAAAAAAAATCTGATCTGGAAACTTTATTTACGGAAATCCTCATGCAAATATACATCTTTTGTACAATCTTCTATGCCTTCCCAAAACAAAAAGGAAAACAAACGAAATAAAGTAACTTCATCTTCAAAGGCTTTCTCGTATTCAAACACAAAAAAAGGTCAAATCTTCTTCTGAAAAGATCGAAGCTTTCGATGCAGGCGGCGGCACTCGACCGCCTTCCATCATCGACATCGCCATGACTTCCCTGAGCACCGCGTCGAGCGCATCCTGGCTGTCGACGTCGACGCCGCCGCCTTGGAAGATGACCATCCTCTGCGAGATGGGGTTTAGCATCACGATGCGATCAGGCTCCACGGGCCCCTCGGCACCCGGCGGAAGCGGCGGCGCTCTCACGACGCCGAAGAAGAGCGGGAAGAAGGAGAACCGGACGTTGGGCTGCGTGGATTCTGCTTCCATTTGCGAATAAAGAGATTTAGATTCTGGGAATCCAAACTTCGGATGCGGTAGTCCGTATACGAAAGGAGAAGTGCAGTCCGCGTAGGAGTATATAGCAGGTCGCGCGCCACCACCCTTGGCGAAGCGCCCTTGCCCCCTGCGCTGGAGCCCCCCTCCCGGCGCGCGGTCCGCTTGAAGCTCCCAGTGCTCGAAACCCAACCTCCCCCACCCACCCGTCCGCCTCTCCTTCTCGAAGCCCCCCACCTCCCTTCAGGCCGTCGCCAACCTCCTCCCTTCCATGAACTTCCTCCACCCTAGCTCCAGCTCAGGTTGAGCCGAAGTGCCACGCCCCCTCACGCACACCTCCTCTGGCCAGGAAAATGCCCTCGATGAGGGAGGAGAGATGGAAGAGGCTTTTGGTTGATTCTAGCCGTCCGATCACGGATTGGTTAGATTAACTCGTTTTTAACTCAATGAAGTTAACTCAAGATGTGTCAATTTAACGGCAGGGTTCGTGGGGTAAGACGGAGCAAGATTACGGGGTCGTGGGAGGAATTATGATGTTTCAAAGGTCGTAGAGGTAATTTCGAAAGATTTCAGGGTCCGCTGGGTAAATATCCCATTTTAAAAATACATCCAATATTCATGTATTGTTGATGAATTATATCCATAACAATAATTTGGAATCAAAGTGCAACTTCATTGAATCAAAAAAAGTGTGGGCTGAGCCCGACCCGAACTCGAGCCCGACCCGAACCCGAGCTCGACCCCGCAGGCCTTGGGTCGGGCCCGGGTTCTCGATTTGCTAAAAAACGCGGGTCTCGACCCGGCCCAAAGCGCACAACAAATTGACGGGCTCGAACCGGGCTTTTCCGGGTTGGGCCGAATCGAGTCCAATGCTCCACCCTAGTGATGAACCGTGTCGTGAACCGTCGACGTTGTCTTTAAAACCATTGATGATAAAAAATAGGAGTCCACTGCTAATGCTATATAGCAGAGGACTGCTGTAAACCCGGTCCCTTCCCGAGTCGTTCGATCTTGATAAAGCGGTTTGCATGATAAGATCCACAAAAATCCTAATTTCATGCAAAATACTAGATCAAGATCGAGCAGCTCGACAGGAATCCATCGTCACCTTTCTTTTCGTCGACATTTCTTCTTACGTCAGTCCTCCGCTGTTCTGCTCGCCAAAAATAGACCGCCACCTTTCTTTTCGTCGACAAAAGTCTATGACAACGGTTAATAAATAGCCGGGGATAATAAGCAATCTCTAGTAGTTGGATAAACTTCTGGGGACAGAAGTAAACGTCGCCGGTGTTTGCGACATTGGCAGTTATAGAACCGCCTGCAATATCATAGAAGCCTACAGGTTCGGATTTGATTTTTATTTTTAAATATTAATTGTGCATAAATTTATATATATATTTCAAAAATTACATTAAGAAAGAAAATAAATTACAACATTAAGTCACGTGTCAGGAGGAGGAGGATCATCGCAAGGGTCGAAGGGAAAAAACTGTGCAGAAGGCGAATCACGACTCATCTGATTCGCAGCTAGCATGGTCTGAGTATTCTTGGTCTCTTCTTTTAGCTATCTTAGTCAATTTTGTTGTAATGAAAATTTCAATATTTAGGTTCGGAAAAATTGATGACTCATTCGGTCAATTTGCACTTTGAACCCTTGCACAAAAATGAAGTAAATAAATTTTTTCCTATCTTTCTTATTTTTTTATTTTTTTTAATTCGACTAATTTCCATTTCTTTTCGATTTTCTAAGAATTTTAGGCAAACGAAATTTTGCGATGTTGATACTTGTCAACACCACAAAAGATCTTATTCCTCTGGCCCCTCCTCTCTCCCATGTTATCCATGACAAAACACCCTTGGCTTCACTGACTTGCATCAACCACTACAATCGACCCCATGACTTGCCACTGCTCGCATTCAATCGCCTGATCATAGGACTCCAAGTATCGACCCCCAACCGATCCTCCCTTAACCAACATAACCTTGTAGAATGCCTGCTCCATCGTGCAATTATTGAGATCCTTGAACCCAACCATGTTCGGAACTCCAAAGCTCAGTGACAATGAGCAAAGAGAGCATACTTAGGACACCCTATGGGCCGAGCTCGGGTCGGGCCCAACCTAGCCCATCCGAGGCCCATTTAGGAAATCGAGCCCATGAGCCAGGTTCAGGTCCGCTCATTTTTCAGCAACTAGGCCCAAGCTCAAGCCCAGCCTGACCCATGATGGGTCGAGCATGGGTCGGGCCGGCTCGCAAATCACACGAAAGTCAGGTCTAGTGTGTGGGGAGGGAAGGAGGGGAGCGAGTGTATGGTTAGGTTGGGTTTGTAAAGGGGGAGGAAAACGGGGAGGGAGTGGGCGGATTAGCTGGACCTGGGGAGGGGAGGGAATGTGAGCACGAGGAGCGGAGGAGGTGGTGCGGTGGTGCCAGCCCCTGGATGGTGAGGGAGGGAGGGAGAGGAAGGACGAGGTGGAGTGGAGATGGGAGGCGAGGGAGGAGAGCCACAGTCGCATGGTGTGAGGGGAGGAGGAGGGGGTAGCGGACTCATGGGGGAGCCGGGGGAGGGCCGAGGGTCGTGCAGCGATGACGACAAAGTCACTGGGAGGGAGCTCAGGGAGGGAGGGGCAGCACCGCAAGGGGTTGGAGACCTGGGGTTTTCAAATAGGAGGAGTTGTGGGGAGTATGGTCGAATACGTTAGGTAGGATTTTGCAATAAGGGGAGAAGGTCGGACCGGGATCAAGGGTTGGGCCTGGATTCGGGTCTTAAACCAGGCTGGCCCGTGGGATTTGGGTTCGGGCACGCTCAAGTCCGAGCCCGGTCTGATTTGATAAATGGACAAAATGGTGGCCCAAGCCCACCCATTTAGAAACTGGGCTTGGACTTGGGTCGGGCTTATTTGGATCGGGTAGCAGGCTGAGTCGGGCTGGCCCTGGTCCATGCTCATGATATGATAGTTCTCGTCAAGACACAACATTTATGTTTTGCGTTTTTTTTTCTAATTTGGGTTGCGTTTATTTCTTCTTGATTTTTCTTTGTTTTTCTCCTTTTCTAATTTTACATTAGGCAACACGGTGCCCCCTGGGCCACCCACGTACCCACCTCTTCCCTTGCCACCCTCCTACCCTTCCCATCGTCTAATTGCACCATGATCGATTTCATCCTATCCTCACACCCTCGCCTCATTCTCAGCCCTTCGACCAGATCTCAAGATCGCATCTGGAGCATCTGCACCACCACCTTCTTGTGCATCAATCTAACCCCCAATTGGTCGGTTTGAACTCCAACAAACTCGAAATCATCCGATAAAGTCATTGGTCATCAAGGCAAACATTGAAGCTCAGTCGAGCTTCATTCCCAAGTACTACCCTCATCCTCTTGCCCCCTAGAGGCATGTTTGATAACTGGTTTGGGTTAGGTTGGGGCATCCTCCTATGAACATGGAAGGCCATACCGATATTTTGATATCGTGTTGATACGATATTTCGACTATATATCGGTGATATATCGTCGAAATATCGGTACCCCAACTTGCAAATTTATCTCAATGTGGTCCTTCATCATAGAAATTTAGTTGATTAATTCATCATTTTAACCTTAAATTTCAATAGACGGGGACCACATTGAAAGTTCAGGTACCACTTTGTTACTTTTGAAAGTCCAGGTTTGATATTGAAATCAAGTATATAGTTGAGGGACTTTTTTGTAATTTACTCTAAAAAATACTATAAAAAGATTTTGTACAATCCATACAACTAATTCCAATCTAAGATTGTAGGGATAAAGCATGAGGCATGCTAGATTACCTCAAGTTAACCTTGCAACCAGACAGGTCTTAGTATTAAAAACTGTAGGAAAATAAGTGAAGAAAAATGCAATAATTCCATCTGATGGGAACTTTATTGATCTTTCCTTCTAAACCCAATACTTAGGTGCATGTCGGGAGACATTATTTATTATTTATTTATTTATTTATTAATTATTATTATTATTATTGTGCCATTTATATATACGGTGGTCTTTTTATATATACGTGAAAGTCTATTTGTATATTGCACGTGTTGTTTGGCATATTTATCGCCATGTGAGGTGCATGTGGCATTTATTTATATATTGTGGTCTTGATATATATGGTGTAAGTTGATTCCTTTCATAGATCTTAACATTGTGTTTTTTTATTGCGATCTTGATATATAGGTTAGTCTCGTGGTAATCTTTTTGATATTGTATGATGTAGCTAAGAATGTCATGTACTTTGCTATATAAGAAAATTTACTGGCGATCTATAAAACACCGCTCATTCGTTATTATTTTTCAAATTTTGAATTGAACGCTTCTAATTTGTCAAACTAAAAAATTAGTGACTATTTACTCAAATTGCTAGAAATAATAATAGATAACGGTTGATAAGCATTGCTACACTGACCGTCACTAACGATAGACTAACAGATGAGATCCTTCGCTAATTTCTTGTAAAAAAAATCTCACAACATATTTTTTTTGTCTTTATATAGTTAACAATGGACTATATTAAAATTATAATCACTACAACAAAATTAACTTAAGGCAAAAAATAATTTAATATTCGTTTGCATATCTTCTATAGTTAAATATACAACAATGAATATTATTCACCTGATTTTTTAAATTCATAACAAATATTGTATTCAATGTTATTTTCCTCGCAACGAATCATACAATGATGGTCATTCGTTGGCTTTTCTTATAACCGATGTTAAATTTAATCATGCTTACTAAAAATTTTAACGATAACTCAACGGAGAAATATTTATCATATCGAACTTTAACGACGAGTATGGCATTCATTGCTAATTAAGAAATAAAAGATAATTTGACAAATGAATACTATTCCATATTATATTTTAACATCGGAAGATATAAACAAATATTGAAGCCATTCGTTGCCTTTGAACAATCTTGCATGTTTTTTTGGGTTTCCTATTTGTTGAAGGTAAAAGAAGATGAGAGGATTCATAGATAGGAGAGTAAAGTACCAAAAAAGGTCTAATTAGATGCATTATTTTTTATATTTAACAAAGAGAGTACGAAACTTTAACTTCAGAATTTTAGATCGGCAGGTTGAGGAAGTTTTTTTTAAGCTTGCAATCGAGGGGAAAAATAAATATAATAGGGGCATAATTGAGATATATTTCTAAATAGGGTTCAATGAGGTGGTCAACTTGGCTAGCCCTCATTTTCCTTATTATTCTTTAATGTATTTTCTGAAAACACGAGACCATATTCTCATTTAAATTTTGTGAAAAACAGGCATTCTTAACCCTTCCATCAATAAGCTGTCAATTTCAGCAATTCTAGGACAATTAAAGTTTGATCATCTTGATAGATGAGATAGTTTCGAAGTGGATCAAAGTTTGAATGAGAATATGATGTCATTTAATAATCTAAATTTCTAAAAAAATGGAGTAGCCAAGACGACAGGAACGGATCGTCTGCTGTAATTGACAATTACAGCATGTGCTCAAAGTAGTCCATCGGATGATAATCGAATGATCCTCATGGAGGGCCAGATATAGCGGATTCGCATCTCGAGATAGGGGGCCGGTGATCGGACGATTCTGCCATGTACAGCATAGTATGCTGCACTGCAGACGATCCTTTCTGCAAGTCGAATCCCCCGGATGTAACCTAATTAAACCCTTCTAAATTTACCCTTGTATAATATAAATAAGGGATTTTTACCCGGCAGACCCTGTAATCTTTTGCAATTACCGCTACGACCTTTGAAACATCATAATTCCTTCCTCAACCTCGTAAACTTGTTAACCCTTACCCTACAAACCCTGTGGTTAACTCCCGTTCATTTATCCATTTAAAGTAACCGGATTCCGTTATGTTTTTTATGTTATACCCATTTTGTTTATGAAATTTACATTGAATGCCACATTCCATCATCCCCGCGCCCCCGTCCAGGTCCCTATTCAAGTCCCTGCCCTCCACCACCGCGCGTCGCCCCTCCGATGTGCTCCCGGCCCCCCTGCCGCTGATGGAGCTCCCTGCTCCTCTTCAGGCGATGGAGTCCCCCCCCCATCCCCCCCGCCGATTACCTGCAACACCCCCTCCCCCCTGAGGCGGTGACAGTGGCAAGGGAGCACACGGGGCCGCTGCTTCTCGTGTCCATCATAGCCGGAGTCGCAGCTGCACTTTCGATGCTGTGCTATGCAGAGCTTTCGAGCTGCTTCCCATCCGCCGAGAGCGCATATCACTACGCCAAGATATGCGTCGGAGAAGGGTAACGCCGCTGCCGCCTGACTTCTTTGCGGGTTCTTCCCCCTCCAGTGATGCTTGCCCCCCCCCCTCCCTGCGCCGCTCGGAGCTGCCTACCCCCCCCCCCCCCGCGTCGCCCGATGCTGCTCCTCTCCCCCCCCCCCCCGCCCGATGCTGCCCCCCCCCCCCCCCGCGCGTCGCACGATGCTGCTCCCGCCACCCCCATCCCTCGCCGCCCGATGCTGCCCCCCCCCTCCCGCGCACCGCCCGATGCTGCTCCCCCCCCCCTGCTGCTGCTGTTAACCACCCCGCCAATGATGGAGCTCCCAGCCCCCTGTTTCCCACGCTTGATGCTGCTCCCAGCCCTCCCTTCTCCGGCGGATGGAGCCCCCCCTGCTTTCCCCCATCGGGAAATTTTTTTCTATTCTTTTTTTTGTTATGTTGGTTAATCCTAACCGTTGGATGGTAAATTGGTTAAGTTAACTCAAGACTAACCCAAGTAACTGACTCAGATAAAGTTAAAATTGACGGCAGGGTTTTTTGGGTAAGACGGAGCAAGTTTACGGGGTTGAGGGAGGAATTATGATGTTTCAAAGGCCATAGCGGTAATTGCAAAAGATTACAGGGTCTACCGGGTAAAAATCCCTATAAATAATAAATGGACAAGATAGCAGCGGTATGCATCCGGAAGTTAGACCCAGATTGGTCGAGACAAGGATGGGAAGAGGAAAGATAGAGATGGAGGTCACCACCAGCAAGCTCCTCAAGTCCCAGGAGAGCTCCCACTTCCTCCACCATTCCCACCACCAGCTCGTCCCGCTAACGGTGTTCGATCGCATTGCCCGGAATAACCTACCGACTATGATCATCGCATTCCACCAGCCGACGCCCTCCAACGAGGCCATGAAGGAGGGCCTCTCCATGGCCCTCTCTCACTACCCCCATTACTCCGGAAGGCTCCGCTCCGACCACCTCGGCCGCCCTTGCATCCTTCTCAACGACGCCGGCGTCCGCCTCGTCGAAGCGACCATCTCGTCCACCCTCAACGAGCTCCTCCCTCTGGACTCCTCACGCTACACCAACCTCACCGACCTCCACCCGTCTACTGATTCCATGAACGAGGAGCTCCTCCGCGTCCAGCTCAACAGGTGTTCTTGCGGTGGATTGATCATTGGCTTCACCGCCAAGCACCGCGTGGCGGATGGCCATGCCGTGTTCTTCTTCCTGCTCGCGTGGGCGAGGTTGGCCCAGGGCTACCCCTTGAACACCAACCCTACCATGACCGTGCAGCCATCTCCGCGCCAAGGATCCCGCCTCAGATCCTGGTGGACCATCTGCAAGTAGACTTCAAGGAAGGCTCGCAGGCTGCGCGCTCGGCCGAAATCGACCTGCTTCGCGTACATTTTTCAGCCGGCTTCATATCCTGTCTCAAAGCGAAGGTATCCGGGGACGAGCCGTCAAGAAGGTACAGCACCTTCCAGTGCCTCCTCGCCCACCTCTGGAAGAAGCTCATGATGGCGCGTGGCCTTCAAAAGAAGGAGCTCACCACAGCACGCATCCGCGTAGACAGCCGCGCTAGGCTGCAACCCCCCATACCGACGGAGTACTTCGGCAACGTTGTCCTTATCGCCACGCACACGTTGACGGTGGGGGAGCTGCTTGAGCAGAGCTACGCACAGGTCGCGAACGTGATCCAAGACGCCATGAAGAAGATCAACGACGCTTACCTCAAGTCGTTGATAGACTACGGCGAGGTGTTGAGAGAAGGCCGAGGATGGCAAGCAGGGGCAGTGCTGGAGGAATTAGGAGGTAACGTGCTGGATCCGATGGTAGATGCGACGTGTTGGCTGGGGTTGAACCACCTTGAACTCAGCTTCGGAAGTGGGGCGCCCGCAGCGTTCTTGCCGTCACCCTGCATGGCCAGGGAAGGCCTCATGATATTCGTGTCGTCGTTCGGGAAGAAGGGCCATGTGGACGTGTTCGTGGGAGTCAGGCGAGAGCAAGCGGGTCGCTTCATGCTCCTCGTCCATGATCCAATTTCCAAGCTTTAATCTCTTCGACACTGTAATGATCCAGTTTCCAAGCGAATGCATCATTAGTACTATCTAACAACTACTGTTAGTACATCTGATAACGCTTTATATTATATATATGTATTGTTACTAGTACCTGTTGACGATAATTTACCGAGGAAGATCGATGGATGTGAATCTGCGGCAGTACACAGATCCAGCCGCCTCTCATCTGCAGAGTAAGCAGCTATTCTTTATAGCAGCGGCCGGCAGGCGACTCGCGTTTGTTAAATCAGTCCTCGGCTATTCCGACCTGTTCTATGTTATCATGCATGTTGCCTACTGGTATCCAGAACATATTAGAGAAGATTATGCAAAAAAAATTGTGGAGAAAGTCCAAGCAGGATGGAGCTGGGATTCATTTAGGAGATTAAGAGACAGCTATCTTATTGAAGATGGATGGCTGACTAGATATCAGGAGCTTGGAAACTATGAATAAGGTGCCCTTGCTTAAATGGGTGAGCCGACTTTGCGTCACGGATGAAGCCATCTCTTGCAGATTCATTCGTAGAACTGATAATATCGGTGGTCCTCTGAACATCCCACTACGCCAGCATGTTCACTCATCAACTTTTTGGAAGGGAATCACCTCAATTTCACCTCACTTTCAGGAACTCGTTTGCCTCATGCTCGGTGATGGCTTCTCTTTTTGGAAAAACAACTAGACGAGAGAGGGATCGCTCTCGATTAGGTTTTCAAGACCATTTGCTTTCGCTAGAGACTGTGATGCACTGATATCAGATTGCTAAGTTGATGGGAACTAGATGCATACTTTTTAACCGAGTTCTCGGACCAACGACTAGAAGATTTCCTCATGCTTGAAGCTTTGAGTCATATTGATATATCATCTGCGGGCAGAGACCATTGGGTGTGGAAAGATAATTCTTTCGATATCAAAAGGGCCTACCGTGCAATCTCAAGATCCCAACCTCCTAGAACAGACTCATTGATTCATGACAACAACTTCATTTGGGAGCTTCATCTGCCTGGTAGAGTCGGCTTTTTCTTGTGGATTTTGAGGAGAAGATGTATTATGACAAAGCACCGATGCGTGAGACTATTTCCAGACATCTCCATCAGATGCCCACTATGTGATACATATTGAAACTATGGATCACCTCTTCTTCCAGTGCGCAAAGATCACCCCCTGGTTGAACCTCCAAGACCTTGATTCTTTTGAGAGTCCTTGTTTCTCGCCAAAGACCGTGCTAGGGAGGACATTCTCCACCCATTGGCGACAATTTGAGCTACTTGGTTAGGCAGAAATGGTTTACTCTTCTCTTCCCATCGTTTTTATTGTGAAGATGTAATTTTCCACACTAGGTCTCTCCTCGAGTCCTGGACGTTGTAAGCCACTCTGTATTCTGTAACTTCCTTTCTTTTTAGAAATATAACCGGGGCAGGCACCTTTGCGCGTCCCCTTTTTTGTCATTGAAAAAACTGTTTTGTCCGTTTGGAGGTCAAGTCCAAAGAATGATTTTTACAAGTCCTCAACGAATATAAATCATTGGACTGTGGGCGTGATCGATTTAGTAGACTCGATCAAAATGGAAATTGCCACAGTTTGGCTTTCTCTTACAACCATTAGAAAAGATCCGAACATGCAGCAGCTGCTCGTTGTTGAACCTTCTCCCAGACCCTGTTACTTCGAGTAGAACAGAAGCCGGTTCAACGCATAACCTGTGCAACATTTTCTGCCCTCATCCACAATATCCATAATAGATTGTCAAGGATGGATCTAGTGCACTATACCAGTCCACTGCTCCTAGATGCATTGCAGAAGTAAACATTGCTGTGACTGCACTGGCCTGTAATCCACTCACTCGAGTAGTAGCATAATAGAATGGATGAGATAATATGAATCCACCTCCATGAAAAGAAGGGATACAGCCTGAAATCTTTAGACTTGTCATCCAAAACCTTGTCATAGAGCCCCTGGTGATAGTGAGTACCTGCAAAAGGACTTCTGTTATTATGTGTAGTGCAAACGCCCAAAAATATGGTTTCACAACCATGCTTGAAGTATATGGATTAATGGTTGAAGTAAATAATTAACTGGAAGAAGAATGCATCAAAAAAAAATGATCCGAGTTCCATTTGCTCAATGAAAGTACACTCAACGGCGTCTCTGTAAATAATGTTTAAAAATGATTGTGAGCTAAATACCACATATCTAGATATACATTTCAAAAAAATATATAAGGGTACTGGCCTCCCATATTTTAAATTCGTAAGCATCCTATATTTTAAATTCGTAAGCATCGCTGTCTCAAGAGAAGCCATCGAAATTGCATGGCATCAGTATATGGCCATCTACGTTTTAATATGGTTAGGCTAGTATTGGAAAAGAGGCAAATGGACTTGTTATAGGAAATAATATTGGGATTTTTATCCGGCAGCCTGTAATCTTTTTAAATGACCTCTATGACCTTTGATAAATCGATATTCCTCCCTCGACCTTCTAAACTTTAACCTTTACCCCACAGACCCTGTGGTGAACCCACATCCATTTGACCGTCAAAAGTGACCGGATTCCGTTACATTCTTTATTTTATATTAGGGATTTTTGCATCCATAACCCCCTCTGCTTGCAACGTGAACCCGGAGCAGTGCACCTCCTTGAAGCCCCCCCCCCCCCCGCATCGCCGCCTCCCTCACCCCGCCTGCACGCCCGCGCCACCCACCTGCTCGAGGCCCCCGTGCCGCCCACCTGCTCGAAGCCCTCCCTCCCCCGACACCGCCACCACCCCTGCCCCGCCTGCACGCCCGCACCCACCTGCTCGAGGGCCCCGTGCCGCCCACCTGCTCGAAGCCCTCCCTCCCCCGGCACCGCCGCCTCCCCTGCCCCGCCTGCACGCCCGCGCCCACCTGCTCGAGGCCCCCGTGCCGCCCACCTGCTCGAAGCACCCCCGGCTCCCGCCTCTCATGCCCCCACCGGCTGCCCCCGCCCGAAGCCCCCCTGCTCCCCCTCTCCCACGCCACTCGAAGCCTCCCCCAACTCCCTCCCCTACGCCGCTCGGAGCCCCCCTGCTCCACCTCCCCCACGCCGCTCAAAGACCCTCCTCTTCCCCCTTCCCCAGGTTGCTCGAAGCCCCCTGTTCCCCCTCCCCCACGCCGGTCGAAGCCCCCCCTGTTCCCCCTCATCAGTGACGAGATTGTCCAGCATGAAGATGACCTCGACGGCACTGATGAAGACGAAGGGGAGGAAATGGAGGCGGAGAAAGTGGCGTTCCGGCTGCTTGACGGGGAAGGAGTAGGAGGAAGGAGAGGCTGCTTGACGGGGAAGGAATAGGAGGAAGGAGAGAGACGAAGAAAGGAGGGAGAGTGGAAGAAAATCTACCATTGGATTTGGTAGGGTGAGATTAACTCAACTTAAACCCAAGCTAGTTAACTCAAAAAGTCTCAAATTAATGGTAGGGTCTATAGGGTAAGACGGAGCAAGTTTAGGACGTCGAGGGAGGAATATCTATTTTTCAAAGGTCGTAGAGGTCATTTAAAAAGATTAACGGGTCTGCCGGGTAAAAATCCCAATAATATTTATGTTTTTGTTATATTTTCTGTGTAGTTTTTCTATCGATCATTTTCTCTCTACAGTTCCTCTTCTATATAAATGAGCCGTATGACCTCAGAATAAACAGATCATTCCTTTCTTCCCGCATGGTATCAAATGGATTTCTCTATTATTTAATAAATGTCTGGAACCCTGGATTACTAATTGGTGGAATACCCGGCAATCCGGAACTTTTTTGAATGATATTCAAGAGAAGAACGTTCTAGAAAAATTCATAGAATTAGAAGAACTATTACTGTTGGACGAAATAATGGGTTGCGCCATACATATCAAAGAGTATACAATAATGATGTATTTGGTGAATCAAATACATGGTCTTTCTTATTAATTAAGTTAGTTGATAATATTAGTTTAGTTGAAAATTTTTTGAAAGATTCTTTTTTTCAAAGGTTTCATTCATGCCTATTCCATGTCGAGTAGACCTTGTCATTGAAAATAAGAATTCTTCCGTTTATTGAGTTCTAGTTTACTGGTTTTAATATATATTGAATATTTCTATTTTGAGTTGGTACGGAAATGGGGTCCCCAATAGCTGGAGACAAAAGATTCATATGAGAAAACATAAGTAAACGGGCCTCGGCTTGAGCTTCCAAGGATAAAGGTACATGAACGGCCATTTGATCCCCGTCAAAGTCTGCATTAAAGCCCTTCTTTTTATGAAGCACAAGCAGGGGAATTTATCCTGGAAGCGGAAGAGCTACTGAAACTTCGCGAAACCCTTACAAAGGTTTACGTACAAAGAACGGGAAACCCTTTATGGGTTATATCCGAAGACATGGAAAGGGATGTTTTTATGTCAGCAGCAGAAGCCCAAGCTTATGGCATTGTTGATCTTGTAGCAGGTAGTAGTAGGATAAGCAGGTAAATAGTCGTATTGGATTAATCTGCAGTTATTTTCATAGTCTTGATTTGAGTTTATATTATATAGTTAGTTGAAGTTGATAATAAAATGATGAGATTATAGGGGGACCCGAAGAATGAGGGTAGGCAAAGAGTAGAATAGAAAGTCCCTCGAACTCATTATATTGAACAAGAAAGCACCAATGATCATATACACTGGATGGTTAAGGACCATGGCTTTTGGTATCTCCTTGATGCCTAAAACCTCACCCACCAGCCTCCTTCCTTCATCCTCGCCCCCACCTCGAAAGTCACGCAACAACGCTCAGTTGGGCCCCCACGCCAAGCAGTCGTCTGATAGGTCTATTGGCATATTGAAAGTCATATAATTTGTCAAAGGCTTCACAAAAACCTATGGGGTTGATTACTATGAGACATTCTCCAATTGTCAGAATGGGATCCATACACACCATTCTTTCTATAGCTACTAACAATGTGTGGCCCATTTTCCAACTTGATGTGAAGAACGCCTTCCTCTATGGTGACCTCGAGGAGGAGGTTTATATAATGCAGTTGTTGGGTTACGTAGTTGAAGAGGAGTGTGTATGCCGACTACGTAATGCCATAGCCCAGGGCATGTTTCGATAGACTCACTACTGAGATCAGCACACGTGAGCTTCAGAGGATGCCATTTGACTACTCTGTTTTTGTTGGACGACAATCTACTGGTACCATCGTTCTTGTTGTCTATGTGGATGATGGGGTTGTCACAGGAGATGACGAAGCCAAGATTTCAGATACCAAGACCTTTCTCCAGAAGGTCTTCATCACAAATGATCTTGGCCAATACCGTTACTTTCTTAGCATCGAGGTGATACGCACTACAGAGGGGTTCCATCTCTTACAAAGGGAGTATTGCCTTGACATTCTAACGGAGGCTAGACTACTTGGATGCAAGCAATCTGGCATACCTGTAGAAGTGAGAAAACATTCCACATCTATTGGTCTAGAGTTTGAGGATACTACACTGTATAGAAGTATACTGGGTAAACTACTCTATATCACTGCTACTATGCCATATACATCATATGTTTGTGAGTAGAGCTAGCTAGCACATGGAGAGACCCATTTACAGTCATTGTCTAGATGTTCTTATGATCCTTCGATACTTGAAGGAATCTCATGGACATTGACTCTTCTATAAGGTTAATGGTCACACTGATGTCTTCGCCTATATAGATGCTGACTATGCTCGTTCGCCTGAGGATCGCCGATACACTACAAGCTACGCAATGTTTGTTGGGGACACATAATTACTTAGCGAAGAAAGAGGCAGACAATGGTCTCCATATCAAGTGCAGATGCAAAATACAGGGCAATAGCTCAAGCCACATGTGAGATCACATGGCTTGTCTCTTTTTTACAAGAACTTGGACTTTCAGTTGCTACTCTCGTACCTTTTTACGTGACAACAAATCTGCTACATACATCGCCACCAATCATGTTTTCGATGAGCGAACAAAACACATTGAGATTGGTTGTCAGTTCATTCGTGAAGCAGTACAATGAGGAAAGATCGTCACTCCACACATCTCCACTGAATTTCAGCTTGTTGACATCTTCACGAAGGTACTACCGAAGAAGCGCCTCTTGTATTTAACTTCTAAGTTGGGCATGATCGACAAATATGCTCGAACTTGAGGGGGGGTTGAGTTATTGTGTTTTCTACTTTATTTGGGTCATGTAACCCTTCAGAGTTGCTTATGTACTTTCACCTTTTTTTGTTCTCTAGGGTTTTTCTCTATATAAGAGACCCTAGACCCATGGAATAAACATAACAATTCATTCTCTTCTCCACATCCACGATTGTCCCATTGAACCCTCGGTAAATCAGCCACCTCCATGGTCTCCATTGACCCAAGACATCCAAAGAAGAGGTGGTCAATGTCCTATGTAGCTTCTCCACACTGTTTACACACCCATCACACTCAAGAAAGATCATGACCCTCCTAATTCCAATCATAATGCGACCTCTTCTTAGCAACCATAAGAAAATTTTAACCCCACCGGGGACCTTCCCTTCATGGATTCTTGTGCAATAACAAGACACACCATCAGTCTCCAATATCAATGGGGCAAACAAACCTCGTATGCCTTCTTCACAATGAACATCATGTTTCTCCGGTACCAAGAATCTCGACCTTCCGAAGGCTCCCCCGTTCTAGCCAGCTTGCTCGATACACTCAAGAACTCCTTAGCTCTCTGTTCAGATAACTCTGACACAAAAAACGGTGTCCATGACCCCCCCCCCAAATCACACATCTGCAATACGTGCCTCCTTGTCCAGCGTCAAAGCATAGAGTCTAGGATAAATATCACAAAGAACCCTCTTCTTTGTCCAATCATCCGCCAAAATAAGAAGTCGCTCTCATCACCCATAACTGGTCAAAGCGAGGTAAACACAACAAACAAGACATAGCTGATACCTGCCAAAATGTGGATGGAGAGATCACATCATCCATACGCACAAAAAGGCCGATAAGTGGAGACATCCCATTCAACCAAGGTGGTTCCCTTGCCATCCCTAGATGACAATCAGAAGAACCACTGCATCAACGCCTACGGGCCGCTTACAAATGCCAACCAACAACACTCATGACAAAAGAAAGAAAATAGGTATTGCCAACAACACAACCTTCACCATAACCAGTCTTCCTCCCCTCAAGGCTAGAGGTTCTCCACCCTACCAATTTCTCTCCAACTTCTCAATCACTAGCAATCAATCCACTTTCTTAAGCCCTCCATATATTAATGGCAAGCCAAGATAAGTTATAGGCAGGCTCTTTAGGGCAGTCCCTAACATGATCTCACGCGTCATCGCCATCTTCGAAGGTATATCGAACGTGACAAAGGCAGATTTGGCTCCATTAACATGCAATCATGATAGTCCTCCAAAGATATCAAGCGCTGCTAATCCCCCTCTCTCCCCTTTCTTTGATAAAATCCGTCCATATACATTGTATATAGATAAAAACTCAAGGTTGATAAGTGGAGTCGAGTGATATGGATAACAAATTTATTTGCCAATCTAGTTTGAGACCTCACACAAGCTATTACTTAATCATGTGTGTCTCTTATAAGGTCAATCTAGTTGGAGATCTGGTTCTCTCCCATACTGGCTCAGATAATGGGATCTTTACTCTAGAGTCCATATGGATCACATGAAAACTCTGACCAAAATAAAAGATGGAGACCACAACAAATGATACAAACATGTGCACATCTGATTGAGGACTCGAGATCTGGATGCCGAGTTTGAAAATTGAATCACTGTAGAGTCTGAAATCTGAACGGCATTTGGACTGGAATCTGAACTATCACCTGGACTGGAGAATCTGTGAACTGGAATCTGAATCATCAGAGTGATGATGTTGTATGATATTGTAGAACTCTACACTATACTCCCTCTTTCTCCCAAACTTGTTAGAAAACAACTATACCGACAAAGTTGGACGAAGACGAGAAAATGTGGGGGGAAATAAAACATCACATAAGTTGTCACAATTTCTCGACTTTTCTTCTCAATCAAAAAAAATTAAATCATTTTTTCCCGACTTGATTTACATATTTAAATAAATAGGCAGATGTGTATGTAGGTATACTTATAGGTATTTTTACCTATACATTCTGTATACTTAATTTATTTAATGTATTTTCTTGGTTTTTATTTTGGATTTGTATTTTTAATACGTTATAAATAATATTTACATTATTATAAAAATATAGATGAATAATGAACTCCCCTTTTATTTTATACATATATAGATAGCATAGGTATTTCTCTTTTTTTAATAGTCATCACGTTCATTTTTTTTCTAAATAAGTTGTTTCTTTTTTTACGGCTTCTTTCTCTCTCTTTTTCAAAATTTTTCCCGCATACGATTTTTCTTTTGGATCTAAGCATGAGAATGACCCAAGATAGATCTGAATAGAGGCAAAAAATCTACGTAGTTGACCCTACTTAAAGTGGGAAAAGGCTTTGTTGTTGATGATGTTTTGTACGGTTTTTCTTTTGTAAGCAATTTTTTTCAAAATAAACACTTTTTTCGTACGATTTTTTGTACGATATCTCTTTTTTAATAAAATGTCCCGGTCCAAAAAGGACCAAACTTTTTTTAAACACATATCAAATTGGCCCAGCTCTCCCTTTTTTTATTTAACATGCGGCCCCCTTTTGGGGCTAACCCTATTTAGGGTTCCCCGTCCTTTGCTCTCGTGTCGCTTGGAGAGAACTGCCTGGAGCTCGATGGGGCTCTGCCACCGAGATGCTGAAACAGAGGTAGAGGGAGCGGTAGAGGAGGGAGACATCGCCGCTTACAGGAGCCGAGGGAGAGGGCGGCACCGCCGCAGAGATGAAGCTTCGCGGGCATCTCGTGTCGCCTGTGCGAGATCCGAGAGGAGAGGAGGAGCGTCACCTCTGCCTTTGAGGAGAACTGCGGCAACGAGTTGGAGAGGTTCTGCCTGGAGGCTATGCCTGGAGGTTGTGCCAGGTCACCGCCTCAAGAAGTACTGCTTGGAGGTTGCGCCTAGGAGGAGAGACGGCATTGCCGCTTGGAGGAGAGGATGTTGGAGCGTCGAGGAGGTCTTCTGGGGCTCTGCGTGGACCATTTGGAGGAGAAGAAGACGGCGTTGTTGGAGTGAGTCGTGATCGTCGATGCCGCCATTTTTTTAAAAAAACTGCAGCTGATGCTGATGCTTGGCTTGTCCTGGAGTAGGTGGCTTGCGCATGAAGCGTACACAGGGAGAGGCACCGCCACAGATGCTTGGAAGCTACCGATGCACCAGCCCAAAAAAATAGGGTTTTGAAAATCCTAGAATACATATCAAACTCTAACAGATCTTGAACAATATATGAACTTGAACCATAACACGTACATATCTCCTAACAAAATATGAATAATCTTCAATAATAAGCATCAATCGAATCTCGAATAGATCAAGAAACATAAATTCCTCGAGAATCAAACCTGCTCTGATACCATGTTAGAAAATAAGAATGCGGAAGCGAATATCAGAGAAATAGATAAAAGATTAAGAACGTGGGATTCTAAAGTGGAACCCTACTCCCTAAAGAACGTGATGAAACCATGGAAGAAGGCCTCAAAGGGCCATATGTTGCATTGCACTTTCTCTCATTTGATACAGGAGGTCTGGGGCTTCTTATATAGCCATCACAGACTCTGCAAGTCCCACCACTGGTAGATGTGGGACTAAACTCTGGATGTGGTAAACAGATGTTGGAAGGATCCATTTACTCATCTATACATATAAGTAACACATACTCTAACAATAACCATGCTCGTCTCCACCCAGTGACTTCAATTTCTGGAGTGATCCCCATGTTTAAGAAACTAGTCGATTTCAAATATAGCTCATGTGGGGATATGCCATCTTGTTTGAGTAACTAGTTGATAAACAACAACGACTCAAGTTTGGCATTGTTCCCTTGTTTCAGAAAATGGTTAAGTACCAGCAATTGCTCGAATGGGTGTTTGCATTTCATGACCCCTTGCAGGTAGGAATTCTCCTTGAGCTCATTTGATGTTGTAGTGCCATAGGGATGCCTCAATCCTCCAAACAACTGATTTGGTTAGGACCAAACATTGTTAAGGGAAATAGAGTTCTTGTTTATTAATAGAGCCCTAAGATTCTCTTACATAGAGGAGAAAAATGTTGGGAAAACTAAACAGTGTAGACAGAAAGAAATGAGAATACATAAACAATGATAAAAAGATAACTAATATCTCAACACTCCTCAAGCAAGAGCATAGATATGAATCACTTTCAGCTTGGAAGAACGTATCTGGAATGATCCGCTAGCTAGAGCCTTGGTGAACACGTCTGTTGTCTATTCACATGAGCTGACATGAGAGGTAGAAATGGAATCCTTCTAGATTATGTCTTGAATGTAGTGATAGTCTACCTCGATATGCTTGACCCTTTTATGGAAGGTTGGGTTGTTGGCAATAAAAAGAGCAATCTAGTTGTCGCATTAGAGGTGTATGGGAAAAAGTGCTTCAAAGGCTAGGTCAGTCAAGATAGATATGACCCACATCATCTCTGTACTCCCATGCACCATGGCTCTGTACTTCAATTCTGCACTACATCTAGCGATCATCGTCTGCTCTTGCTCTTCCATGATACCTCCCGCATAATATGCATCTGCGTAAGCTGTAACGGTGAGGGATGTGCTATGCTAAATAAAAGAGAGTGCCAGGTGAAGTGATACCTCAAAATCATATGGATTGCATCAATATGTATCTGTCTATGCTGCTCCATGAACTGACTCACTCTGCTCACTACAAAGGATATATCTAGTCTGATGATGGCCACGTTAGGAGCTTCCCAACGAGCTCCATGTACCTCCTCTTGCCTACCTCCCCAGTGCCATCATCATATAGCTCCATGCTCAAGTCCATGTTGAGTAGTGACAGGCGTTCCTGACATTTCATGGTCCCTTGCAAAACTTTTTTAATAGGGATTTTATCACTTGTGCCCCTCCGAGATCTCGCAATTTCAGTTATGCCCCTATCTTTTTGGTAATATCAGTAGTGCCCCTAAAAACTTTCTCCGTCATCAGTTGTGCCCTTCCGTCAGATTGACCGTCAAAAAATTGAAATAACCATAGTTTACTCAAATCATGGTGTGGTTAAGAGGGGTATTATGGTCATCCCCTCTTCTTGCCAAACCTCCTCTTAGATCTGGGGCGATGGAGGTCGGCGGCGCCGCGGAGGTCGAGCGTGGTGGTTCTGGACTGAGGGCGGCGCACGGTCCCACGTGCTAAGGCGCAGAGGAGGGGGCGTGAGCAGCTGGGGTTGCCGGCAGAGAGCTGGAGGCACGTTCGAGCTGGGCTGCTGCAAGGGCGGTCGACGGAGCGAATGCACGGAGAGGGATGGAAGTCGAGCGGTCGGTGCGGCTGATGGGAGCGGGGGCCACCGCGCGGCAGGAGGACTCTTTATTCTTATATTTTAGCTACAAAAACCTTTGCAAATGCATGTATATTCATGTAAATACAAATAATTATCAAAAGCATGCATTGTATAAAGTTTAATAATTAGCATGTTTTTGTGCAAAAATAAAAGAATAAAGAGTAAAAAGAAAAAGAGGGAAATATTTAGAATAAATATTGAGCAACCTAATCCCAAGGTCACACATGAGTCCCTATCTCCCTCTACTTTGGTTTTTATGCGGTCAGGCCCATGCTGAGCCCTCCCTTGGGATTAGGTTGCTCAATATTTATTCTAAATATTTCCCTCTTTTTCTTTTTACTCTTTATTCTTTTATTTTTGCACAAAAACATGCTAATTATTAAACTTTATACAATGCATGATTTTGATAATTATTTGTATTTACATGAATATACATGCATTTGCAAAGGTTTTTGTAGCTAAAATATAAGAATAAAGAGTGATGAATGGGTATTTATCAATAAGTAATTGAGAATGGGATGAGTCGTACTCAGAGTTAAAGACTGTCAGAAAGACCCTGGTCATAAGAAAATCGCGATAGGTCTTGTGTTGCTTTGGTGAGGCCGTCAAAGGCATGTGTAGGGATGAGCATGGGTCGGGTTGGGCCGGCCCTGAAGGGCCCAGACCCAGGCCCATATAAAATTTCGGGCCTTGGGCCGGGCCCAAGGCCCACGTTTTTTTATTTTCAACGGCCCAAGCCCAAGCCCGGCCCAATTTTCATGGGCCGGGCCGGCCCATATAAATGTGCATGTATCCGGTAGAACTCGTTGTGAATCCGGTGACATCTATAAGAAATTAAGAATACATTCTTAGAATTCAATTTATAATACAAGAAACAGAACAAAAAAACTCAGAGTATCAATCAACTTTTGATTTTTATATGCATTAATATGCAAATTCTGCAGCAAGAAGATGAATGAGAACAAGTTATTATCTGTTGTACATGTTAATTGTATTATACATATAACATTACTCTGTGAACGAGTTCAGATAACTATGTAGGTTGGATTTAAATATGTGACAGAGTTGACCGCCTCTTCTTCATGTGGACATACTTTCCAAGCCTATGTTTACCATTTTTTAAACTCTGCACTGTTTGCATATCAAATGTGATTGTATATTGGATAAATTCTGTACCATGTACTTCTGCACTGTTTGCATAGCCATGTGATTGTAAAAATGATCTCACTTGGACATAGAAAATGAGATGACGTATAATATGTAATTGTGAAGGAAGATGTGGCTGATTGATTTATTTTTGATAGAATGTGCATACAAAAGGGTACAAAATCAACGTGAGATGCGTGAGATATGGCTGATTACCGTCATCTTTGAGGCAATGTGAGATATGTGCTGATATTCTAATCTTTTCATAGGGAAGTAAAGTCCTCATATATAAAGAGTACAAAATCAAACCTTGAGGACTGGGTTGTACTGGTGCTGCGAGATCCACGAGGACTGGGCTGTGCGGATGTGCCGGTGCCGATGCGTGCTGCAGTTTGCAGCAGAGAAGTTGAGGTCGTGAAGCCGTGCGATGCGACCGCACAGAGGTGTGGAGCCGACGAGCTGTGAGATCGAAGCCCGAAGGGTGTGCTGTGTGCAGATTACAAAAGCTGGAGGGGAGGAGACACGATGGAAAGCCGGAGGGGAGGAGACATGACGGGAATCCAGAGGGGAGGAGTCACGGTGGCGAGGTTGGCAATGTTGTCCGCTCGTTGGAGTGGGGTCTGGACTGGTAGCGGTGGGGATGAATCGAAGGGGCACGCACAGCACAAAACATAGGAGGGGTGGGTCTGTGCGTGTAATGGGCCACCACTGTCCAGCCTTAATTGTATAATTTTTAATTTGAAGAGGAGGCGGCCGCGGGTCACTAATGAAAAATGGAATGGGAAGGGTCGGCCATCTTGGGCCATTATTCGGGCCGTTATTCGGGCCGGGCCTCGGGCCTTGTTTCGGGCCATTACTTGGGCCGGGCTTTCGGGCTAAGCGGGCTGGGCCGACTCTAGCCCGAGCCGGGCCCAAAATTATTTCGGGCCTAGATATCTAGCCCAGGCCCGTCCCATTGCTAACTTGAGCTTGGGTCGGGTCGGGCTTTTTGGGCTGGGCTTTGGGCTGGGCCGGGCTGGCCCAGCCCAATGCTCATCCCTTGGCATGTGGCTATAGAGTCTCTCAAACATACCCCTAACCGATGTGTACAAGGCTGAAGAGGACGATCACCATGTTTGATCGTAAAAATACCATGTTGGAGTTGCAAAATCGTCGACTCGTTCCTCGCTTGAGAGTACGTCGCAACGAGGATATCCCATATTGCCTTTGTTGTGGGCTAACTCAAGATATCATTGGTTTTTCCATAGAAATGGTAACAAATAGCCAAACTTATGTATAAGCATCCTCGACCTAGACTTCAAAAAAAAGCATCCTCGACCTCCCATGAGGCATTGGTCCCAATCTTGTCGGTTGACTCATCTTGCATCTGAATATACTTCTTACGATGGATCTACAAGAAATTCATGAATTGCATCGCCCACAACACGCAGTTTGTGCCATCCATCTTGACAATGGTGACGGACCCTTAAAGACACATGTGGATAGAATATCAACTCTTTTTTTGACATAGTGCCGATTTACTACATGACTAAGACCGTAGACAGATGTTAGTGTGTTTACACAGACATCAATGCGGGTGATTGTCAGTGTCGTCTGATACCACAATCAACCCTAAGCAAACTCGTTCGTGGTAGGGCTCAATGGAGTCCACGGTGGTCTGACTTCATCCTAATCAGATCAAATCAAATCAACACATTTGTGTTGGGAAGCAGCAGGGTGGCAGAGGTGTCACTTGGCAACAGTGGGGTGGTGGTGGTGGTGCTGATCGGCAGCAATCAGGTGGCGGTAGCACCATTGGGCGTTGCCATTGGGTAACATTGATAAGTTAAGCTACTGGGCAACGCTGTTGTGTGGCGATGATGCCGTCGGGCGGTGACCAAGCGAGCCCAGTGCACATGCGGCAACCGGAATGCCACTAGAGCAGTGGGTAGCCCAGGTAGGGGGCCCGAGGAGCAGAGGAACAGCAACGACGATGGCGTGCGGAGGAAGGAGGACTGACGTCGTGCATAAGGCTGGCGGGTGGGCGGGATCTAGGACACAGGCTCCAGTTTAGGACCGTTGCTCTGATACCATGTTGAGAGAAATAGAATTGTTTATTCATGTGGTTCTAGGGTTCTCTTGTATAGAGTAGAAACATGTTAGGCAAATTGCATAGGGTAGACGAAAAGAAACAAGAATACATTAAAAAAGATAAAAGATAACTAATATCTCAACAAACATTAAGCTATAGAGTTAAGCGTTAAATTTGGTGTTGTCCCCTCTGTGGATCGGATTCACCTTGAACTCATTTGGTACTCAACTTATTGGACTCATTAGTGTCTTAGAGACATGTTAACCCTCCAAAAACATGGTCTGGATGTGACCGAGCACCGCAGTAAGGTTTAGTGTCACTTTTAATATCACTTCTATGGTAGTAGCTACCATAAAACTCGATTGGTGCTCGATTGTTATGCTTATATGGTGCATTAGGAATGAATGCATGCCTCTGAACAACTAGTTTATGATCAAGCATTGATTGATAGGTAAGTTTAACCATCCATTGTGATTTTCTATGTTCACTCTTTATGGGTGATCAAGCATTGATTTATAAGAATAAAGGAGACATTCAAAATTGTTCAAATTACAGAGGTATCAAGCTGATGAGTCACACTATGAAAATTTGGGAATGTATGATCAAAAGAAGGTTGAGGTAAATTTACAACATAAAAGAAAACCAATTCAGAGTCATGCCAGGTCACTCAACTATTGAAACCATCCATTTGTTGAGAACAATGGAGATTTATAGAGCTAAAAGGAAGAACTCCATATGATCTTTATTGATTTGGAGAAGGCTTATGATTCTGTCGCACGATAGATATTGTGGATAGTTTTGGAGAAGAGACATGTACATGTCCTATACATTAACCTCATAAAAGACATGTAAATGATAAGCTTGAGGTCTGGAGACATGAGTTGAATACTAAAGGATTTCGTATAAGTAGGGCTAAGACGGAATATAAGGAGTGCACCTTTGATGGAAGCAATGGTGAAGGAATCGAGGTGAAGATTGGTGACGATAACATTTAGAAGACAGATTCTTTTAAATATCTGGGATCTATTTTGCAACATGATGGGGAAATTGATGGAGATGTTACTAATAGAATAAATGCAAGCAGGCTAAAGTGGAGATGAGCCTCTGTTGTTTTCTATGATAAGAAAAATCCCTTAAAATTTAAAGGAAAGTTTTACAAAGTAACCGTGAGACATGCTATGCTCTATGAATCTGAATGTTGGCATGTGAACCATAGACATGTGCAGAGAATGGATGTAGCAGAAATGAAAATGCTAAGGTGGATGTGTGGACACACACACGTAAAGATCGGATTCGAAATGATGCAATCAGAAAGAAAGTTGGTGTAGCTCCGATCGAGGATAAGATGCGAGAAAACTGATTAAGATGGTTTGGTCATTTGTAAAGAAGAACAGTTGATGCACCAGTTAGGAGATATAAGTGATGGGATGTTGAGCCGGTTAAGAGAGGGTGAGGGAGGCCCAAGAAGTGTTGGAAAGAGACTATATGAAGGGATATTAGTTTTGTGGATATAAGTCTGGGATTGATCCAAGATAGATCTGAATGGAAGAGAAGAATCCATATAGCCAACCCTACTTAATTGTGGGAAAAGGCTTTGTTGTTGTTGTACTCTTTATGGGCGAACATTCGCATAAATCTCGATTGTTGCTCGGATATTGGCTTCTAATGATGCTTCGGGATATAGTCGTGCCTCCAAACATATAGTCTATGTAATCAAGCACTAAATACTAGGCATGACCACATGTTGTGATTTTTGATGTTCCTCCTTTCACAGTGATCATTCATCTCAAGCTCTATTGAAACTCAATTTTCGGGTCACCATATGCCGTAAGGATGAAATTGTATATATAAACAAAACATCTACAAGACCAAGTCATGAAGTAAGCATTGAGTAATAGATATGACTATCCATTAAGATTTTTCCTCTTTAGTTAGATATTGGCCTCAAGCCATGGAAGGTCGTATCGATATCGTTTCGATATCGTATCGATACTATATTTCAACGATATATCGCCGAAATATTGCCCATATCGATGAGCTTTTATGAAGAAAATGCCTGAAAATCGGGATATATCTCCATATGCCCATATAGGTCCCATGTCGATATCGATATATCGGCAATATAACGCCGATAAATCGCGATATTTCCTTCCATGACTCAAGCTAGACTATTGCTTGGATTTGGCATTGCATCCCTTTTTGAGGGACTGTTAGAAAGCAGTTGCTGGATTTTTTAGGATCTTTGTTGGCGCCCATTTTCAATAATTGGTCGATAACGACCTTTGACTTCACCAAGGAACTTTGAAAACTAAAGCTTTTTCAGGATTTTTACATGTGCATTTTTATTTATATTTTGTCATTGTGGCAACTATCATATATTAGGATAACATAATAAGTGGGTGGTTATACTGTGCATGGAAGTGGACAAGATCAATTTCTCAATCTTCCCTTTACCTTTGTTAATATTGAACATATTGATCGAGCTTTTTTTAGTGTACCACGAGATCAATCCCGTCTGATAGAAACCAAAAATCCGTAATCTTGCATCCTCATACTTCATGGAAGTCGTAGTACGAGGTGTTGGGGTACTCCTTTCTCCAAGGAAGAGGTTTTTGGATGTTACGACTTCTACATACTAGTAATTCTTCCTAGAAGGAATCGATTACGAAGATCAGCAGGGTGTACTCGATGTACCTATCATAACATCAAACATCACTCTGATCTTTATGGTTGAGTTTTCACCTCTTCGAATGGTCGGGCCTCGTCTTGTCCAAGGATGTTGTTCTCTTAGTCAATTTTGAGGCGACAATGTCTTAGCTTCTCTTCATCAGAACGTCTTTTTCATGTTATATTGTTACTTCAGCTTAAACCCAGACCACGAACATTGTCATCAGTTTTACATCGTAAACGAAACCCCGGAACTTCCCCTCCTCCAAGCCTTCTAAAAGTGTTTCAATTTTAAAGTTGTTGGTGGCCATGATTCTTTCTATTTTCAGTAGCATTGCATATTGTTCTTTTCATGGTTAGAGGAAACAACATCCTCTTTTCATTTGAAATCCCCAACCTTCTTACTCATAATCTGCAGCATCAGAAAGTTTTACACTACCCATTTGCATGGAGCAACATTGATGGATCTAATCATCTAAATCTTCTTGGGAACAATCTACTAATACTTGGCTAAAGTAATATGTTGGCTTTTTTTATTCATTTAGGTGGGAAGAAGACATGGCATACCACCAAGTGATGCAGCATGAAACGGATAATTAGGGTTTAATTTTCCATCTGTTAATTAGAGTTTAATTAAATTAAGGTCGAGTTATTTTTATCGAGTCCGTACCAATTAAACCCACTACTTAGCTCACAGCATGTCACATGTGAACACATGGCAGGTCACTAATAGTAGGTCCCTTTTGAACCAATAACAGGTCACCATAGCAGGTCACCTACGGCAGGTCACCAACAGTAGGTCACCATAGCTGGTCACCTCTGAGCTCACATAACAAGTCACCTGTAGCAGGTCATCTATGGCAGGTCACCCATAACAGGTCACTTGTGACATGTCGGCTGTGATGGGGTCATTCATGGCAAGTCACTAGTATATGTGTCACTTCCAAATGTTCCCAACATTGCAATCATTAGATCACTCTGTAGTAGGTCACTTTTGAGCCTATGGCAAGTCCTCTTCATTCCCTTGGTTTGGCATCATTCAAGCTCTCGTGGTAGGTCTCCTTTGGAAGAATATGCAAAGTAACAAAATCGTGCATAATAAGCAACTAGATCACAAATATGAGCGTGATAAATGTAGAAAACGATAATGTGGAAACGTATTCAGAGATAGAAATATCAAGAACCATGAAGAACACATGTTTTTTTACATGGAATCCTACTTCATAAGTAGTGGGATGAAACCACGAGAGGTCATTCATGGTCGGATATTCTATTGTAATTCTCTCTCAGAATACATGGGGGTATGGATCTTCTTATATGGCCTCACCAACAGGACCAAGTCTCACCCATACACGATGTAGGGCTAAACTTGTGTACATGTTGTAGTTGGACCCTGGAGGGATCCAATTACACATCTATGGACACATTCTCTAACACTCCCCCTCAAATCGGGGCATTTAATGCTCAACTTGGGCAAATAGAAAGAAATCACTCACTCATTGAATACAAGATACTATGGACAATATCAACTCAAGGCATGCTCTGTTGATTGCATGATAAGGACGTTGCTTTTCAAGTCATAATGGTGAGGAGGAATTAGAGGGTTGGAGTGTAAATCGGCATGTGTGCTTTGTACTGTGTTTGTCAAAGTCGCTGGAACTGGAATGAGTCTCCTCCACGAAGAACTCTGGCCTGCAACATGTTGAAATTCAACACAACATGTGAGAACTTCTCATGTCTCTCTGAAGGGCCAAGCTTCATGGTAATGTCCATACATAGATCTAAGAAGTAGGGCACTCTGATAGGGACCTCGAAAGAATCCCATACTGGAGTACACAAACACTAAGGAAAGCTGTGGGAATATCCGTACTAGAGTTTATGTTCGCCAAAGAAAGCTGTGAAAATATATGTATCGTACTTCTGGTCACTAGAGATGGAGGATGAACTGTCTCTCTAGAGAACTCCGAGAAGATGGGGCATTCAAACATAGACTTTGGAACAATATGAACGATAGAGTCTGGATCTGAATCCTCCACTTAATACCCCCTTTCCCCTACTTGTCGAAAAAAGATGACATGAACCAAGTTGGGATAAGAAATGATGAGGGAAAACCCAAGAAACATCTCTTTTTCTTCTTTTTTCAGTTTTCTATCTTCTCTTTTTTTCCAAATCATTTTCTTTCTAGCATGTTCTTTCTCGCATGCCTTATTTTTCTAGGCCTATATTGGGCCTGAACTAATCCCCTTTGTTTTTTTCCGAATACATAAGCAACCTCCATTAATCCGTTCTCCTTTTTTAAAAAAAATGACATTACAGGTCTGGTGTTGGCTACTAAAGCCCAATTGAGCAGCTCCTTTGGAGAACCCATTAACATCGCCTATGTTTTGGAGAAGGGTATCGCATGCTGGAGGAAGCCATCACAGATGAGAGAGCTCATCTCTCCGGCACTGCCTGTACGTAGAGGAGGTCAAGATGGCACTGGAATTGTCAGGAGATCTGAAATCTCTCTCCGAGGTGCATTGGAGTCGTGTGCTTTCTTTAGGTGCGCTGGAAAGGTACTCAGTTGCTGAGTAAGCATAGTCGATGGGTGTTTTAGCCGCACCCATGTTGTTGTGGTTTGACAAGAAGCAACGATAATAGTAGGAACCGAGCAACGAGCCTTCCTCTTGTTATCAACCATCTCCAAGAGACAAGGATGCTTGCAACGATCGTCTACTGGCTGGAGGGCACCACATGGAAGGTTAGGTGTGTGGGGGGTACAACGCCGCCCAAAAGGAGATAAAACAAACTAACTCATGCGCCTTTATGCAAAATTAGGGTCATATGGAACCCATCAAGCAACTGCACGACACAATTATTATTCTTCTCCAAGATTTAGGGTTGAACCCAAACATGTTGGTGAGGAGATCGACAAATAGTGACTTCTTTGTGAGAATCTACAACACCACCAGCACTCCCTTCTCTCTATGAGCATTGGTGGCGATCTTCTTCAGAATTAGGGATGTTGTTGCACAAAATTATGGTTTCATCAGAAATCCTACATGTTTTCTCTTCCCAAATTCAGCGATGATCTGATCTTCAAAAACAAGTAAGAACATGCGTGGAGATAGAACTTTGAACATGTCTTGAAGTTCTTCATAACTTTGAACAGATCTTGAACTTGAATGTGAACATAGTAAAAAAGCTTCAACTTCAAGAATAAACCCTATAATCGAACTCATTCTGATATCATGTAGATAGCGATAATGCAGAAGCATAATCAGATATAAAAATATCAAGAACCATGAAGAACACATGGTTTTACATGGAACCATACTCCATAAGGAGCATGATGAAACCAGTGGAGAAGGCCACTCTATTGTAATTTTCTCTCAAAATACAAGTGGTATGGTTTCTTATATAACCACATCAATATGATCAAGTCACGTGCGTACACGATGTAGGTGTAAGCATGTATACAAGTGGTAATTGGACCTTGGAGGATTCCAATTACCCATCTATGGACGCATGCTCTAACAATAAATGATCCAAACTCCTAACATATCTCGAGATGTTTATATCATGTTGGAACTTGCAACTATTCAACAACAACAACAAAGCCTTTTCTCACAATTAAGTAGGGTTGGCTACATGGATTCTTCGCCTCAATTCAGATCTATCTTGGGTCAATCTCGGGCTTATATCCACAGAACTAAGATCCCATCATATGGTCTCTTTCCAACACTTCTTGGGTCGTCCTCGCCCTCTCTTAGTCGGCTCAACATCCCAACACTCGCATCTCCTAACTGGTGCATCAGCTGATCTTCTTTGCAAATGACCAAATCATCTTAAGCGATTTTCTTGCATCTTATCCTCGCGGAGATACACCAACTTTCTTTTCTGATTGCATCATTCCAAATCCGATCTTTACGTGTGTGTCCACACATCCACCTTAATATTTTCATTTCTGCTACAAACATTCTCTACACATGTCTATGGTTCACAGGCTAACACTCAGATCCATAGAGCATAGCAGGTCTCACGGTTGCTTTGTAAAACTTTCCTTTAATTTTTAAAGGAATTTTCTTATCACAGAGAACAGCAGAGGCTCCTCTCCACTTTAGTCATCCTGCATTTATTCTATTAATAACATCTCCAACAATTTTCTCATTATGTTGCAAAATAGATCCCAGATATCTAAAAGAATCTCTCTTCCGAATGTTATCGTCACCAATCTTCACCTCGATTCCTTAATTATTGCTTCCATCAAAGGTGCACTCCATATATTCCGTCTTAGCCCTACTTATATGAAATCCCTTAGTCTCCAACTCATGTCTCCTAACCTCAAGCTTCTCATTTACTCCATCTCTAGTCTCATCAATCAACACAAAATCATCAGCAAATAATATACACCAAGGTAACTCATCGTGAATGTGACTTATCAACTCGTCCATAATCAAAGTAAAAAGAAATGGACTCAAAGATGAACCTTGATGTAAACCAATGTTGATGTCAAAATAACCAATCTTCCCAGACGGGGTCCTTACACAAGATAAAGCACTATCATACATGTCCTTTATAAGGTTAATGTATAGGACAGGTACTTGTCTCTTCTCCAAAACTCTCCACAATATCTCTCGCCGGACAGAATCATAAGCCTTCTCCAAATCAATATAGATCATATGGAGGTTCTTCCTTTTAGCTCTATAAATCTCCATTGTTCTCCGCAGCAAATGGATGGTTTCAATAGTTGAGCGACCTGGCATGAATCCGAATTAGTTTTTCTTTTACGTTGGAAACTTACCTCAACCTTCTTTCGATCACACATTCCCAAATTTTCATAGTGTGACTCATCAACTTGATACCTCTGTAATTTGAACAATTTTGAATGTCTCCTTTATTCTTATAAAAAGGCACCACGATACTCCTCCAATCTTCAAGCATTTTCTTTCTTCACCAAATAACATTGAATAGATTCGTAAGTTAAGTCAAACTGTGCTCACCTAAAACTCTCCATACTTCTACAGGGATGTCATCCGGTCCTACACCTTTCTCATGTCTCATAACCTTCAAAGCCTCCTCTACTTCCTTTTTTTGTATCGGTTTATAACTTGCACGATTCAAGTAACTTTCACTACTAGCTAGATCACACAAAGTGATCTCTCTATTTCCTTCTCCAATGAAAAGTTTATGGAAGTACTATTCCCATCTAGTCTTTATATCCTTCTGAGTAACAAGCACGTGACCTTCCTCGTCCTTAATGCATCTCACTTGAGAAAGGTCTTTGGTCTTTCTTTCTCTTGCTTTGGCCAATCTGAATATATGCTTCTTGCCCTCCTTAGAGTCAAGATTTTTATACAAAACTTCATAAGCTTTGACTTAGCTTCACTTACAGCCTTCTTTGCTTCCGTTTCCGCTATTTTGTAGTTTGTGACTGTTTCCTCTATTCTATCCTTAGACATAGCTTTAAAGCATGCTCTTTTAATTTTTAGCTTCTCTTGCTCCCCTTCACTCCACCACCAAGCCTCCTTTTGACTTGGGGCTCCTCCCCTTTGACTCGTCTAGCATCTCTTTGGCTACCTTTCAGATATAAGATACTACTGCCTCCCACATCTCGTTAGCACTTCCGCTACAATCCCAAAATAAGTCTTCTAAAACGTTCTCCCTGAAGCTCGATTGCTTCAGTGGAAGATTCCACCATCTAGTTTAGTGATCTTAGGAACCCTCCTTTTCTTTACCAACCCTTTTATTTGTACATCCGAGACTAACAAGCGATGTTGGGTTGTCAAAATCTCTTTTAGGATCACTTTGCAGTCTTTACAACATAATCGATCTCTTCTCCTCAACGCAAAGTAATCTATATGTGTTCTAGTTGTCTCACTCTTATGAGTAATTAAATGCTCATCCATCTTCTTGAAGAGAGTGTTTGCTATAAAAAGATCATATGTCGTTACAAAATCCAGGATGACGTTTCCCTCTTCATTTCTATCCCCAAAACCATGTCCTCTATGAACACTAACATGTCCTGAAGCATCTTTTCCCACATGCCCATTAATACCTCCATCTATGCAAATCATCTCTCTTCGTGGGATTCCTTATAAAATTTTATCTAGTTCCTCCAAAAAGCTTGTTTAATCCTTTCATCTAAACCAATTTGTGGTGCATAAACTGAGATTATATTCAGAATTTCTTCCTCAAGCACCAATTTTAGCAAAATAATCCGATCCCCGAATCTTTGCACCTCAACCACATAATCTTTCAAATCCTTAAGAACGACCACTCCAACACCGTTTCTACACTTATCTTTACCCGAATACCAAAGTTTAAAGCATATCTTCTCAATCTCCCTTGTTTTCTCTCCAACCCATTTAGTCTCTTGAAGGCATAGTATATGAATCTTCCTTCTTTCCATCGTATCCACTATCTCCATCAATTTTCCAGTTAAAGTGCCAATATTCCAACTACCAATCCGCAACTTCCGTTGCTATCTCTTTTGGACTAACTTACAACTATTATCGGTGTCATATCTCGCGGGTGAGATTTCATGATGGCAGGGTAGCATAGAGCTAAGCACCACAAGGGACATCATGCACCCTTAGGCCCCGTATGAGAAACTTAGATGGCCGCAACTAGTCTAAAACGAATGAGCTAGGTGACACGTTATACTTCGTGATTGAGGTAACATTCCGATGTCTACTCGACGAAGTTTGTAACCAAGTAGCATGGTTGTTAACCTAAGGTTCGCTCTTGTACATGGACTTAATACTTAAAATGACATTTGGTGTGGCCATGTCAAATAACATTCCTATTGTTAGCGCTACGAGGAGAGTTTCAGTAATATGGTTAATAAAGGATGAGAATAATGAACCAATTTTCTATATTTGAAGAAAAATAAAGATCCTTAGATGATGTTACCCGAGTGATTTATATAATTATATTATGACAGATAAAGATTAAGAGTCAAGAAAAGTACTCAATACTATTGCGGACTTTTGCCAATGGATAGTAGTCTTGGACGACTTTTACGATGTTTCATATCACATTAAAAATAAAAAGAATCAAATCATATTGTTGGGCATGTGATCCGATGTGATTTTATATTTGCATTACATATTTATATATCCTTGTGTCATAGTGTGCTCATGAGTACATGTAAGAGTTTGTACACTCATTTCGTACCTTACACTAATGCTTAGTGTTAGAATCATTTCTAGGTAATTGCTCATAACGTTGCCCTTGTGTGATCCCAACAAATGTAGCGGAGTAGCCGCATTAATAGCATTCACATTGTTTAAGCTTCTAGACATGGTGTGACGGTGCGTGGATTTTTATTTACTTTTTCTTTTAGCTTTTACTTTTGCGAGAGACATTGTAAAGAGATATACTTTTCAAGCCATACTATTGTGAATATGGAATGTATCAATGTATATATTTAAAAATAAGTAATGAGAATAAATCAAGTATTTCATTTACTTGTCTTTGTGGCTTTTCTCCTGTTAATGCTGGTCAAATGTAAATTGGATGGGTTTTCTAGGTATCACAGACATTGGCATCCGTGGTGTCCCCAAAAGGGCTGGACATCACGCCAAGTCATTCTTATGCCTTGACAATCCAACAAAAGAAGACGGTTGAAAAAGAATACTCACCATCTTCTTGTTATAGTTACTTAAGGGATTCTCAAGTTTTAATGTATCAAACACACACTAATCCCATCTGACAAAAAGATGTATCATAGCAGTGACTTCAAGGTCGTTGATCAAAGATAAGCAAGTTTTCACGCTATCTCAGTGCTTTTCTCAAAAGGTATCTATCACTAACTATATAGATCCAAGAAGGCAAGAGTAAGAACATCGTGATATTAACTTCTACATGATGTTTGTTCGTTCTCACTGGACCAATCTAGAATCAAATTATTGATACCAATTGGCCAAGGTAAACTTGCCAATAATTTACTAATAAAAAAAGGTAAGAAACACACTTACAGGTAAGTAGACTCCATGAATAGCGGAAATCTATTCAGAAAAACGAAATTGGGAGTACCTGACATGATACTAAGAAATATAGCATAGATACATTTTGCTAAAAAAATCTCACAACCATCCTACAAAATACCAAGAGCTATAACGGCTTACGCAAAACATTTTGCTACTGTTAGAAAATAAAGAATGCGAAGCAAATGATTCAGAGAACAATAAATTTTTACGTGGAATCCTACTCCCTAAGGAGCCGGATGAAATCACGGGAAAATGTCTCAGAAGACGTATGTGTTCGTTGCACTTTTTCAAAGGATACAGGAGGCATGAGCTCCTTATATAATCTCCACAGAACCTCCAAGTCTCATCACTGATAGATATGGGACTAAACTCTGGGTCACCTATTATACATGAGTGACACATGCTCCAAATATTCTGACGGCTACTAAACAAACGGGTCTATCCATTGCAATAAGCTATGACCTCAATCTCCATCGAGATTACATCTCTAGACGCAACATCAGCGTCGACGCCGACGACACGAACTACAGCTCCATTCTTTCGATTATGAAAATGCAAAAAAGGATCCAAATCGAAGTGAAAAGGAACAAATAAAGGAAATTAATGGAACCTCTTAATGTGAAACGGAATGTCCATCGGCTTGACATTGGAGGCGACGCGTCTCTCTCCTCCTCTCCCAGTAGGGGTGGAAGCATACGAAGTCATAGGCGGGGTTGATGGTCTGGAGGAGGAGGACGTTGCCGCCCGTTAAGACCAGCAGCGCCGTCACCGGCATGCTCTTGTGTGGCATCACTTCTGCATTTAAAACCTATGTTTCGCCGAGAGGGAGGCAGATGGGGGAAGCCTCGAATCCCTGTCTGCGAGCGACCTCGTTTGTAGGCGTGGACAAAGTTGAAGAGGGTTATGAAAAACGGAACCCGATCCTACTGCAAAGCACGGCTGTAAAAACTAGGCGTCGAGAGTCGCTCCATCCAAATCCGAGCGGTTCACATGATTTCATGAGGGTATTCTTGAACCCTTATTATGTGAACCGCTTGATCTTCATCTAGTGATTTATAATATTCTAATTTTCACAGCTGATCTCTACAGTACTGCAGAAGATCCGTGTTCTACGAAAAACTAGTGTCGACGCTTTTTTTACTTGAGTTCGTCAAAGGTGAATGGAGGAAGGGAGCAGAATAAAGTGAAGCTATTATTTATTATCGAAATTGATGAGGGCAAAAAGTAAGGGCGGATAGACACGTTAAAGGATTAGTTCTCTTTTTTTTTAAATCATGCAAGTATCATTTTTATTTCTAGGATGGGCATACATATATGGTCGAATCTTTTTTAGAATGGATACGGATACATGTTCTACTACACTTTTGTGTGTATAGATATGTATCTTGAAAAGCCACAAGGCTACACATAACATAATCATTTTAAAGTTATTTGGGTAAATTACAATTTAGGTCCCCATCTATGGGTCCGATCCCAGAATAGGTCCCGATCTTTAAATTGTAACAATTCGGGTTCCAAGACCATTAATGTAATGAACTTTTTGAGGCTAATGATGAGTATACCCTTGCTTAAAAGTTGGAACCCAACTCCCATTCCCTTCCCAACAAGGGCAGATTCGTCATGAACCCCAAAATTTCCATTTCCTAAATGGTCTTGGGACCCGAATCGTTACAATTTAAAGATCGGGACCTATTCTGAGATCAGACCCATAGATGGGGACCCAAACTGTAATTTACCCAAGTTATTTTCGAATATAGGGGAAAATGCATATCTTTATTATATTTAATCATCTAATATACAAGTTATTTCTATTTGAATATTACTTTATTTGATGTTTTATTTTGTTGTATTTATATTTTTATGCAATTTTATTTTAGTCAGACATTAATTTTAACTTTTCCAAGAATATTTTCTTCGATGTAAGTTAGGGATGAACAATGGCCATGTCGGCCCAACCAAGTCTGAAATCCAACCAAGGCAACCCGATCCGGCTCAAACCCCGAGACAACATAGTTGGGAATGGGCATGGAATGTGGGACCATTTTTTGGGGGTCGGGAGGGGTCGAGGTCATCCCAGTTCGTTAGGCTCGCTAGCTCGACTCGCATATATGCTCGTCAAACTGTCCCGCTATTTTGTTAGCCAACCCTCTCTTAAATCTTGACAATTCGATGAAGTCTTAATCCTACAACCATTGGATGAACATATCCATCTCAACGAGTACTCCCGATGACAATCCCACCTATCCATGTGCCCTGAGATATCAAACCTACAACCGTGCTCATGTTCCCCTTGTATCAATTTATAAAACCTAAAACATAAATCATCATGCCTTATATCTTAGTTTCCACAATTTACCTCCATGAGAATGACACTCCTTGTACATAGCATTATACACCGTTATATTGGGAATGTAAACAAACAAAAAAATTTGCTTGATTGCATTGATCTCTCAGTGAGTAGTAGATTGAGGTGATTCGTCAAATATGTGTATAAAATTTCATGCAAGACATATATTTCTAACGGGTATACATAGAGGGGTATATATAGAGGGGACAATTTCAGCATTTAAGGTTGTTTAGAATTTGATGATATTGACAAATGACATAGAAGACTCGTATTAAGTTAATTTTGGAATGAGACAGTGATGATATATAAGTGATCGAAATCTCCATACGTGTCTTTTCAAAGAGACAAGTAATTACGAAGAAAGGGGGTTGCAGTGTGTGAGTTGTATGCTCGTGTGGAGTATACTCCTTTTTCGCATATACTTATTGTATTTGTTTCATTTAGATATAAGTTGCATCTTTAACACCAGGAACTATGTTGTTAATATGATTATTCTTAGATAAACTTGCTTGAGTTAATGTTGAGTTAATTAAATCGTGTCAAAATCAATGGTTTCGCCTCTTCATTCTGTCTCTCTCCCTCCCTCCCCCCCCCCCCCCACCCCATATTCTCCTTACCAGAAACCCAATGCTGGCTGCAAGTGGTGATGGTAGAGAAATGGCAAGGATGGTGGTGGAGCCCCAGTTCTTGACTTGGGACGGGTTACTTTGTCCCCGTGTTAGGTTCACGGTGCTTGAAAGTGGTGGAGGAGAGGATTCTCTTCGGACTTCATGCTGGGTTTACATTTTGTGGAGCAACAATCAAGGGGAACATCATGACGCATGAAGGCGAAGCCGGGGGAGGCATCATAGCAGATGCTGACCATTGTCGGTATTAAAGATGGAAACGATGAGGGAGCTCTCCGTGGTAAGGAAGGCGACATGATGGAACTGATGTTGTTGAAGCATATGGAGGAGTCAGGCTGGGTGGGGACCCACCTACTGATCCAATGTCACATCACCTCTTCATGGTGGGTTGTGGTCATTATCGATGTTGGGGAGCGGAGGGAGGCGGTAGATGAGTTTAGGGCAGTAGATCATGACGACAGAAGGAAAGAGACATCCTCTTTCAAGGGTCTTGGTGTGGGTCGGGGGTTGCGATGAAATTGAGTGTGGCATGCGTGGGGGCGTCCGAGGAGGGAGATTAGCCTGCAAAACTTGATGGTGGTGGAGTCGACCGCGGTAAGACAATCGATGGGTTGGGTTTGTTGCTCGGTTGTTCCTGATGCAACATCAACTGTTGAAGGAGGTGGCGGAGGAAAAGGGACGGAAGAAGAAGAGTGGCATTCTTTGTAAATTTCATATATAACAAGGATACATTTGACAAATATTTTATGGTTTCCATCTATTATCATTGAATTATTGGATGGGAGTTAACCACATGAGGTCATGGTGTAAAATATAAGAAAGTTTGTAGTGGTTATGATATTACGAAGAATACATGGATGAGAAGGCAATTAGCAAAATTATAGGTTCTTGGTGTAAAGATACCTTAAATTCAAATGAGATGGGGTCTTTAATTAGTACAAAAAGCCAATCCCAATTTAACGTCATGGTGTTTAGATTTGGGAAACTTCTTTGCTTTGAGGTTTTAAATGTTCATGATACAAACATTTCACATCTTTGGTTGCATGTCAAAATTATAGACTTGATAGGCTCCCGAGGAGGATTAAATTCCCTTTGTCCATCCTTTATTTCGATGTTTTCTCATTGCTTGTTCATAGACCTCTCACGGCTTTATTTATCCAAAAACTCCAGAGATTATTGTCTCCTCGTATGAATTTCAAAGAAAGGAGAAGAGTAGAGAATTTTTACATTCCTATAACAAACACATCATGTGATCCGGAAAAGAAGACTCGCATCGCAACAAGGGAAGGAACTGCCTTTCGTGGTTGGAAGTTTGGGGAGCTAGTGATGCCTTGGCTTCTAGATACGTTCATGTTAAACCCATTATAGGTGTCTGCATCGATGATTTGTTAAAGAAATCAATATCGGTGAGGTCTCAACCTTTGGAGTGTTAGAACCTTCCTCGTTTTTTAAAGTTGGCACATATATTAGATACACTTACACCCGTGTATTGTTTTACATAATGTAACCGACCTTCTGATCACATATTGCTTCTTGTCTAACCAATCAGTTGGGCACTGGTCGATCAATGTGTTTTGTCTGATCGATCAACTTGAATTAGTATTTAATATTCTTGTCTTTGATGGTTACAAGCTTAAATCCGTATAAAAGGATGTCCCTATCCTCTCATTTCAACATACAACTCATTCCGAATCTCTTAAAGTTATACAGAGCAGCTATCTATCTCTCTCCCGATCTTGATTGCTCATATTTTTAGAGATTAATCTATTCAATGTTTCTTTAAGAAAGTTTATATTGATATGTAGCAAATTCTCAAGCTTTTATGTTGAATCAGAGATCACTTTGAAGCTACAAAGAAACATCATATTATAGTGTTTTATACATAGCTTTCATCTATTATATATATATATATATATATGTGTGTGTGTGTGTGTGCGCGCGCGCGCGCGCATGAATCACGTATTATGAATATTTTGTTGATATTGTAGTTGTTGCTCTAGTTGGTTTATTTCATATTTGATATTGTTATTACTGATATTGTTTCACCGATTCAGATAATCATTTGTCTTGTCCATCTAACACTGCTCTACAAATACTCTTGAAGTTCTCCATACTGAAACCTTGAGGTGAAGCCTCAAATAGTACTGCAACTAGCTCAGTTTTATTAGTGAGTTTTTTTATCCAAGGTTGTGACATTGGCATATGAAATCACAATTTTTACGTGCTAAGACGGATTTTTAGTGTTGTTGTGTGCATAAGTGAAAACCAAGAGATTTCATATAATTATTATCAACTATAAGCCAAGAGATATCAAATAAAGCATAAGATAAATAGAGGATCAATACACATGGACTCAAGCATGCTACACAATTTTTTATTCTGTTTACGAAGGTATTTACGACTTTATTATTTTGAACTAAACCTATTTTATTTTTATTCTTGAAACCCTAAAATGTATTATAATCATGTAATTAGATTCAAAACACCATTATGATCGTACATTAATTTTTTGGAAAAAAATTCAATTTTTTTGCTATTTTCGGTGATTTTTTGAATTGTTAGGGGTATGGTGTAAATTTTTTCAAAAAGTTAAGGATATGAATATATAAAATCTAAAATTAATTACAGAATTGCAATAATAAAAGTGATTGGAGAGAAGTAAAAGTTACCAAAATTAAAGAAATAATTAATGGTAAATTATAGAGAGAAATAATAAACTATAAGAAATTACAGAAATGTCCCTGAAGGATTGAAAATATAAATATGAAAAGATGAAATAAAAAATTACAGTTTTTTGGTAAAAAGATAACACAATATGGGTAAACTGCATAAAAAATAGAATTTTGACTAATTATAAAAGGTCCAAAACTAGTATTGGAATAAGAGAAATAAAATAAGCATGCCCTTGGCTTCAGAGCCACGACGACAAATAGTGAGCACGGCGGGGAGAGGGGGTAGGTGACGACGGAGCTCTCTCGTATGACGGTCAGCAGCAGTTAGTCGACAATCCAGAGGATACTCGTGAAGCGATGAAGAATCGAGATGGGGGATGCGGAGTAACAAGTGTTGGCATTTGATGGAGGAGCTCGAAGATGGTGAAGTAGCTATCACCCGCTCTAAGGGTCAAAGGAAAAGAGGGTGGTGAGCGATGCGAAGAGGGTTGGCTTAAGCTAGAGGCTCTGAGGGTGGGTTCTTCACAACAGTTTATTTGATGCGAGTCTCATACTTGAAGCCATATTTGGTTCTCCTTCCTCGATCGTCACCCTCCCATATTTGTTGTTGCGTTAAGGGGGTGCTGGTTGAAGGGAAGAGGAAGGGGTGGTGATGGTTGGCGTGTGATGGAGAAGAAGAGGAGGCATGGGCGGTGTCCGTGTGTGAGGAGGACGAAGAGGACAAATGTCATTACCCTAATTATTAGTATTACTATTGCAAATAAATATGGGAGAGGATTGAAGAGCCTCTTTGGGTATTTTCTAAGGCATATCTAAAAAAAGAAAAATGGTTAGAAAGTCCGATATGGGCTTGGAGCCCATATTTATTGAAAATTTAATAAATGTAAATTTTTCTTGTTTTTGATTTAATTTGTAATAAATGTTATGCATTTTCATATCACTTTGAATGCAATGAGCACACAACTTATGAAATAAAAAATTATGTGTGAATTTGGGAAATTGCATGGATTAAAAACAGAAGTTTGCTCGAAAGGATGTAGAAGACGTGATTAACCATTTATTCATCAACGTGTGATCCAAATTTGTAAACTCCGATATTGCAAATGGTTGAGATATCCGCCAAGATATCTCAAGAGATAGTGGAATAGTTGGTTGGCTCGACTAATTTCATAGGTTAGGAAGTTTGGGGTCGTTATTTTTACCTGCTTGGATTTTCATGTTAATATACTGTGTATTGTGATTATTAGCTTTGTGAAGAAAAGTAAACTCTGTGTCTTATTCCACTGGGTCTAGGGGTCCTTATATAGGAAAACCCAATAAACCCTACAGAGTACAGTACAACAACAAAATACTGAAATACCCCTATGGGGTTAAATAGAAGAACAAATGTATTTTCTAACACTCCCCCTCAAGTTGGAGCATATCCATCAATCGTGCTCAACTTGGAAGTTATTCATAAGAGACGTTTCTTTGGTAGTGCTTTAGTAAACATGTCTGCAAGTTGAAGATCTGTAGTGATATGTGGTGTGACGATCTGCCCTCCTCGTATTGCATCTCGAATGAAGTGACAGTCAACTTTAATGTGCTTCATCCGTTCATGAAATACTGGATTGGTGGCAATGTATGTAGCAGACTTGTTATCACAGTATAGCAGTGTAGGAGTAGTAGCAGGAAACCCAAGGTCTCATAGAAAAGAAACAAGCCACGTAATCTCACAAACAGCATGGGCCATTGCCTTATATTCCACCTCTGCACTTGATCTGGAGACCACGGTTTGCTTCTTGCTTCGCCATGTAACAAGGTTACCACCAACAAAAATAGCATAGCCTGTAATGGATCGTCTGTCTTCGGGAGAACTAGCATAATCAGCATCTGCATAAGCGATGATATCAGTATGACCGTTGACCCTATAGATGAGGGATGAATCCACATTTCATCATCTTTATTCTATCATTTTGGCACCAAAAACCCTAGCAAATGCATGTAAATATCATTAATATCCGCATCTTAGCATTCATGCATGTGCATGTAAATAGTGTATAAAATACTGTAATTAAAGCCAAAATTATAGAATAAATAAAAAAAGAAAAAGAATAAAATATTGTAGATATTTTATGACCCGAAACCTCGAGACCTAGGCATCTTGATGAATAGGTCGACAAGGAATAAAGTAGGGGGAGATAAGGTCAGAAGTTCAGATAAATTACATATACATTCTATTCATTCTTTATTCATTTTGGGACCTATTTTTGGTTCCACTTTTTGTGCATCAAATAAAGAAACTTTGTACATGAAAGTTGTAGATAATTCAATAAAGAAAAATACAAAATTGATTTCACAGAAAAATAATGTAAAGATAAAAAGTTATGGTCTGAATAAAAATCCAGAATCCCAACTTCCCAGATCCGTATCTCACAACTGACAACTCCAAATGCAGCATACTCACCTTTAATTGTATATAGAATAAAATAATCTATCCAATGGCGGTGGTTTCGCATTTGGAGGAGCTACGGTTTGAAAGTTGAGTTTTGGACCCACATTGTATGAGTGTACAGATTAAAATATTCAATTTATTCTTTATTCATTATTTTTGTACTCTTATATTTTTATAATTTTGTAAATATTATTTATAATATATTTGTACAATAAAATCAGAAGAAAAACCTAAATAAAAACAAAAATAAAATACATAGATACATTACCTATATATATACCTATACAAAACATACTTGTATTTTATTAAATATACAAAACATATCAGAAAAATGAAATAAAAATATATCTGTGTATATAAAAGTATTTTATAATTTTATAAAATAATAAATAAAAATCATAAAAATAAAATACACAGAATAAAAATAAAAGTAATAAAGTATATAGATAATATACCTATATAGGGGTATAAAGGTAACTTGTAAAAGTATACTTCATAAAATAAATTAAAAATCATAATAAAATACTACATAAAATAACGAATATTTTTTATTTTATAATCATAAATTAATAATGTCGTTTACTATTTTTAAATTAATTAATAAAACATTTTTTTCAAGGTTTTTCCTGGTTGGTCCACGTGGACCAACCAGGAGGTCAGGACTGTTGACCAAGGTCAACAGTCTGACCTACCCTGTAGCTCTTCGCACCTTGTTTTTCGCCCAATTTTGCGGATTTATCGAGGCCGCATCTTTCACATTTTTACGAAACTTTCTTCTGCAACTTTGCTCCCCTCTGATCCATCTTACTCGCCCAAGGTTGTTTTCGGGCCTCGCATCGTTGACTCGCCCGTTACACCTCGATGAAGGAGCCCGCATCGCCATTCTTCAAAAACCCCCCTCTTTTCCTCTTTTGAATTTTGAACCGTTTTTGCCTGAGCCAAAGACCTCCGAGGGCTCGCGGCTGGACCCCCGGTGACAGAGGGATGGTCCGCCACCTCGTCGAGGTGCCTAACTGAGCTCGGCAGCGTGTTCCAAAGCCACCTCCGGCCACTTGGTCGTCGAGGTCTAATCTCGAGCACTTTGCTCTGAGGTATGTTTTTCTCTCTTTCTTTTGTTTGCTTTAGCTTCTGGCAGACGTAGAATCACTTTCCACCTTTTCGATTCGCTTCGCAACCACCCGATCACCAGCCCCTCCTCTCGCCGGAGCGAGCTCCGGCGAGCTTCCAGCTCGCCCTTCACCGCTCTATTTCACCGCTAGGTGGGTCTCGGCAGTTTGCCCGCGGCCCCCCTTAACTTTCCTTTGCAGGTTCAAGCCTCCTACGCGTGCCTGGAGTGATTTTGCACATCCGGCCGGTCCTCCTGGAGCTTCTTTGCTCCTCGGCCTCCACGGGTGCACTTCGGCCATCTTCAGAACCTCCTGATCACCCCTGTCCATAACGGGGACCTCCAGCTAGCTCGTGGGCTCCATAGCAGTTGCAGATCACGCCGGACGACGGAGCTTGCGTCGATTCATTCTCGTCAAGCTCTTGTTCTTCGGATGTTCTTGCAGATCAAGGCCGAGCCGTTGGATTCCAGCATGTTCTTCGAAGCACACAGGCACCGTCAAATTTTACGTAGGCCAGCCGTCGGATCATCAGAGTATCATCTAATCCTGGCCGTCATAATCGAAGGGGTGTCGGGCCGCGGATCGCTGCCACGTGTCAAGCCCACTCCCATCTGTCGTTCGTGCCCGCCTAAGTTGGGTATTTTGCACCATAAACCCAACTTGTTTTTGTATTTTATAATAGAGACTCAAACATTTATCTGCAGAGTTAATATTTTTGTAATATTTACTTTTAGACCCCTAACTTTCAAGCATTTACGCTTAGGTCCCTCGCCACGTCACCTCACGTGCCTGTGCGCGTGAGGGGACGGGGCATTTTGCAGAGGGACCCTCAAGGGTCTTCTTATTTCTATTCAGTCTATAAACTTTCACAGGCAGTATAAAAGTTTTGGACATTTTGCTATAAAGCCCGCGCCCTTTGAAGTATTACATTTTAGCCCCTCCCAACCGCGTGCGTCGCACGTGCTTGGGTGGGTATTTTGCGCGGAAGGTCTTGCAAGTTTTGTAATTTAATTTTGGTCCAGAATATATTTTATGCGGTATAATTTTTGTGTGAAAATTGCGTCTATGCCCTTGGACTTCTGTCTATTTGCAATATAGTCCCTACCATGTCTTTAATTTGTGTGTGTTTGTATTAATTAATTAGGGCATCATTTGAATCCCAAAAATTCTAAAAATTTGAACTTAAGCTCCTGTTTACTTACGCGTGCACGCCATATTTTTACATTGCATTTTTATTGCATTTTCGTATTTATTAAAAAATCAAAAACATGCATTTATTTCACTGTTTGCATTAGAAAATCCATAAAAATTATAAAAACGTTTTGAAAATTTTCAAAAAAAAACTATATATTTTGTGTGTTTTACCATTTTCTAGTGTCATTCCAAAAATCACTAAAAATCTCAAAAGAAAAACCTTAAAAATTTAAAAATACATAAAAACTTCAAAAAAATATATAAAATCAAAGAAAAATCCAAAATTTATAAACTCAGTTCATGCTTGCTCCCTGTGTTCGAACTCTCTGCATACTTGCTTGCTATACATTTTGTGCAGAGTTAAAAATAAATTTTAACTCCACATTTATTTCTAATTATTGATCTTTAGTGTGGGTTAATTGTTGATAAAATTAGGATTTTGTAGTGGTCAAGACACCGAATGTTGACTCGCCTTGTGAGTCAATACGACTGCTGTCAATTTTCTCGATTTATCAAATGGCGCCGTTGCCAGGGAGCAACAGCGCGTAGATCACTTTTTGCTTGTGTTGTGATTATTTGTCTACTTTTACGGCTTTTATTTCTTCTTATTTTATTTTGGCTCATTTTTTATATTTATTGTTTGAATTGTCTAATCACCTTCTTGTTTGACTGTGTGCGAGTTACGCGGATCGAGGGAGGCTCTCTTTTCTAGGAGCACCCGTGCACCCACGTGAAGCGGCTGACGCGTCGCACCAAGGCGGACTTAGAGGATTTTTTAAGACAATTCCCGAGACATTTATTTCATTGACCTTATTTTTTGTAATTTATTGTGAGAGAGAGACTCATTAATTTGTAATAATACAGGTACATTCGGACTTGGACTTTCGGGCCCAATTTCCAAGTGCTTGTACACTTGGGGGCTCACCGCGGATTTTACGGTTTTCATCGCATCTTTTTCCCTTTGTTTTCCGATTTTGTTTTCCTTCCTTTGTGTGATTGAGCCCTTAGTTTTAGGATTGATTGCGATAGATTAAGGCCAAACACCTAATATATTTTGCACGTACCTATAGCCGCGTTTGGACTTAGTCAAATTTAAACAGACGTTTTATCATCCTCAAGCCTCCGCGCCGCGAGCCCACCCCATCAAGCGCTACTCCTGAACTCGACTTGTCGAGAAGAGAAGGAGTGAGTCTAGACCGGACTTTTTGGATTGAGGACTGGTGACCGACTTGTGGTGCTTCACGTTAATAGCAATTTCTGAAACTTAGGGCGATTTCATCGGCTTTTGCATTTGTATATAGATAGGTTTCAATTCTGCTGAGCATCCTTGCATGTAGAGTGCTGGAGGCAAGGTGAGCATTTACGCTTTAGCATTCATCATTGTTTGTCGCTTGCATTGCTTTTCCGACTCTCCCTCTGATTTTGCCAACCTAGGAGCTTAAAGGAATTGAATCCCCGTTAGGATCGTGCATTTTTATTAAAAATCCAAAAAAAAGTGATAATCAATAAAATTGGGACTGCTAATATTACTTGACCCTAAAAAAGATCAAAAAGAAAAACTTGTCTTGGGGCGAGTAATCCCCTCATTGTCTTCGTTTTACATTGCTCGCGCAGACGCTAAGGACTAGTGCCCAAATCCCATTGAGCCCCTAAGTGTTTGTGCAACTTCTTGACTTTTTCACCTAACTCTAAAACAGACGAGATAAAAAGACCGCATTTGTGGTCTTCACCGAGTTGAGTAGGTGAATTGAGGGTTAGATTGTTTCATTTTTGTTTGTGATTGTTTCGTGTGCATACTCGATCACTCCGCGCATTTGCGCCTTTCTCCACACTTCTCTTGACTTGACCGTCGTGTTTTCCCGATCAGTTTCTCTTGTTTCGAGATGGATCCCTGGAGCGATTTTTATCCGGACTTTGCAGATTCCTCGTACCCTCCAGCCGGTCCACCTCCCTTTTATCAGGAGGATCCTCCTCCTACTTTTTTTGATTTTTGTACATATCCGCCTCAGCCACAGTATCACGACTCGGACTTCTACCCACCTCCACCTCCACCCGAATATTATCCACCTCCACTTTCACATCCACCCGAGTCTGACCTGTTGGAGTCACCTTCCTTGATCTCTATGAGTGATATCTTGAATCGGATGACAAAGCGCATTGATTTGATGAATGATGATATTGCTTTCTTGAGGAAGAATCAGATTAATGCTCCTTTCGTTGGGGATACGGTTTCACTTATAGGTGATCATGGGAGCTTGCAATCGCCAAAAATACAAAAAATGAGAAAATTTCAAAAACCCAAAAAGAGTTCGGGAGACACTTGGTTGATCAAGATTTTGAGGAGAGAGTCCACTTGCCAGAACCCTTGACCACACATCCATTCACACCTAGTCCCACCTTTGACCACGAGGATGCCGCTGTACAGACTGCTCTTGGCATGCCTCGTGTATACGCTGATTCCGACTTCCTCCCTTGTATGGCGGAAGTCCAAAAATTCAAAAAAATGTTGACTGAACCTGAAGTGGTGGCTACTATTCATGAGATCATCTGTGCCCCACTTCAGCAGGTCATGACCCAATTATCTGCTCCTCTTCCCAAGAAGAGAAAGCGGAGGAGCAGATCTGAGCGTCACATTTTGACCATGGCCATTCCCCTCTCCATCACACACCGTCCCATTCCCAAGAAGAAGAACACAGCTACACCTTTCATCACTTGCACCATCTCTGACTACACTTGTGATCGCACTCTCCTGGACGGCGGTGCATCTATTAGCATACTACCCTTCTCACTGGTACAGTCTCTTCACTTAGGGCCTCTAAAGAAAACCAAGATGATCGTTCAGTTTGCTGATGGATCTATCAAGAGCCCGAAGGGTATCCTTGAAAACGTCGTCATTTCTATTCAGGGCATGAGCCACCATGTTGATTTTATCGTGTTGCCCATGGAGAGCTCCACAGGGGAGCTGTCTCCAATCATCATGGGACGACCATTCCTCGCCTCTGTGAGGGTCGTTATCGACTATGGATCAGGAGAGATTCGCTTCCGTCCTGTTGACGAAAGCGAAGTGTCGATCACCGCACCCACAGTTGACCAGAGACCTGCACCTGATGCACCTTCATCGATTTTAGCTGACTCCAAGACTCATGACCGATCTGATGCTACTAAAGATGTTTTCTTAGCGAAACCTAATGAGACCCGACGGATCCCCCGAAAGGGGAGAAAATCAGAAAGCATGGACCTTGAGTTTCCTCCTCCGGGTGTGTGGCGATGTGTTGATGAAATCCAAAGCATTTACGTGATTGATCCAATTGAGCAGGGGGCAGATACCAAGACTATTGAGGAGGTTTATGATGTTGCCCATTATTTTGAGAGACCTCATAAGGAAACAAACGACCTAGGTAAAACTAGACAGGACGGACCTGGTTTGACTACTTCCACTGATAAATCCGTTCCTGGCCTTCACAAGTGAAGATGATTGAGGTCGGTTATGATGATGCCATTTACTTTGATAAATTCAGACCTCTTGTTGAAGACAATGATTCAGGTGAGACTCTTGAGGACGATCTGAGTTCGTATACTTCCACTGATGATTTCGTTCCTTTTGATTTTGACCTGGACGAGGACTCGCAGGACGACTCCGATTACACTTCTTCCGAGGATGATGAGTTTGTCCCATTCCACTTTGACATCTGCGAGACTTCCAAGGCCGGACCTAGTCGTACTTCTTCCACTCACCAGTCTGCGCCTTCACACCATAGGACCACCAAGGGAGAACCTAGCCATACTGCTTCCATTGATCAGTTCGTCCCTTTCTGATTTGACTCCACTGAGGGCCTTCACCATGTCAACCCTGATCGGCTTCCGTCCACTGGGGACCCCGATGTCGACATACACCATATCATATCTATCCCTCAGCGGTCTCGCAAGAAGGTCAGCTTTCCACCTTCTTGATCATGTGTATATCCATCTCTATTGTATGTTCCCTTGTGTACCTCGGTTCTTTCTTCCGTATTGCTCGGCCACCCATTCTCGTGTTTGCCTTGCTTAGGACGTACTTTGTCCTAAGTATAGGGGGGTGGACGAGTCGAGTGTTCATTCTTCGTTTCGTGTGATCACTCCTGTTGTTGCCTATACTTAGGGCTTATTTTACCCTAAGTATAGGGGGAGTGGTGTGTACATTCTCATGATCTCATTTCCAGTCTCATCTCCTTTCTTCTTTTCTTCTTTTCTGCTCTATTTTCTTTATTTATCAAAAAGGTGCCGCCCTTGTAGACAGTTTTCCATACTTAGGACGTGCTTTGTCCTAAGTATAGGGGGGCGTGCACCTCGAGTTGTTCTATTCTTTCCGATCCTCTCTATTGTCTCCTCTTCTTGTCTATACTTAGGGATATCTCACCCTAAGTATAGGGGGAGACAATCTGAGTACGATCTGTTCATTCCCACCCTTGACCCTCCCTGCGTTGTGTACAGTCTGCTATACTTAGGATTATTTGATCCTAAGTATAGGGGGGACGGTCAACTTCTCATTTGTACATTCATTCCTTCATTCCTTCATTTATTCTTTAGACTTGCCTATACTTAGTATGAGTTATGTCTTCTCTTTTCTCTCTAATCTATGAGGACATAGCTCAAGCTAAGTATAGGGGGGTCGTATATACTACGTATATACTTTAGCCATAACTCGTACTTTCATATTTTCTTAATAATATGGCTAACAATTCATTAAAATTCATTAAAATCTTTAATAAAAAGGTGTTCTGTTCCTCAAATTCTTTTGTGTATTTACTGATTAATAAATCAGGTAAAAATGTTTTTTGCAAAATCTTTGAAAAATAGTTTGAAAATCTTTGTGAACATTTATTGAAAACTATTTTGAAAATATTTTGTTACATGTTTTCAACCTGTGTAAAAATGTGTGGATTGTAAAATTTATTTTCTTTGTGTGAAATAAAATGTTTGAAAAATGATTTGCAAAGGGTTTGAAAAATGGTTGCAAAAATATTTTGAAAAATCTATACATACTGTTTTGAAAGCCTTTGCAAAATGATTTTCAAATGTGTGTACATGTTGCAAAAATGATTGTAAAAATTATCTTGGACTATAGTTTTCAAAAATTCTCTGAAAAACATGTGTCAAACAAGTTTGAGGAATACATATATCACACCAAAACCACTATATATGTACTTATAAAATTGACCACTTACCCTTGTAAATCCTTAAAATTCACTTCTTGTAGATATAAGAAGCACTCCCGTGTACATAGTTTTAACCTAGTTTTCAGCCAAAATCTTTTGTTTTCAAAAATCCCAAAAATATTCGCAAAACTAAAATCCAAAAACATTTGAAAAATCTTTTTGAAAAATACAAAAAAATTGCATCTGCATACGCATGCATCATCTTTTCAAAAATCCATAAAAAGTTCAAAATCTTTGAAAATTGCATCACAAAAATATTTTCTACATTGCATAGCATTCGCATTTTTCAGATTGAGTTTGATAGTTGAACAAGTCTAAGTAAAATCCGAAGATTGGAGCTTGATTGGACCTTAAAATCTACCTAATAACAGGAACCTTATAGAAACTGGGTTTGAGGTACTTCAGGTCTAGTTGACTTAATTCTTTGAGGATCACGGGACTTGGTTCAATGGATTCTTGACTGCCTAAGTAGGGTATTTCGGAGCACACGCACGACTCTTATTGATAATGACCTAACTTGGACACATGCACCTTTCACATATGCTCTCCACGGATGAGGTGGTGAGGAGGCAGTTTCCTTTGGCTTGGGGTAGCATATGAGGGTAGTACTTCTAGGCGGAACCTCTCTTCTTCTTCTAGTGAAGGAAGTGCGCCTCAACTTGGTCTAGTGGTGAGGAAGGCTAAAGACAGAAGCTGTGGGTTGCAACAAAGCTTCAAAAGAGGGATAGTCTACTGGCTCAAGAAGAAAATTTCTTGTATATATGCTGCACCATGTAGATATGTTGTACAGATGCACCAAAAAAATGCAAAAAGAACTCAAAAAAGTGGTGGGTCGGATTGAAAATTTAATAACTCCACCGGAGTGTATATAGTCCAATAAAGCAAAAGCTTATGGTATCCATGTTACATCTCATGAATCTTACAGCGGGAGACTTAGCTACACTGGTTGAGCTCCCAAAATTCTATACCTCTTATTCCCCCTCTTCTTGAGCCGGTTGCACTTGAACTTAGAAGGGAATACCCCGCTTCTCAAGGAAAGAGTTGCTAGACCGAGGCATTTAGAGTTACCAGGGTAGGGGAGGTTGTTTCTTTGTTACTTCTGAGGTGGGGAGCTACATATCACTTACACTGTACGGGTCAGACTCATAGTCGTAAGAGTTTGCGTATGAGTTGAAGTATTTCTGACCTGACTATTGAGGAGACTTGGTCAGAGTTTTGGGATTCTCAAGGACTGTTGGATTTCAAATTCGGTTCTCGTTAAGGTTACGCCCGCACTAAAATTCCAAAGGTCCGACTTAAGCTCCAAACTTTGATTTTGTGAAGACAAGTTTGATAATCAAATAAAATCCAAGTTCTTCTTTTTCTTTTCTTTCTTTCTTTTTGCACTTATTGCATAAGTGTTTGCTAGGGACTAGCAAAGGTAAAGTATAGGGGGATGATGAATCCACATTTCATCATCTTTATTCTATCATTTTGGCACCAAAAACCCTAGCAAATGCCTGTAAACATCATTAATATCTGCATCTTAGCATTCATGCATGTGCATGTAAATAGTGTATAAAATACTGTAATTAAAGCCAAAATTATAGAATAAATAAAAGAAAAGAAAAAGAATAAAATATTGTAGATATTTTATGACCTGAAACCTCGAGACCTAGGCATCTTGATGAATAGGTCGACAAGGAATAAAGTAGGGGGAGATAAGGTCAGAAGTTCAGATAAATTACCTATACATTCTATTCATTCTTTATTTATTTTGGGACCTATTTTTGGTTCCACTTTTTTTGCATCAAATAAAGAAACTTTGTACATGAAAGTTGTAGATAATTCAATAAAGAAAAATACAAAATTGATTTCACAGAAAAATAATGTAAAGATAAAAAGTTATGGTCTGAATAAAAATCCAGAATCCCAACTTCCCAGACCCGTATCTCACAACTGACAACTCCAAATGCAGCATACACCTTTAATTGTATATAGAATAAAATAATCTATCCAATGACGGTGGTTTCGCATTTGGCGGAGCTACGGTTTGAAAGTTGAGTTTTGGACCTACATTGTATAAGTGTACAGATTAAAATATTAAATTTATTCTTTATTCATTATTTTTATATTCTTATATTTTTATAATTTTGTAAATATTATTTATAATATATTTTTACAATAAAATCATAAGAAAAACCTAAATAAAAACAAAAATAAAATACTTAAAAATAAAATACATAGATACATTACATATATATATACATATACAAAACATACTTGTATTTTATTAAATATACAAAACATATCATAAAAATGAAATAAAAATATATTTGTGTATATAAAAGTATTTTATAATTTTATAAAATAATAAATAAAAATCATAAAAATAAAATACACAGAATAAAAATAAAAGTAATAAAGTATATAGATAATATACCTATATAGGGGTATAAAGGTAACTTGTAAAAGTATACTTCATAAAATAAATTAAAAATCATAATAAAATACTAAATAAAATAACGAATATTTTTTATTTTATAATCATAAATTAATAATGTCGTTTACCATTTTTAAATTAATTAATAAAACATTTTTTCAGGGTTTTTCCTAGTTGGTCCACGAAGACCAACCAGGAGGTCAGGACTGTTGACCAAGGTCAACAGTCTAACCTACCCCTGTAGCTCTGCGCACCTTGTTTTTCTCCCACTTTTGCGGATTTATCGAGGCCGCATCTTTCACATTTTCACGAAACTTTCTTCTGCAACTTTGCTCCCCTCTGATCCATCTTACTCGCCCAAGGTTGTTTTCGGGCCTCGCATCGTTGACTCGCCCGTTACACCTCGATGAAGGAGCCCGCGTTGCCATTCTTCAAAAACCCCCTTCTTTCCCTCTTTTGAATTTTGAACCGTTTTTGCCTGAGCCAAAGACCTCCGAGGGCTCGCGGTTGGACCCCCGGTGACAGAGGGATGGTCCGCCACCTCGTCGAGGTGCCTAACTGAGCTCGGCAGCGTGTTCCAAAGCCACCTCCGGCCACTTGGCCGTCGAGGTCTAATCTCGAGCACTTTGCTCTGAGGTACGTTTTTCTCTCTTTCTTTTGTTTGCTTTAGCTTCTGGCAGACGTAGAATCACTTTCCACCTTTTCGATTCGCTTTGCAACCACCCCTGTCCATAACGGGGACCTCCAGCTAGCTCGTGGGCTCCATAGCAGTTGCAGATCACGCCGGACGATGGAGCTTGCGTCGATTCATTCTCGTCAAGCTCTTGTTCTTCGGCTGTTCTTGCAGATCAAGGCCGAGCCGTTGGATTCCAGCCTGTTCTTCGAAGCACACAGGCACCGTCAGATTTTGCGTAGGCCAGCCGTCGGATCATCAGAGTATCATCTAATCCTGGCCGTCATAATCGAAGGGGTGTCGGGCCGCGGATCGCTACCACGTGTCAAGCCCACTCCCATCTGCCGTCCGTGCCCGCCTAAGTTGGGTATTTTGCGCCATAAGCCCAACTTGTTTTTGTATTTTATAATAGAGACTCAAACATTTATCTGCAGAGTTAATATTTTTGTAATATTTACTTTTAGACCCCTAACTTTCAAGCATTTACGCTTAGGTCCCTCGCCACGTCACCTCACGTGCATGTGCGCGTGAGGGGACGGGGCATTTTGCAGAGGGACCCTTAAGGGTCTTGTTATTTCTATTCAATCTATAAACTTTCACAGGCAGTATAAAAAGTTTTGGACATTTTGCTGTAAAGCCCTCGCCCTTTGAAGTATTACATTTTAGCCCCTCCCAGGCGTGTGCATCGCACGTGCTTGGGTGGGTATTTTGCGCGGAAGGTCTTGCAAGTTTTGTAATTTAATTTTGATCCAGAATATATTTTATGCAGTATAATTTTTGTGTGAAAATTGCGTCTATGCCCCTGGACTTCTGTCTATTTGCAATATAGTCCCTGCCATGTCTTTAATTTGTGTGTGCTTGTATTAATTAATTAGGGTATCATTTGAATCCCAAAAATTCTAAAAATTTGAACTTAAGCTCCTGTTTACTTGCACGTGCATGCCATATTTTTACATTGCATTTTAATTGCATTTTCATATTTATTAAAAATCAAAAACATGCATTTATTTCACTGTTTGCATTAGAAAATCCATAAAAATTATAAAAACGTTTTGAAAAATTTCAAAAAAAAATTATATTTTGTGTGTTTTACAATTTTCTAGTGTGAGTCCAAAAATCACTAAAAATCTCAAAAGAAAAACCTTAAAATTTTTAAAATACATAAAAACTTCAAAAAAATATATAAAATCAAAGAAAACTCCAAAATTTATAAACTCAGATCCTGCTTGCTCCCTGTGTTCGAACTCTCTGCATACATGCTTGCTATACATTTTGTGCAGAGTTAAAAATAAATTTTAACTCCACATTTATTTCTAATTATTGATCTTTAGTGTGGGTTAATTGCTGCTTAAACCAGGATTTTGTAGTGGTCAAGACACCGACTGTTGACTCGCCTTGTGAGCCAATACGGCCGCTCTCAATTTTCTCGGTTTATCAATGATTCCTCGCCCTGGTGATTCCTTCAAGTATCGAAGGATCAGAAGGACATCCTGCCAATGACTGTAAAGAGGTCTTTCCATGTGGCGGCTGGCTCTGCTTACCGCATAAGATATATCAGGCCTAGTGACGGTGAGATAGATTAGTTTACCCACGAGGCTTATGTATCGTGTAGTGTCTTCAAACTCAGAATCGACGGATGTATCGTGTTTTCGTACCTCTGCAGGGATGCCAAACGGTTTGCACCCAAGTAGACCAACTTCTGTAAGAATATCCAAGCAGTATTTCCGTTGTGATAGATGTAGTCCTTCAGCAGTACGTATCACCTCAATGCCAAGAAAGTACCGGAATTGTCCAAGGTCCTTGGTGACAAATACCTTTTGAAGGAAGGCCTTGGTCTCTGGAATTCCATTGTCATCGTCACCAGTGACCACCATATCATCAACATAGACAGCTAGTATCACAATGCCAGTGGATCGTCGTCTAACAAACACAGAATAATCAGATGTTGTTTTATGGAAGCCAATAGAGCTGATTTCAGTGGTAAGCCTGTCGAACCATAGGACTCTGCTTTAGGCCATAGATGGCCTTGCGAAGTCGGCACACATACTCCCCCTCGACTGAATAACCCGACGGCTGCATCATATAAACCTCCTCTTCCAGATCACCGTATAGGAAGGCATTCTTTACATCTAGTTGAAAAATTGGCCAATTTTTGTTAGCTGCAACAGAGAGTATTGTGCGAATGGAACCCATCCTAGCAACAGGGAGAAGGTTTCAAAGTAATCGACTCCATATGTCTGAGTGAATCCTTTTGCCACAAGTCTGGCCTTAAGTCTGTCAATAGAACCATATGGACATTGTTTGGTTGTAAAGACCCATATGCAAGCAACAGGCTTGATGCCTGTAGGACATGGCACAAGCTCCCGTGTACCCCTGGATGTGAGTGCATCCATTTCTTCATTCATGGCATGTCGCCAACCTGCATCTTGGAAGGCACTGTGATGATCTTTCGAAATGGAGATAGTCATTAAGGCATCTGCATATTGTCTATCAGTACAAGAAAGTCCAACGGTGGTAGTGAAGTTAGATATAGGATAGGAGGTACACTTTCTCTTTTGCTTCCGTAATGCAATCGGCAGGTTGTCTGGATCATCTAGGACAGTAGTGGAGGGGACTGTTGAAGATGGCATATCATCCTGAGGCAGAGGTATGGGTAGAGGGACATCTGGTTGTGAGGTTCGTGATTGATGGGTGTAGATGATTGGTGGTGGAGGAAGATCTAGGTGAACATTGGTGACTGGTTGTGTGAAGAAGCTGGTTTACTCAAAGAAAGTTACATCTGCAGAGATGTAGTATCGACTATTAATAGGATCATAACATCTGTAACCTTTTTGAGTGTAGAAGTAACCAAGAAAAACACATTTGATGGAACAAGGGGATATTTTATCCGTGGTTTGAAAATTGTGAACGAAGGAGACACACCCAAATATCCGTACAGGCAGAGGAAAGGGAAGATCATTAGGATGAAGTAAGGAGAATGGTGTGGAGCCTTTGAGAGTAGGAGAGGGAATCTTGTTGATCAGATGAACTGAAGTGAGAATGGCATCACCCCAGTATGTTTTGGGTACTTTCATCTGGTTGAGAAGGGAACGAACAATGTTTAAGAGATGACGAAGCTTGCGTTTTGCAACCCCATTCTGTTGAGAGGTATAAGGACAAGAGGTTTGATGTATTATTCTATTGGAAGCAAAGAAATCAGAAAGATCTCGTTGAGTAAATTCCAAGGCATTGTCAGAGCGGAAGATCTGAATATTAGATGAAAAAAGATTTTTGACATAAGCAAAGAAACCTTTGATAATTTTATTGATTTCGGAGCGTTCTTTAAGAAGATAGACCCATGATGACCTGCTATAATCATCCACAAAGACAACAAAATAGCGGTGTCCAATGGTTCGGGTAGGACAAGGTCCCCAAACATCACAATGAAATAATGAGAAAGACATAGTACGACGGGGCTCAGTCCTAGCAGGAAAAGATGCACGGTGATGTTTTCCGAACTGACATGCCTCACGCTCGAAGGGTTTAAGCCTGGACAGTTCAGGAAACATTAAGGAAAGAGCTTTAGCAGATGGGTGACTCAGACGAAGATGCCAGAGAAAAGGATCAGCAGTGATGGAAGTTGCGCCAGCGAAACCAGAGTTGGAAGGGATATCAAGATAATATAAGCCGTTATTCTCATGTCCCCCCACCAAAGATCTGTCTCGTCCGGATGTCCTGAAAATAACAGCATAAATCATCAAATATCACGCGGCAGTTGAGTTATGTGCATAATTTATGAACAGACAACAGGCTGAGGGGAAAAACAGGAGCACAGTGAACAGCTGTTAGCCTAAGTTTGGGGCTAAATTCCATGGTCCCCACACTAGTGATAGGTGAGTAGGCGCCATTGGCCACACGAACGCGCTTCACCGTAGAGGGCTCCCTGGGAGAGGTGAGTAGACTACATTCTCCTGTGAGGTGGACTGAGGCACCCGAGTCGATAATCCAGGTGCAAGTAGAGGTAGAGGCAGAACTGGCAATCGTACCTGTAGCAGCTGATAGAGTCGCGGTAGGCCCTGAAGTTGTAGTGTCGATAACTGGATTCTGAAGGAGTTGGCGAAGATGAGCATACTCTGCAGCGGTAAAAGACACTGGAGTGTCTGTGGTAGACTAAACTTGGACGGTCTCCATAGTATCATAAGTGTTGTCAGAAGTTGTTGCCTCATATGCATTATTTGCTTTGGGCATGCCAAAGGTAACCCAGCATTTGTCAGACGGATGATTCCAACAGCCACAATGAGTACATGCTGGATAACGAGCATTAGAAAAATCACGACCACGGCCACGTCCCGGGTCACGTCCACGTCCCTTCTCTCGTCCTCGACCGCGACCAAACATACGACCTCGTCCTCCTTGGAAAGGCGGGCGTCCTCCTGCAAAGTGAGCAATAGTATCTACAGTTGGAGGTGGATTTGGTGACTCCAGCTCCTGTAGTCTGCCAAAAATAGTTTCAAGGGACAGTAGGGCAGCTGCTGTCTAGAATTGGTCTTTGACAGGTTTATATCGAGGGTGTAAGCTTGAGAGAAAACGATACACCTGCCATTCTGCTCTTTCACCTATTTTCTTGTCACAACAGGCAGGTTGAAATATAAGCAGTTCTTCAAATAACCCTGTGAGGAGCCTATAATATTCTATCAAGGATGTTTCTCCTTGATTTGCATACCAAATCCTTGTATAAATGTCAGAAAGCATGGATTTGGTTGTTTTATGGGAGTATGTTTTCTCAAGACTTTCCCACATTTCTTTTGCAATGATTTTATAGAGCAAATTTGACGCAATATTAGGATCAACATATTCGTCATCCAAGTGATTACCTGGCAATTATCGACATACCATGTGTCATAGTTGGTGTCTGTCTCGGCAGGCGGATTGGCAGTGAGAATGTAAATTTTGCGCTGACCACCAATGAATATTTTGAAGGATCGAGACCATAATACGTAAATTTTGCGCTGACCACCAATCTTCGACTCATTATATTATTGAGTCATTATCACACAGGTATATAAACTTAAACAGATATTTTATGCCATGAAATAAATCAAGGGAAGAGCATTATATGTATCATGTATTAGATATCTTATGACTCTTGTAAGCAACATACATTATTAGCAACCTCTTTTGTGTTCCTTGCCCTCAAGTACCTTTTAGCATTACCTCGAAGCTTGACTCTCAATTAATATCTTAGCCATTATTATACGGTGAACTTGCACTATGAGCTGAAATTAATTGGAATAGCTAACGTTGGCACCATATTTTTATTTCAATGATATAAAAATAGAAATAATAAAAGGGGGTAACGTTAGTGGGAAATTAAATAAGGACAACTAATGCATTAATGTTAAAAGGCATAAGATGCCTTGATGAAAAGATGCCAATATAAAAAAATGCCAAATTGATTGTTGCTTATATCAAGAGATGCAACACTAATATGAAGAGATGCCAAATTAGTTGTTGCTTTTACGAAGAGGTGCAATGCCAATATGAACAGGTGCGAATTTAGTTGATGTTTTTATCAAGAGGTGCAATACCAATATGAAGAGGTGCTTATGTTAAATTTGAAAAGATGCATCCCTTGGTAGGAATGGCTACAATTTGTGTATAAATACCACATGGGAGGGACTTTGGGGGATCATTCCATCACCATCTGATTCCATTATCGAACAATTAGTGTCCAACACTTCTCCCATTCCTAGTCTCTAACTTTCCCTCTCCTTATATTAACCCTATCCATCTTAATTGTTGACGAGAGAATCAAAGTGGTTTCGTCAACTTGTGCATTCGGCCCCCCAGTGCCCTGAGGCTCCACCTCGAGTGCTGCCAAAAATCACTCAACACCATAGACGTCCGCCGACCATCAATCGCCAACCATCATTACCTCGGTCCCTCTGCGAATCCGACTCCAGAGGCTTCCTCCCGAGCCACCGATCATCATATTTTTATTTCGCTTTTATTTTAGTACTTTATATTTTTATATCTGTCTTATTTTGTTATCTTCTCTTTCGTGCAGGAGTTCGTCAAAACTATCGCAACGATCCATATCTAACGGCGATTATCCTTGACTCTTGGAGAACCGGGACGTGACACGAGGTTTGAGCTCGATTCGCGGTTGTAATCGCATCCAACTCACCTCGCCAGGATATCTAATTTCGCGAAGAGTTAGCGCGTACGAGTCCATTTGGAAGTTGCCGCATAGAAGGAGAGCAATCAGCACTTACCGACCTGCACTATTGTCTTCTCCAAATTTCATCTCCATTTTTATTATACAAATATTTTGCAAACTTACAAAAGTATTTTTATAAAGTGCAAAATTTTCCTGTCTCTGTGGATCGACCCTGACTTACCCTATACTTTACCTTGTACATAATATAGCTAAGTTCGGTAAATTATTTGTTCGAAGTGTATTTTTGTGGGTTCTCAACGACTATCCGACGTAAAAATCGGGTACTTATACCCTCAGAAATACGCTCCAACATTTTGGCGCCGTTGCCGGGGACAGGCAATTATTCGCGCTTTATATAAAAAAGTTTTTCTTTACATTTTGCTTTTCACCATCTTTCTTTTTTTTTCTGCAGGGGACAAGTCGCATTGGAAAGGAGCCGCATCAAGCATCAACGTGAAGCTAAAAAAAATATATATTTGGAGCACTCTCACGATAAGTTCTCTTTTCTTAGGCATAACTAGGATCTTTTTTATTTCTTTGTTTGCGCATATTAAAAAAACAACAAAAAAATCAACTTCTTTTTTCGTATTGCATTGCATCTCCATAGGATTTCTTCCCCATAGTCCCACCTTGCATTTAAAAAGACATTTAATTGTTTGCCGACTAATCAAGATAAAAAAATACATCTTAATCGGATTAAATTAAAGCGGTCACAAAAAAAACCATAAATCAAAATTTTGTTTGCCAACTTGTTTGTTGCACCATTCTCACAATCGCACGCGCACGCGTACCCCTATATGAGAGCCCAAATCCTACGGTTCTTGATAATTTTCTGAAAACCATATTGCTTAGTATACTCGTCCCTGAGGTGTTTAACTAAGAAAGACGAGGGGTTTAAGATCCAAGTTGATCTAAGAAAGGCTCCAGCCTACTTACCCTCTGACTGGCCTCAGAACCAGAAGAACGGCATTGTGGTAATCATTGAATTATTCTGAACCGCTAGATATCTTAGGAAACGTAATCAACTTGTATTCTTGTCTGCAAATCAAAATATTAAAAGAAAAAAAAACTAAACTATAAGCGTTGAGTGGGAATAAACAAATTGTTTGGTGTTTGATTTGTGTATGCTTGGCAGGAGGTCATTAAGGAATCCCCTTACTGATCCCCTTAAATTTGATCCATTCTATCCTCCAAAATCCAAAGTCAAGCCCGAGATAAAATCCATGGCTGGTGTACCACCTCCTCCCGATCCACTCACTATAATAATGCAGCAATTACAACAAATGGCAGAACGCCAAGAGCTGCAAGATGCCCAAGTTCGACAATTGGTAGCACATCAAGGGCTAAACAACCCACCACCAATACCAATACGAAATCACTATAATCCTGCTAATCATCAACTTGTATCGGTCATCCAACTTCCCGCAGAAGCGGGAAACTTTGAGATAAAACCTGCAACTATTTCCTTCCTCCCCAAATTCCTGGGAGAAGAGTCCGAGGACCCTATAATTCACCTTCAGGATTTCGTAGCAGCCTGCGATACACTAAACACAGGGGAGGTAAACAAAGAACATGTTTACCTCCGAGCCTTCCCGTTCTCCCTTCAACAAAAAGCAAGCCAATGGCTTCGTAGCTATGAAGTCCCGATTCGATCATGGACCGAGTTGAGAGAGGCATTCTTAAAAAAATATTTCCCCATTGGTAAGACCAACGCACTTAGACATGCCATTTCTCACTTCACCCAAAAACCCGTAGAGCCAATCCACGAAGCTTGGGAAAGATTTAGAGATCTTTTACGCAAATGCCCACATCATGGAATCGAAAAATGGAAGCAAGTGCAAATATTTTATGAGGGCTTAACGGAATCATACAAGAGAGTTGTCGACGACTCTTGCGGAGGCAATTACTTGAATAAGGATGAGAACTTTGTATGACAATTATATGAGGACATGGCAGATAACTCTGTCAACAATTATTCTATAGAGCTCTACAATAGACATAAAAGACCAATCCAAGCCATAGACTATGCAACAACAAATGGAGACACATCCTCGGATATCCAGATCATTGCTTCAAAGTTGGACAAAGTAGAGTTGATGGCTAAACAAGTGGATCAATTAACTAAAACCGTAGGGAGTCTTGTATTAGAGAAAACCACCCCGTCAGTTTGCAGGGTAGCCCCTATTCCACAAACACCTATGGAAACAGAGATTTACCAACCATCTGTCCCTTCAGATGAACAAATTAATCCTGAAGCAGTTAATTGGGTGCAGGGGAATTCCAATAACAACCCCTATTCTTCCACCTATAATCCAGGATGGAGGAACCATCCAAATTTTGCATGGAAGGCCCCAACAAATAACAATTCAGGATATCAAGTCACCCAACAAGGGTCAAATCAAAACCAATTCACACAACAAGTCCAACCACCACTACAACCCTTGACTACACCATCACAAGGACTTGCCTCTGATTATCGTGACTTGATGAAACTCATACAACAGCTGGCTCAGAACCAAGTTGAGGTTCAAAAGCAACTGGCTCAAAGCCAAGTTGAGGTCCAAAGATAATTGACCGAGATTCGTTCTCAAATACCACCTCAACCACAACTACCTGCTCAAACGGTACAAAATCCTAACAACTCACAAATCCGCCCTCCTGGCTTTTCACAACAACCTACTCGAGGACCCGTGAGCTTTAGAAATGCAGCTAGTACAAGCAAAAATGAGTCAAATGCATCTGCCAGTGCCATCCACTTGAGAAGTGGTCGCACCATAAGCACACCTCAAATATCGACCACACAAAACCATCAAACACATGAGAATGATTCGCCAATGCAAGACCAACCATTACCTACTGCACAACCACCCTCTGTATCCCCATCACAAACCTTTACACAACCAACTATTCCATTTCCAGAGGCCCTGCGAAGAAAAGTGAAGAAACGACCTTCGACTCTGACTCCTGACTTGGAGAATTTATTCTCCAATGTTATCATACAAATCCCTCTCCTTAAGGCTATAGAACAAGTTCCTGCATATTCACGTTTCTTAAAAGAGAAATGCACTCCAAAAAGAAAACCGAGGGGAAAGAAAAAGAATGACCAACACGAGGAAGAGAGGCATGTGTTACCGCTCACATCATCTAATGACATCTCTCAACTCCTTCCCCTTAAAATGAAAGATCCTGGGGCTCCATTAGTAAAGTGCATCATTGGAGACATGACCTTTGAGCGTACCCTACTTGATAATGGTGCTTTGATAAATCTCCTCCCAGCTGCCGTACTAAAATATTATGCAGTAGGTCAATTAAAACATATTTCTATGATTTTACAATTAGCTGACAGATCTGTAAAGAGGCCATTAGGAATACTAGATGACGTTTTAGTCACAGTCCAAGGACATCAGTTCCCAGTCGACTTTATCGTACTAGATAAGGACCCGGCTAAAACACTTGCTCAAACTCCTATTATACTCGGAAGACCATTCTTAGCCACTGCCAAGGCTCATTTTGACTATGAGGTTGGAAAAGTAGAATTCAAAGTAAATGGTGAGATTGTTCCTGTCGATCTTGTCAACCCCACAATTCAAGAACACGATACTGAAGATTGTGGATGGATAGAGGAATGTTCGACAATTAAACAAATCATAGACGATTTAACTCCCTTGAACCTCGCTAGAGATCCTCTTGAGACAAATTTGACTTTAGATGATAAATTATTTGAGAGACAACATGTTTTAGTGGCCGAAACCCTTGATTCCATCAAGAATGAACCCTACGAACCGTTGACAAATTCAGATATCATAGAACTAGACCAAGCATGGGATTCAGAAATGATTATGCCCATGCTAGAACCTCCTATTTTGGAATTACTACATAACAAGGAGGAAGACCTTACAATCACCGCACCCACCCGCCCCATAAATTCAATAGAAGGTTCCCAAGAGACAATATAGGTCCCCGTAGTTGAATTAAAACCTTTACCGAAGGACCTAAAATATGTGTTTCTAGATGAAGAAAATAAGGCATACCCGGTAATAATCAATGCCCACTTGGACCTAGATCAAGAAAATAAATTAATGGATGTTTTGAGAAGAAATTCACGGGCAATTGGTTGGACGATATCTGATCTTAGGGGAATAAGTCCATCACTATGTACCCACCATATTTATTTGGAAGATAATGCAAAACCTTCTCGAGAAATGCAAATAAGATTAAATCCAAATCTACGAGAAGTAGTTAAGAAGGAAATATGCAAATGGCTAGGTGCAGGGATCATCTACCCAATATCAGATAGTCGATGGGTCAGCCCTTTACAAGTTGTACCGAAGAAAGCTGGTCTCACTATAGTCACCAATGATCAGGGTAAAGAGATCCCCACTCGTACAACCACTTCGTGGAGGGTTTGTGTTGATCACAGGAAATTAAACCTTTCCACGAAGAAGGACCACTTCCCTCTCCCATTCATAGATCAAATTATTGAGAGACTAGCGGGGAGGGAATATTTTTGTTTTCTCGATGGTTACTCAGGTTATAATCAGGTAGCTATTGCACCTGAAGACCAAGAGAAAACAACATTTACATGTCCTTACGGTACATTTGCCTTTCGTCGAATGCCCTTTGGGCTGTGTAATGCGTCGGCTACCTTCCAACGATGTATGCTAGCCATATTTGCCGATATGGTGGGAGATTTTATGGAAGTATTTATGGATGATTTCTCTGTATTCGGTGATTCCTTTGATGAATGCATTGGATTTCTTGATCGCGTATTACAAAAATGCATTGAGGTGAACCTAGTCTTATCATGGGAAAAATCACATTTTATGGTCACCAAAGGCATTGTTCTAGGTCACATTGTCTCTAAAAAAGGAATGGAGGTTGACCCATCAAAAATTGAGACTATAACTCACCTCTCCCTACCTACATCACTCAAAGGTGTTCGATCTTTTTTAGGACATGTTGGCTTCTATAGAAGATTCATAAAGGATTTTTCAAAAATCGCTAAACCTCTTACTGAGTTACTCTCAAAGGATCGAGCTTTTGAATTTTCAGAAGATGCCCTTAGATCCTTTGAGACATTAAAAAGGTCTATCACTGAAGCACCAATTTTACAGTCCCCTGATTGGACTTTAGACTTTGAAATAATGTGTGATGCATCAGATTATGCAGTAGGAGCTGTACTAGGTCAAAGAAAAGATGGCAAACCAATTGCCATCCATTACGCTAGCAGAACACTCGACGATGCACAAAACAACTACACAGTCACTGAAAAAGAATTGCTAGCAGTTGTCTTTGCACTTGAAAAATTTAGGTCATACCTATTGGGTTCACATGTGGTTATTTATACTGACCACACCGCACTACGCCACCTACTTTCCAAGAAAGATTCGAAACCACGATTGATTAGATGGATACTCTTCTTACAAGAATTTGACATTGAAATCAAAGACAAGGCAGGAGCGCAAAACGTCGTGGCCGACCATCTCTCCAGACTCCATGAGTCTGAAACCAAACAAACCGACCAACTCATTCCCATATTAGAAACCTTTCCTGATGAATCAATCCTTGCCATATCACAACTACCGTGGTTTGCTGATATGGTAAACTACTTAGTCACATCTCGAATTCCTGATGATTGGCCTAAGGCAAAACGAGATGGATTCATAACCGACTCTCGATACTACCATTGGGAAGATCCTTTATTATTTAGGGAAGGGACCGGCTGTATATGGAGACGTTGTATACTTGAGTCTGAAATTTCGAGTGTCCTATCTCATTGCCACACTTTTGGGTGTGGTGGACATCACTCTGGAAAACGTACAGCTGCAAAAGTACTCCAATATGGTTTTTTCTGGCCTACTTTATTTAAGGATGCCCATGATTTTGTGAAATCATGCCCTACATGTCAAACTACAGGAACTATGACAAAAAGAGACATGATGCCTCTAAATCCTATCCATGTAGTTGAAATTTTTGATGCATGGGGCATTGACTTCATGGGTCCCTTCACTCAATCAAATGGTTATTTATATATCCTTCTTGCAGTCGACTACGTCTCCAGATGGGTCGAAACCATACCTACTCGTGCTGTCGATAGTGCAACAGTAATCAAGTTCTTGAATGATTTATTTGCTCGCTTCGGCATACCTAAGGTCATTATAAGTGACGGGGGTTCGCATTTCCTTAATAACTCGGTACGAAAACTAATGAAGAATAATGGAATTGAACATCGAGTTTCTACCGCCTATCATCCCCAAACTAATGGCTTAGCTGAGGTCTTTAATCGAGAAATAAAAATCATTCTACAAAAAATTGTTCGTTCTGATCGCAAAAACTGGTCCCAACACCTTAATATAGCATTATGGGCCTATCGCACTGCTTATAAGGCTCCTCTAGGGATGAGTCTGTATCGCATCGTTTATGGAAAACCTTGTCATCTACCTGTCGAGATCCATCATAAATCATTATGGGCTATACAGAAATGTAACCTTGATTTAACCCGAGCTGGCCAGCATCGATTACTTGACCTTAATGAGTTAACTGAGCTTCGCTGCCGAGCATATGATAACAGCCTTATTTATAAAGAAAAGGTTAAAATTTGGCATGATGTCAACATTTCTCACAAAACCTTTTCCATTGGTCAAAAAGTATGGTTGTTTGATGCAAAGCTAAAGCTCTTTCCAGGAAAGCTCAGGTTAAAGTGGAAAGGTCCATACATTGTCACATAAGTTTTTGATAATGGGTCCGTTGAAATAACCGATTCTAAAACATCCACCACCCTTCGAGTGAATGGACAACGCCTCAAGCCCGTCATTGAATCTGAAAAATCAATGCCTGTTTCAAAAACCCATGTTCTGCAAAAACCCTCATGACGCACTCATTTCTTTGATCACTGCTCATCTCATCATCATCCCATAACTAATTTACTGCATTTGCATTTACCATGGGGGCATGGTAAATCTTAAGCATGGGGGGGAGGACACTATCCAAAAAAAATTACATTTTTTCCATGCATATTGCATCACATTCATTTGCATGTTTTCCCTACTTCAACTCTCTAAGTTTACATATAGGGAGAACAATAGCCTCATCATTATATATCACATGAAGTATGAGATTTGAAGTGATTCTAAGCTTAGAATGCTTATGACTCTCTCTTGTCCTTTTGCATTTAAATCAAGATACTTAGCCTCGATTCAACTTTCAACACTTGGTATCAATAATGAGCTTAAATATTATATACTGAAAAGATCAGGAGCTTTGTACTGCGATGCTAGCTTGACATACAAAAGGCTAAGGGGGTCTGATGATGGTTGTGCTCAGAGTTTGTGAGATGGTGAGCTTATCACGAAGTAGAGGAGTAGGGAGTATTCCACCAAATATATGTGAGGAAGAGAGTCCACCATAAAATGAAAGGGAGTGTTCCCAACTGGTCAAGCAATTTCCTATTATATGCACTTGATGCCTTCATACACAAGCCTCTTGCTTGACTTTTTACATATTTATCAAATCCACCACTTCTTTGAAAGTCTTCCATTAATAATCCATCTTGTTTTATTAGATTTCTTTCTCCCTCTTCTTCTATTATGCACCAAAAGAGAAATATTCTTCAAGATTCTATTCTCCATCTACAACAAAATACATGTCCTTTTATAGTTCCAAGTCCCAAGAGAAAATATTAAAGCACATTGGTTCTCTTGAAAAGTGAAGAGAGATATTGCAAAAAAAAGAAGAAGAAAGAAAAGAAGAAGTACTGCAAAAAAAAAGAAGTATAGCAAAAAAAATATATTGCAAAAAAAAGAAGAGAAAAAAAGAGAAGAAGAAGAAGAAGAAGAAGAAAAAAGAAGAAGAGAAAACCAAGAGAACCATTGTGCTAATATTCCCTTCTCATGCCATCTATCTTTTTCTCTTCTCTACTATTCAACAAAATTATTCTATACTATACCACTCTCATATCCATACACCGAAATCTGAGCAAAGTCATCTCCACCAAATAACCTAAACCTAAATATTTCTCAAATCAACCTATTATTTTTCTTGCTGGCCAGTTGGAGGGAGTTGGGTTGAGTGTTAAACTAATTATGAAGTTGGAGCTTGTGAGAATACTCTGAGCCCCCATCTCAGGCATTTCCTGGCTTAGTGTATTAGAGCTAGAGGTTTGTGGATGAAAGTACTTGATCAATTCAGTACATCTGACATTTGAGTCTATCCTCAGGTCTAATAACATTATTGATGCTAGGTATCACTTAATCCGAATCGAGCAAGTCGATACATGAACTCATATCTTGAGGACACTTGAGAAGACTCAGCATTGTAAGAAGAGATTCATTTCTATTCTTGAACATTATGAAATAAAGGATAAATTTCACCCTCAGAGGCTATTCTCCTCCTACATGTTAACATTAGAGTGTTGATATTCTTTATTTACATTTGCCAGAGACTAGCAAATCTTAATCATGGGGGTATGATGAATCTTCGACTCATTATATTATTGAGTCATTATCACACAGGTACATAAACTTAAACAGATATTTTATGCCATGAAATAAATCAAGGGAAGAGCATTATATGTATCATGTATTAGATATCTTATGACTCTTGTAAGCAACATACATTATTAGCAACCTCTTTTGTGTTCCTTGCCCTCAAGTACCTTTTAGCATTACCTCGAAGCTTGACTCTCAATTAATATCTTAGCCATTATTATACGGTGAACTTGCACTATGAGCTGAAATTAATTGGAATAGCTAACGTTGGCACCATATTTTTATTTTAATGATATAAAAATAGAAATAATAAAAGGGGGTAACGTTAGTGGGAAATTAAATAAGGACAACTAATGCATTAATGTTAAAAGGCATGAGATGCCTTGATGAAAAGATGCCAATATAAAAAAATGCCAAATTGATTGTTGCTTATATCAAGAGATGCAACACTAATATGAAGAGATGCCAAATTAGTTGTTGCTTTTATGAAGAGGTGCAATGCCAATATGAACAGGTGCGAATTTAGTTGATGTTTTTATCAAGAGGTGTAATACCAATATGAAGAGGTGCTTATGTTAAATTTGAAAAGATGCATCCCTTGGTAGGAATGGCTACAATTTGTGTATAAATACCACATGGGAGGGACTTTGGGGGATCATTCCATCACCATCTGATTCCATTATCGAACAATTAGTGTCCAACACTTCTCCCATTCCTAGTCTCTAACTTTCCCTCTCCTTATATTAACCCTATCCATCTTAATTGTTGACGAGAGAATCAAAGTGGTTTCATCAACTTGTGCATTCGGCCCCCCAGTGAATCCGACTCCTGAGGCTCCACCCCGAGTGCTGCCAAAAATCACTCAACACCATAGACGTCCGCCGACCATCAATCGCCAACCATCATTACCTCGGTCCCTCTGCGAATCCGACTCCAGAGGCTTCCTCCCGAGCCACCGATCATCATATTTTTATTTCGCTTTTATTTTAGTACTTTATATTTTTATATCTGTCTTATTTTGTTATCTTCTCTTTCGTGCAGGAGTTCGTCAAAACTATCGCAACGATCCATATCTAACGGCGATTATCCTTGACTCTTGGAGAATCGGGACGTGACACGAGGTTTGAGCTCGATTCGCGGTTGTAATCGCATCCAACTCACCTCGCCAGGATATCCAATTTCGCGCACAGTTAGCGCGTACGAGTCCATTTGGAAGTTGCCGCATAGAAGGAGAGCGATCAGCACTTACCGACCTGCACTATTGTCTTCTCCAAATTTCATCTCCATTTTTATTATACAAACATTTTGCAAACTTACAAAAGTATTTTTATAAAGTGCAAAATTTTCCTGTCTCTGTGGATCGACCCTGACTTACCCTATACTTTGCCTTGTGCATAATATAGCTAAGTCCGGTAAATTATTTGTTCGAAGTTTATTTTTGTGGGTTCTCAACGACTATCCGACGTAAAAATCGGGTACTTATACCCTCAGAAATACGCTCCAACACTGGGCTATACATATTTTGATACATGTGTCTATTTCCATTATGAGTAAGTCATTTCCTACATGTATATTTAACTTAATTTGTAATGTAATTTTGTACTATTAGTATTTGACCTGCATTCATTTTTATATGTTTTTGTTTACAAGGATAGCCATCAATATATGTATTTTTATGAGATACATTTCTTTCTTATTTTTGGAAAGACAAAAGAATAGAAATAAAGTAAACATTCCTTTGATATATTTTATTAAGTAGAAAAATAATTGGTATCATCCAACTTATTTTTTCATATAATTAATATATTTCATATAAGGAATCAATAGTATGATTTAATTGGAAACTACTATGATTTTTTCCATACAATTAATATACTCGATATATCCAGTCCGCTGTATCCATATCCTAAAAGAATTGAAAATGTTATTGTTGACGCATATTGAGTCACTGTATCTCTTTGTTATTTCATTTTCTTGTTATTCTCTTTATGTAATTTACCCATAGGCTACTCTCCTATATAAGAGAGCCTAGGGCTATGGAATAGAATGATCTTATTCACGTTTCCCCAACATGGTATCAGAGCAACGGTCCTAGACCGGAGTTCTCGAAACCTAACCCTAACCCTAACCCCACCCGTCGGCCTCTCTTCTCTCTTCCTCCTCGGATCGGCGCCGCCTAGCCTCTCGCCTGGGCGCCGGCGATCAACTGGGCGCATCGCCTCTCGCCTAGGCGCCTGTGCGAGCACCTCTCGAGCGCCTCTCGTGCCTCTCGCGCATCGCCCAACCTCTGCGTGCAGCGGCGCACGCATCCGCACAACACCGTGCGCCTGTGCATCGACTGCGCGCATAGTCACGCGCTCCAGTTCGCGTGCATAAGCCTGATCGCGCGCATAGTCTCCAGTTGCGTGCGCACTATTGCGCGCATAGCCTCCAGTTGCGTGCATAGTCTGATCGTGCGCTCCTGCGCGATTGTGCTCACTGTCACGCGTATAGTTGCGTGCGCTAGTGCTTACAAGATTCTCCAGTTGAGCACTCCAGTGCGCGCGTGATCCTCCAGGTGCGTGCGTGCTTCTCGCACGTGCGTACGTGCCCTAAGTTCCAAAACTGTAGGGCACAGCTCCTGATCTACATGGGGTTAGTTGCTTGAAGTCTACACACACAACTAATCCCATCTATGTCATTGTAGACATAGACTATATCCTCTCAGTTGCTCCAGTCTTCCGTCTCCATCATGTCAGAAAGCAAGGCAGATATTCCATCTATGGGCGCATTTCGTGGTCCAGCGCCCATTGTCAAGATGGATGGTACGAACTATGAACTGTGGGCAATGCAGTTCATGAGTATGATGAAGTCTACAGGTAAGAAGCACATTCTTACCGAGCCCGAGCCTGCAGAGAAGACTGGAGCTTATGCCTCATGGGAGGCCGATGATGCATATGCCAAGGTGTGGCTATCCGGTACATTGGCTATTGAAATCGCCAATGACATCTTACATCAACCCACGGCTAAAGACATGTGGGACATCCTGGCAGCAACGTATTCTCAGGCGAAAAATGAGACGAAGATCCTGCAACTACAACATGACATATTCACAATAAAGCAGAACGGTTGTCCTTTACATTCCCTCTATACATCATTGAGAGGGATGTTTGAGAAGCTCTACAGCTTCATGCCTCTTACCGCCACGCCAGAACAGCAGAAGACATACAGGAATGCGACGATGGTGGGTGTGTTTCTCGCTGCACTTGATCCAGAATATGAGGCCGCACGTTCACAGATTTTGGCGGACTCGACTATTCCTCCCATGGAGGAGGCTTTTCACAGATTGAGTAGGATCACAGTACCTTCAGCAGCTGCTAGTCAGAATCCCTCAGCCATGGCGGCCAACAGAGGCCGTGGTTCTCATTACCAGGGCCGTGGACGTACTCCCCGTGGAAGGGGTGGCCGCACTAGGCCAACTTGCTCATATTGTCACCGAGTCGGACATACTGAAGATACATGCTACTCAAAGCATGGATTTCCTGCATCCGCACGAGCAGCTGAGCAGATAGAGCCCCCGTCTGCGGCTACACTGGATCAACGATTTGATGATCTAGTTGCCCGTCTCAGGGGCATTATTCCACCATCTGGTTCAGCACCGACTACAGAGAACCATACTGATGCTGCTGCTTCTGCCTCGGCCTCTACTAGTACTTCAGGTAGTATACTTGCACTCCACAGTAGTAGATCTGATACACTGCCATGGATCATGGACTCTGGCGCTACACATCATCTATGTGGCGACCAGAGCCTACTTACAGGATACACTCAGATTCCTCCAGGACGGACAGTAGTTATTGCCAATGGCACGCATTCTCCTATCACGGGTCAGGGGAAGATTAGATTGACGTCTTCCATGCAGCTCAAGAATGTTTTGCATGCACCGCATTTTCCTATGAATCTGTTGTCAATTAGTCAGATTACGAAGGATCTTCATTGTCGAGCTATTTTTGATTCATCTTCATTGATTTTTTCAGGACATCCGTACGGGCAACGTGATTGGTCATGGCTATGAGCAAGGAGGCCTTTATCGTCTGAACCAGACCCCATTTGCCGGAATCACAGCTTCTCCCGCAGAACAAGTATCACCTCTCCTGTGGCATCTGCGTTTTGGTCATTTACCGCTTCAGAAGTTGCGTCTAGTCCTACCTTATAGTCTTTCTCACACACCTATCCAGTGTGAGGCGTGTCAGTTGGGAAAACATCACAGGTCATCTTTTCCCAGTAGTCAAGGTCGGAGTAGTAACTCCAAGTTTGAGTTGTTTCATGTCGACTGATAGACGCTCCCGCACCCTTAGTTAATTCGGGCAAATTAATGGTCCAAATTACTTTTAAGTGTTCGTTGCAGTCGGATGCGGAAGGTTGATCAAAAACCACTTAAATCAGATTTTGGTCAATTTTAAGCGGTGATATTTTTTTACTTGGTGGAGTCCAAGGTCGATCTCAGGGAGGCCACTGTCTCCTTAGGTGGATTACAGCAATTTTCAAGTGTTGATGTTCGAGGGTCAAAATTTTTTTGGTCTTTTTATTTCTTATGCAGACATATGCAGACAAATCTCAGCCAATTTAACTTTAAATTTAATTTATGTATCAAACGAAGTCCAAAAATAATGAAAATTGGCCAGATGGTTATTTGTGATGAAAATGACCTACACTAATTTTTTTGGAATTTTTCGACTCAAAATAATTTTTCTATGAATTAAATAAACAGACAGAGTGATTTTCAGTGTTTAATTTTTAATAAATATCAAATCACAATTTTTCCAAGAACTAAAATTATCCTAGGAAGGTCTAATGATCAGGGACCTAGGAAAATTAACAGATCTAAAATTCACTGTGAAATGAATTAATTAAAATTAATTTAAGAAAATCACTAAACTATTTATTTAGGCCTCGATATGCGTGCAAATGATATGAAATTTTTATGGAGTGTTAAAAATGATGTCCTTAAGCTACTGTGAATTTTTGGTGATTTTTGAAGGCACTGATAATTAATTAAAAATCAAAAGGCATCACTGGGCAAAATATGACACAAATGAACCAATTAATTTATTGATAATTCAATGAAGCCAACAAAAATCAGACACGTGTACAAACAGGTAGAGGACAAAATTCTCAACAATTTGCAATTTTTAGAATTTCAAAATGATGAAAAATGCATGCTATGGATACGTGCAAACACAAGGGTGTAAATGCAATACTGGAAATTAAAATTTCAATAAGTAAACGTGCTGACAGGGACTAAAATGCAATTACCAATAGTATGCAGGACTTCTATGCAATTTTTCCACGAGACACGTGCTCCTCACGTGATGTCTGCTTCACAGGGACCTTTTCGCAATTTCTGAAAGCTCCAGGGACGTCGGTGCAAATAACCCAGGTCGCACGTGCTCCTCACGTGGGGCGACCTAGGTTCGGAGGGCGTCTGAGGCTCGGAGTGAGGCTAGGGCCTTCTGGAGGTTCGGTCTCGCCTCGGTGCAGCTCCGGGTCACCCGAGCCTAGGCTTGGAGAGCCGAGGCTCGGACTCGCCTACGTGGCAGCCTGAAGGCCCTTGGATCAAGATAGATCCAAGGGATGTCGATGAAGGTGCGTGGCGGCTGGAGAGCCGTCTGATCCGAAGCGTGATCAACGGTAGAAGACGGGGGCGGCGACGGGACGTGGGGGAGCGAGGGCCGTTCGATCAGACGATCGAACGGTTGCTGCTGCGTCGTCTCAACGGGTCCTCCGCCGCCTGCGGAGGAGAAGGCTGCGCTCCGGTGAAACTGGGTTTGCTCCGCCTCGGTCACCAGGCGTCGGTGAGGAGCTTCTTCAGCTCCCACGTAGCTCAGAAGAAGCGGGAGTGTACGGCGAGCTCTCCGGTGGTCTCTGGATCCCTGGAGGAGTGCTGGAGCTCTGCGGCGATGAAGCTCGAAGGGAGCTCCGGCGAGGCTCCGGCCAATGAAGGATTGAGGACCTGCGAAGGGTTAGATGGATAGCCGAGGCGTGCAAGTGTTCGTGGAGGAAAGTGGAGTGCTCAGCGAGGCCTACGGGGAAGTGAGGTGGCCCGGCGAACGTTGCTCCGGCCAAGTGGCGGAGCTAGTGATCGATGAACGGTGGAGTGAAGCGTCTGAGGGTGCGGAGGGGTCAGCGAGGATCGGAGCTTCGACGCGAAGCTCGCCGAGGTGATTGGAAGGTGCGAAGATGGTCGTGGACGGTGAATAAAATCGGAGAAAGAGAACAAGAAAACAAAGACGAAGATCGGAGGAGATGAAGGAGGTTACCTGGGGATTGGAGCTCGGATTTGAGTTCCAGGGTCGTCGCTCGAGGGATCGGTAAAGTCCCGAGCTCGTGCAGCTGCTCGGAGGAGTGGCTGCGACACGGCGGTGGGCCGAGGATCTCGCCGGAGAAGACGCTCTGTCGTCGCTCGACAAATCAGCCGATTGCTGTCACCAATAGGAAGCTTGGAGCTCGAGGGATCTCTCTGGAGTGGCGGATCTGAATGCGGATGAAGATCGAACGGCTGAGAGAATGAGCGCACGTGGTCACAGAGGGGCCGTTGGATCTGAAGCGAGATCCAACGGCGGAGGGCGCGGGCGGATGAGGCGATGGGCAGCGGGCCGCGTGGCGCAATCAGAGGGCGCCACGTGGCCTGCTGTGAATGGCTGGAGGAAAAATGCGTGTAGGTTGAAGAGGAGGCCGAATTTGGAAATACTCAAAACATGAAAGTTGTAGATCTTGATGAGATCTACAAGTTTCATGTTGACCAAAGACGGAGATAAGGTCAAATATGGTACATAAATACAAGGATACATAAATGTACATATGTAGTATACAAAATGACCCAAAAACCCAAGTTTCTCATACAAGCTCCATTTGCAATGAAATTAGTCTCATTTTAAAGGTCTTTTAATATGTAGTATTCTAAGAGTGAGTAGACCTAATTAGGGTTTTGTATGAGGGCTTTATGTATGTACAAGGGTTCCCAGGATGTTTGGGCTATTTTACAGGGGTGGCTTTTTGGCATTCTTCCCTCTATTATTAAGGAATATACACATATATTATAGAGAAGAAGTTATTTGATGAAGGGATATTTTACAGGGGATTTGTGGCTACTTATTTAAATGCAGATGAGCTGTTATAATGCATGAATTATGGATGCATGCATGAGTGTTATTTATGCAAGATAAAAGGAAACATGCCTCTATTTTCTCGGGAACAAGGCTCTATTTTTGACTTTTGATGTGATGAATCAGAGATTCATCATCGACGTCTGGGGTCCGAGTCGTGTTCCCGATCATCAGGGGCACCTGTTTTATATTGTATTTGTGGATGACTTTTCTAGAGCATCATGGGTATTTCTAATGAAAAATAAGTCTGAAGCAGGAAATATTATTATTCACTTTCTAAATGAGATTCAGAATGTTTTTTCCACAACTGTCAAAATTATGAGAAGTGACAATGCCTTAGAGTTGTGCACCAACAATCTAGCCAACTACTACTCCTCTAAAGGAATTATACACCAAACATCCTGCGCTCATACGTCTCAACAAAATGGGGTTGCAGAAAGGAAACATCGTCACCTACTTGATGTCACAAGGTCACTTCTTATTCAGAGTCATGTTCCGTACTCCTACTGGGGTGATGCCGTCCTCACTGCATGCTATCTTATCAATCGTATGCCCTCGTCTGTCTTGAATGAACATGTTCCTTTTTCACTTATTTATCCTGACAAGGATCTGTTCATTCTTACCCCTCGTGTGTTTGGGTCAGTTGCATTTGTCCACCAGTTGTCGCCTGGTTCTGACAAGCTCTCTCCTAGGGCTGTCAAGTGTGTCTTTGTGGGGTACTCCAGAACTCAAAAGGGGTACAAGTGTTTTGACCCTATGCGTCGGTGGTATATGATCAGTGCAGATGTTACATTTTTTGAATCCATTATGTATTTTTCAGAATCCGGGAACATGCAACCACCACCTATATCTCCTGATATCGTATTCATGGCACCACCAACATCACCACCATCATCACCACCACCACCACCGCCACCACCACCACCACCATCTACAGTATCCCCGTTACCATTCCATTACACCCGCAGGCCGCATACAGCTCATGGTCCTGACCAGTCAACTAGCTCGCCTATGGTATGTAATGAAATTATTAATGTTGATGGATCTAACGACATTTCTCAGCAGGATGCATTACAGGAGCATGGTGATAACACAGATGATCTGGATATTCCAATCGCTCTACGCAAACAAAAGAGAAGCTGTGCCAAGTATCCAATATCAGCAGCGGTGTCTTTTGAGAGGCTATCTAGACATTTCAGGACGTTTGCATTGGCACTTTCAGCTACAGACATTCCACGGACCCACCATGAGGCTTTGCAGGATTCTAGATGGCGGTTAGCAATGGAGGAAGAGATGGCAACACTTCAGTCTAGAGGAACATGGAGGTTGGTTACTATACCTTCAGATGTCAGCCCGGTGAGTTGTAAATGGGTGTTTACAGTTAAACACAATGCAGATGGCTCCATTGACAGGTACAAGGCACGACTAGTTGCACGGGGATTCACACAGACATATGGGGTAGATTACCTTGACACGTTCTCCCCTGTGGCTCGTCATTCTACTCTGCGGATCCTCTTATCAGTTGCAGTTACTAGAGACTGGCCACTCTATCAACTGGATGTGAAGAATGCATTTCTGTATGGAGACTTGCAGGAGGAAGTTTATATGCAACAGCCACCTGGTTTTGCTGTTGAGGGGGAGTGTTCCAAGGTTTGCAGATTACATAAGGCCATCTATGGCCTTAAGCAGAGCCCCAGAGCATGGTTCCAGAAGCTGTCAGACCTCTTTGAGAAACAAGGATATAAACGCTCCAATGCTGATCATTCCTTGTTTGTACAGAAGACGGCAAGAGGTATTGTTGTAATCATGGTTTATGTTGACGATATCTTGATTACAGGTGATGATGACCAGGGCATTAAGCAGGCAAAGGAAAGGCTGGGGACCGAGTTTGTCACCAAGGACCTAGGAGTCCTTAGATATTTTCTGGGGCTGGAGTTTGCCAGAAATCCGTATGGATTAGTCATGTCACAGAGGAAGTATGTTACAGATCTACTGAGTGAGACAGGTATGCTAGGGTGTCGACCTGCTACGACACCAATGGACCCCAGCATGAAGCTGTATGATGATGACACAGAGGAGGTTGACAGGAGAAGATATAGAGAACTGGTATGCAAATTGTTATATGTCACGGTCACTAGGCCAGATATATTATTTGCAGTGAGCCGTGTGAGCCAGTTTATGGAGCAGCCACGCCAAGTGCATATGGATGCAATAAATATGATACTTAGATATCTCAAATCTTCTCCAGGTAAAGGTCTGCTATTCAAGAAAGGAAAAGGGATTTCTATCTCAGCGTGCGCAGATGCAGACTATGCAGGATGTCCTAAGGATAGAAAGTCCACCTCAGGGTATGCTGTCTATGTTGGAGATGCCCTAGTCTCATGGAGGAGCAAGAAACAAATTGTGGTAGCTAGATCTAGTGCTGAATCCGAATATAGGGCTATGGCCCAGGCTACTATAGAGATGATGTGGGTGAAAGCGGTGATGACAGATTTATGTTTAGACGTACCACTTCCTATGAACTTGGAGTGTGATAATCAGGCTGCTTTGTTCATTGCAAACAACCCTGCATTCCATGAGCGGACCAAGCATATTGAGGTGGATTGTCACTTCATACGTGATATGATTCAGAAAGGATTCATTGCCACATCTCATGTTACTTCAGAGAACCAGACTGCAGATATATTCACCAAGGCATTGTTACGAGGTCCATTTCAGAAGTGTGCTTCCAAGCTGAGCATGATTGACATCTATGCTCCATCTTGAGGGGGAGTGTTGACGCATATTGAGTCACTGTATCTCTTTGTTATTTCATTTTCTTGTTATTCTCTTTATGTAATTTACCCATAGGCTACTCTCCTATATAAGAGAGCCTAGGGCTATGGAATAGAATGATCTTATTCACGTTTCCCCAACAGTTATGGGTATCCGTATTCGTAAAAAATAAAAATACATCTCCATATTCATATACGTATACACTAAAATGTAACACACATCCATATCTATAAAGCTAAATATGGTATACATATCCATATCTATAGCTGTAAAAAAGATAATTTCCATGTCCATATCCGTTTCGCAAAAAATCCTCATCCATGTCCATATCTGTATCCGCAAAAAACAAAAATAAATAAAATACATATCCATGTATGTATATGTATCTGTTAGAATATAATCAGTATCCATATCTTAGAAAAACCCGTCCCATTTACTTTTGGACGGGTTTGGGTTTTGAATTGACTACCCATGCGGGTATGGGTACGGATTTGGGATTGCCTTGTGGGTACCCAAATCCGAACCTCCCCCGAACCAGAATAATATATATATATATATATATATATATAGAGAGAGAGAGAGAGAGAGAGAGAGAGGAGTGATCCTATGAGAGCAAAAAATTGTGAGAGCATGAGAGGGGTGATTCTCGACCACATGATTCACCCAGGAGAGAGAAGATCAGGAGAGAGAAAATAAAATCATGTGGTCTAGAATCAATCCTCTCATGCTCTCACAATTTTTTGCTCTTATAGGATCACTCCTCTATATATACAGACACACACACACACACGCAGATATATATATATATATATATATATGGGATAAATGGGGCTGCCCCCTGGGGGGAGCTAACTTGGCTCCCCCCGCCCCATTTCGTCCGGTTTTTTTATTTTTTTTTGAAAATTTCTTCCGTGGAATTTCATCACTATATCCCTATATTATGTCATTAAAATTTCGTGCGAAACAGAGACTCCTACGGCCTCCATCCAGACAGTCATTTTTTAACGATAACAAGATTTTTTAAATCGACCCCGTTTGGATGGAGGTCGTAGGAGTCTTTGTTTCTCACGAAATTTTAATAGCATAATATAGGGATTTAATAATGAATTTACACGGTTTTAGATTTCAAAAAAAAATAAAAAATTATGGCAAAAAGGGGCGGGGGGAGCTAAGTTAGCTCCCCCTAGGGGGCATACACATTTTTCCCTATATATATATATATATAAAGATATATGTGTATGTTGCATTTTAATCAAACTAGACCCAAATTCATTCCACATCTAATATGTATCGATCTACATGTATAAATATCGAACTCAATGTTCTCCTCTCCATCCTTTTTTTCTTTTTTAACTAACTTTTTGCATCTTCAATAAATAAAAACTATCAATACAAAAGAGTTAAACACTTAACATATATAAACATTTAATATTCTCTATAAATTGCACATTTTTATGAATCACCATATTACACAATCTCACTCTATTTCGCCTATCCGTGAAAATCTTGTATATAATTACAAACAACTGAAGATTTACCTTGTCTAAGATATGGGTACCCATTGGGTACACGGGGTATTTGACGGGTATATGGGTACCTGCTAGAAATTACCCGTTTAATAAATGGGTGGGTATGGGTAGTGATATTATAAATGGGTATGGGTTTGGGAATAGTAATACCCGCCCCAAACCCGACCCGCTGACATCCCTGAGCACAAAACACCTTAAATATGCATGTTATTGATGTTTACACATAAAATAAATGTGCAAAATGCATCGTGTCAAATACGTTGGAAAGGAAATATATTTACTCAAGTATGATTATAAATAAATCAATGACTATATTTGTACAAATTGTAGATACATGTATTTTTATGAATACCTAAGTAATACTCACGTATGCATTCGTTATCATTTTAAAACAGATATGAACATGAATATTAATATATATATATAATAAATTCTAAAAAACAGAGAAAGGTATTCATTTCTATTTTCTCCTAATTGTATACATTGTCAATACATGTTAATGCTTCCTCTGCCCCGCCCCCTCCGCCCCGACCCCCTGCGCCCCCTCTGCCCCGATCCCCTGCCCCCTGCGTCCCCGACCCACCTGCCCCTCCTGCCCCCCTACGCCCCCAACCCCTTGCGCCCCATCCCACAGCCCTCCCTCCCACCTGCAGCCCTTCCACCCCCGCCTCCGCCCTCCCTCCACAAACAATTTCACCGTCACCACATAGTTTGATGAGCCTGACAAACAGGAACGTCTCATTGATGATGCTTCCTTCTCCTCTTGAGATGACTTCCAGTGGCTTGATGTGTCCCTTTTGGAATTTTCATCGTTGTCTGGATAGTAGAGAAGGAAGTAAAGGTTTTATACGCTTAATCTCCCATATCAAAAGGGTGCATCTCTCAGTGATGAGCGTGCTTCTGTTTTGCAAGATGCCATCAAGAATGATCTTGATCTATATCTTGCTTTAGAAGGGACCTTGAGCACCCTTGATCAATGGATGTGCAGGAGGTGCATGAAGATTCAAGTGGTGACTCGGGGCTTGTCACCATGATGACGGTCTTGGTTACAGATGACACTGAAGCGACTCAAGGACGCATTAGTGACATCTTGAAACCTCATCTACCTGTCGTACCTGCTGTCACTGATGGGTTAGTTGTCGATGCTTTATTGCTTGATCGTATTTTCAAAGCTCCTATCACCACAGTCAAGAGCATCCCTCCCAGTTGCCATCTTGCTTTCTCCCAAGCACTGAAGACAGCCTTACACCAAGTTATCGCAGAGCCGGGATGCATATCTGCTTGGATGAGATTGTTACTTCTTCCTCGTTGCACACTACAGGTTTTCAGGCCTATGAATAGGCATGATAGAAGATCTAGCAACAGAAAGTCTTTGTAGCAATGACTTATTCTGAGCTCACTGACTACATGGGGCAGTGCATATGGTTTCACCAAACTAGTGGATGATATTTTAAAAGGTGGTAAACCAGGGACGTCTAGCCTAAATCAGAACAATTCCTTTAAAGAGAGTCAACACTCCAACATTAGGCAATGCCTTCGTAAAGTGTCAGATGGACACTTTTCAGCAACCTTAAGGGTTTTTTGCTCTTCAGGAGTGGCTCCTTATAATGAAGATATCATGAAAATTTTGGAACCTAAACATCTGTATAAGACGCTTCCTTCCTTGCCAGGTATCTTGGTTTCAGAGACTCCTCTTACAGATGATATAGACATTATATTACGTTCTATAAAATCATTTCCTAAAGGGACATCATGTGGCAGAGATGGTTTGAGAGCTCAATACCTTTTAGACGCCCTTTGTGGGGAAGGGCCTGCCATTGCCACTCATCTCTTACAGACAATCGTCATGGGGGTTAACTTATGGCTATGCGGGAGATGTCCTTTGAGTTTGGCTGAGTTTGTAGCCTCTGCACCTCTTACTCTACCACTCAAACCTGACAATGGCATACGCCTTATTGCAGTGGGCACTATCTGGAGACGTCTAATATCCAAGGTTGCTATGAAAGGGGTAGGCAAAGAGATGTCTAAGTTTCTCAATGATTTTCAATTTGGAGTTGGTGTATCTGGAGGAGCAGAAGCCATTTACACACAACATTAATCGGCTTTTGAGCAAGCTTCATGGTGATGGATCTATCTCTATGCTTACTATAGATTTTTCTAATGCTTTCAATATGATAGATAGATCTTCGATGCTCTGTGAAGTTCAAAGGCGATGTCCATCTATTTCTTCATGGGTGGAGTTTCTGCATGCTCAGGCTGCGAGACTATATATTGGAGACAATCATTTTTGATCGACCACCGGAGTGCAGCAAGATGATTCCCTCGGTCCACTTCTATTTTCTCTTGCATTGCACCCACTTATTCATGAGATCAGAGATAATTCTAAACTCCTTATCCATGCTTGGTATCTTGATGATGTGACTATCATCGGAGACACACATTAGAAGTGGCCAAGGTGCTTGACATTATACAACGTAGAGGCCCTGAGTTGGGAATTGTTCTGAATATCAAGAAAACTGAGCTTTTTTGGCCTTCATGTGATGGACAGAAGGTCCGCAAAAGGACTATTTCCTACTGATATTGGAAGGCCCGTGCTAGGAGTGAAACTGCTTGGAGGTGCAGTGAGCATGGACAAAGGATTTCTTGAAGACTTGGCTACGAGGAGAGCCACCGAAGCTGTTGAATTAATGAAATTACTCCCCCAGTTGGATGACCCACAGAGTGAACTTCTTTTACTACAATCTTTGTATGGGTTCGGCCAAGCTCATGTTTAGCTTAAGGACATGTCAACCCACATGCATGGAGCAAGCTGCTGCTTTTTTTGACAAAGGGCTACGTGAAGCTATTGAGGACATTGTGGTTTGTGGAGGTCCTTTCTTTGGCGACTTTCAATGGCGGGTGGCATCCCTACCAATCAAGCTCGGTGGCCTAGAACTGCACTCCGCTATTGAGGCTTCTTCATATGCTTTTGTGGCCTCTAGAGCTCAATCTTGGGTTCTTCAAAATCACATTTTACGAGACAGTGGGGTATGTGATATTGATTCTGATTTTTTAGATGCCTTGGAGGGTTTACGTGTCAAACTCCCATCTTTAGATCTTACATATTTTGCTAATAAGGATACCGTCCACCCTAAAGCCCAGAATACTTTGATGAGTTCCTTTTTTAGCAAAATTGTCAAAGAAATTGAGGTTGAATTTGACATGATGACTAGACAAAAGGTAATTTTTCGGTGCTTGCAATCTGACCATGCTCAAGATTTTCTTCTAGCAATTCCTATTGATGGTCTTGGAATGCACATGTCACCTATTGAGTATCGTACTATTTCAGATACCGCCTAATGATTCCTCTATTCCCAGCAGATGAGGCGTGTCCAGTATGCCACAAATCTTGCCTAGACTCATTTGGGGAGCATGCCGTTCATTGTCATGAACTCCCAGGTTTTAAATATAGACATGATCTTGTCAGAGATGTCCTCTATGATGTTCTCAAGAAGGCTGGGGTTGCGTCAAAGAAAGAAGCACATGTGGTTTTTTATCTAATCCACACGAGGGGATATCCACACCCAGACCAGCTGATGTTTTAATTTTTGGTTGGGCTGGAGGAAAACATGCATGTGTTGATTTAACTGGAGTGCCTTCATTAGTTGGTCTGATAAAAAGTGATTTTACTGCGGGATACGCTGCACAGAAAGCTGCCTCAACCAAAGTTGCTAAACATGAGAAGGCTTGTATTGACAATCAACATGTTTTCATCTCTTTCGGGTTTGATACTTTTGGATTCTTGACGTCTGAAGCTGTAGAGCTCCTTAAAAGGGTCCAGAAAATTATGCATAGTAATGTTACGATTCCCAAGTCTATGAATATTGCGTTCTGAAGAATTGGATTTGCCATCCAAAAGAAATTAGCGGTGCGGCTTGTTGCCCGTCTCCCAACCATTTCTTTGTAATCTTGTTCTGTTCATAGTCTTATATACCACCTTGATTAACACCTAGTAAAAATATCAACTTTGCACCCTTGCCATTCCGAGCGGCCGGGCTCTACCTTTCTCCGGAAGAACCGCGAACAGGAGGCCCAACATCTCCGCCGCCCCTTTCCGCTCACCTCCCCCCAACCGATCGCCGTTGCCTTGCCGCTCCGCCTCTGCTCCCCACCATCTCCGACGCCTTTCTCCACCCGCCTTCCGCCACCACCACGGTGCCTCCCCCTGGTAACTCTCTCGGAGCTTCTTTTGCTGCCGCCATAGTCTATAGACAATTAAATATTCCTCTCTGTATCGGTTTATATGCAAATAATCTCTAGCAAGTTAGAGATTCATGGCTTTAATCTCTAGCTAGTTAGACATTCCTGGTTTCATGCAAGGGTTATAATTATCACACTAGAATTTTTTATGGATTTATTTCTCTATGAACATGGTGATGCTATATACAAAGTTTGATCTTTGTTACCTGTGTAATTATATCTCGCTTCTTTCAGTTTCAGCAAGGTGTTTTTTTTTGCGAATCGCAGCAAAACGATTAAATAGTTCCTTTGATTTTATAATGGTGTCTATCTGGTTTGATCTTAATTCGTTATTAAGGATTTTAGTTCTGTGTATCCAGCAATTAATGTCAAAGCGAATAGATCTTAAGAGATGGATATATATTTTTCCTGACTCTAGATGTATTTTAATTCTTAATACCTGGGTTGAATATTTTCAATCCCATAAGGTCAACTAGTAGACAAAAATTAACTTGCGATATGAACGTATCTAAGGCATTTAGATTGCCATCCCAAGAAGGGATGAGCTTCATAGTTTAGACAAGAAGTTGAGTAGTCATATGGGCTCCCGACCCAAGCCCGACCCATAGGAATTGGGCCAGGCTTGAGCCTTGGCCAATAGAAAAACTGCGTGGGTGTAGTTGAGTAGTCATATGGGCACCTGACCCAAGCCTGACCCATACGAATTGGGCCGGGCTTGGGCTTTGGCCAGTAAAAAAATTATGCAGGTGTGGGCCTGGCCTGACCTGATCGATTTGTTAAATGGGCTTGGGCATGGTCTCTTCAGGTTTGAGCCACATGGCTCATGCTCATCTCCTTTATTAAAAATTACATTTTGAATGTGAAACAATAGAATGGAAAATTTCATTTCCCATTCTTGTCTTATTCCACTGCATTGTAATTTCATCCATACTAAACAAAGCCAGGACTAGGGATCTCTTTTTCTCATTGATTTAGTATTCCTTTTCCCTTTGTTATCATCAAACAATCTTAGATAAAGGAACCGCCTAAATTTTGAAACGAGGATTCCATTCCAGCCCAACAATTTTGACCCTTTTCACGGGTATATGTGAAATGATATCTGGGTTGGGTACCCTAAAAGTTGTTAACCTGGTAATTTTGGGTAATCCATTGGAAAAATCAGAAGAACAATGGCCCAAAGAGGCCTGAAGCCAAAATTGAGCGACTGTCTCTCTTGGGAGTGCGCAGCAGCGCAGGTGAACCCAAAGATGGGGGGGGGGGTGTGGATGGTTGACGACTTGCACAAGAGGCTGATTTGAACAGAAAAGTCCTATTTGGAAGGAACATTGCACAAAAGATGGGGGTGATTCCAGCCAGAGAACATAGTGGTTACTAAATGTTACATGGAACTTCAGGAGATTTGGGGACATGGTGATGTGGAGCCGTGAGTTTTGTTGCTATGTGGGTGGTTAGAGTATACAATAAGGCATTCTTTGAACGAAGCTTGGTCAGTTGATTTCAAAACTTTGATTTAATAGGGAGGATTATGGTCTAAGAGTTTTTGTTGTGAAATGTGTTGGTTGGTTGTAGAAATGTTCATTCTTCGTCGTAGTCTCTCCTCGACCTTGAGTTATGTAAAATGCATTTCTTAACATTTTATAAAATTTTTGGAATGAACATTTGATGGAAACAACGATGAATGACCCGAGATGAGGATTGGAGGCAATAACATTCAGAAGAAAGATTCCTTTAGATACTTGGGATTTATTTTGCAACAAGTTGGGAGAATTGGCGGAGATGTTACTCGTAGAACAAATGTAGGTTGGCTAAATTGAATTCTATATACCAACACATTTATGTTTGAAAGACCACCTTGTCATAGTTACGGTCAATCACTAATAAAAAATCATATATATAGAACCATGGTGGTGGGAACTAGGAAAAAAACATAAAAAGGACATTGTTATTTTTTAATGATCATTATAGTATGGTATTTCATCAAAAACTATATCTCTCTCTCATGGACAATATGGAATCTTCCGAGGCATTCACAGGTCTCCGGATGTGTAGCTGAAGTCCATTGGGTCGGGCATTGGAATTCATGGGTTACATCAGATTGGCTACATGACCTGAAATGCTACATTGGATATCAATGGGTTTATGTTCAATCTGTTGATCGGGTTGGGTACCCGTCCCAACCAAAAATCGTGCACACTCCTAACCTTAATCCTATATTGTACATGTAAATCAATATAGGAGGAAGGCATTACTGATGACAAAACTACGAATTGGAAACATATTTGCATAGTGCAAAGGAGAGCCAGTTATTTTTATGCAGTGATATTTCACCGTGTAGATAATATGTTTTGAAATCAATATATTGGTCTCTGTGATGTTGTTTTGTGCTGGATGGTATTTAGGAACGACTTTTGTTTGTACATCTGTTTTCATATAAACTTTATATTTTCTCGTGAGTTGTGACCACTCATGCATTTTTTATTTTTTATTGCATTCTAACGGACTCAAAAACAGAGCTCTCTATTGACCAATTGCAAACTTGATGTGGTTTTTACATAGTAGCTTGAGCATGCAAAATATTCCGTCAAAGTACTCTCCTTCTCAAGGCATTGCTGTTGTCACAAGTTCCATGTACCGAGGTGATTTGTTCTTGCATTGTTCTCTTGATCCAGATGTCAGCCTTGTAACTTTTCTTTTGCTTTGATTCTAATTGGTATATTGTTGTTTTAAGTAAATTTTGGTATGCTGATCTAGATGTCATGATATTGTTATGTTATATGGAAGTTCATGGTCGTGATGTGAATTTATTTGTCTCTTCTTTATGTGTGCATTATTGTAAATTGTTGCTTCTTTTATCAGATGCCTTATTAAATTATTGCATTGTGATTCTAATTGCTCATTTATCTTTGACCTATAAAACCTCTTACCTCTTTAACTTGATTTATATATCATGTTAATGTTTTTAAATATTCATTTCGTTCTAATACATATTGTGTTGGATTTTTCAGTTAGTATTGAACATGTCAACTCCTTCCTCGACATCAGATGTCAGCGGATCAAGTGCATCACAAGGTGTAAGCGTAGGGTCTTATTTTCCTGTGCCATTCCACCTCCAGAATGCCGATCCAACATCACAACAACATTACATGGTTTCTCAGTCTATGCATCAACCATACATTGCTCCAGTAATAAATGTCCCTGCTGTTCCACAAGCATTTCCTCCCCCAGTTTACCCTGGTACTACTCCTGGAGTTGCTGGGGCCTATGCTATACCACAATATCAACAGGTCAACCTTGCAATAAAACCTATCATTCTTCGTTTTGGATGTTTGGGATTTGTAGTTATGATTTTTATTGTATATTAGGTTCTCTGATTTCAAGCATTGTTCTCTCCTTTGAATTTTGATTAGCGGAAAATAATATACCTTAAATTTTGAGCTTTTCGTATAGATCATTGCATTTATGATGATTGCTGTTTGCTAAGATGATGCAATATGCTGCTATACATTCAGGTTCATGGCCTTGGTCTGGAAAGGGTCATATTGGGAATATATCACATACATTGTTCGAAATTGTGGAAATGACTTAGAAGATGTTTTTAATCACAATTTATCATTTTATAGCTCTTAAATAAAAATAATACAGAAATGCACAATTATTAGCTATAATGAGGTGTGCATAGGAGGTTTTACCTATAAATTTAGGAGGCTTTACCTATAAATTTAACACATCAGTAACCATATGCTGAGCTTCAAATTGCAATGCTTAATATAGCATACTAAATACTAGATAGTATCTGGAGGTACGATCTTGTAGTCATCAGATTATGGAGTTCTTGTGAAAAAAATGTGGAAATGGCTTAAAATATGATTTTATCAGAAATTTAGGATTTTACAGTTCTCAAATCAATAAATAAGATATAACTGCACAATTATATGGTTAGGAGGTTTTATCTGCATCACAACATTAATTGCACGCTTAGCTACAATGCCATAGATAGTGTACTAGATGGTGGATAGCATATAATATCACCTTATCTATCGTTATATTAAGGAGTTTGTGGGTGGTACTATTTTTGTCAATGTTTTTTTTTTTGACGCTCAAAAAAGGGGGAAACACTCATCGGTGTTCGCCCCAATCCATTAAAAATTAAAGAAGGGAGTACTTACAAGGTGGAGGAAGAATACAAAAAGGAGTGGTAAATGATATCAAAATAGAGATACCACCCACGCACCCGAACAACGCTACCCGGAAGACGAATCAAGACAAAAGCGAGACGCCGAGATACGGATATTTTCCTTATAGAACCTCTGCCGAGCAAATAGTGCCTCGTTTCTTCCCAACCAGATGCTCCAAAGACGCGCAATCGGGACCACCAGGTCCGCCCTCGACCGAGTCCCGGCGTTTGACAAGCTGTCGCAGAAGGCATCGAAACTGGAGATATTCAGCTACACCAAATCGTCCCAGATGGCGCGAACAAGGTCGCAATGGAAGAATAGGTGCCCGCTGGTTTCCACCTCCGTACCACAAAGACCGCATAATTGCAAAACATTAGGGAACATCATAGCACAACAGTCACGAGTAAGCAACCGACCACGCCGAAGAAGCCATAGAAATATACCAACCCGTTCCGGCAACTTGAGACTCCAAATGAACTTGCAATGATTGAGCAGGGTCGCATCCACCCCCGCGGCGTTGGGAAGAAGAGCGAAGTACGCCTTCCGCGTAGAGAAAGTACCATCCTTCCAAGTGAAGTGATCACGCCCCCCAGTCGGCGTGGGAGCATCAGAAAGAAGGGCCATCAAGGACGTGAAGTCGAGCAGACGCTGATCCGATAAATTAGCGACAAACAAAGGGCACCAACATCTATCAGCCCGGCAGGATGCCACAGTGGCGAATTTGTCGCCCGCCAGCGCAAAGAGGCGGGGAAACAAAGTTGCTATGGGTCGTACTATTTTTAAAAACCCATTTCAATGGTCTGGTGGTAGTGCAATGTACCTGCCATCCAAAGGATTATGGTTCAAATCCCCCCGTACCCGTAGGGGTTGCATTAGGTAGCCGACAACCATCATAAAAAAATAGTTGGGTCTTTCAACATGGATTTGAGCGAGAATCCATATAGCCAACCTTACTTGAAGTGGGAGAATGCTTTTCCATTCTTTACGTTTCCATTTATGCCACCTTACAAATTGTATGTATTTAAAACAATTCTTCCATGTCACACACAAAATCTATTGTAAGTATATTTAAATTTGTTGAGAGATTTACTCTTGAAGGCCACATGATTTCCACTCTCGCTCTTGAAGGCCACTGATGAACTACGAGAAAATGCCTCTTTAATAATCTAATATTGTAGTATAGGAGGCAAATTATGATCGATCAAAAAGCACACTCTTGAATATGTGGAGAATTTTTACTTGGTAAGTGTACCAAGGTCGAACACAAGGAACATTGATTTTTAGTTGCATGATTTTAAATTAATTTAAATAATTAACTAATCGCGAAGTTAATATCCGTGCCAGAAAATAAAGAGAAAATATGGTGATGAAAATGCAATAAACAGAGAGAATAATCAAGCTCAGGATCTGTGACTAGAATCTTTAATCCCAATAATAGTGATCAATATCCTCAAAATGAATGCACAAATCAAAAGATCATATTCAAGAAATAATTATCAAGGTATAATGCAAGATACATGTAAGAAGGTCAAGAAGTCATTTCACTATTGTGAAATAGATCATTGATAATTTTCATCGGGGATGACCCCCCCTTCAACGTTGACCCCTGCACATATTTGGATTTTGGAGAACAAGTGGGTTCAACATCATCCTTTAGCCATGGAAATATTTGGGTTCAACTTCGCTTATATTAATATAAATGTTCTCATGTAAAGGTTCATAAAGATCCTATGTCACTTCCTCGATGATCCCCACCTCTTAGGCCAAGCGCCACCTCCCTTGATACATCTTCTCCCTTGTCGGTGATGATAAAGGTGCAGAGCTGTGTGCTTTCCATAGTCAACTTTGTGGGAGAAGAGATAAGGACTCACACCTCTCAAGTAGCATACTATCGAGGAAGAGGCATGCGTGGAAGATAAGGTTGCTAGGTGACGGTTTAATGCGAGAACATATAAAGAAAAGATTGCTGGGTGTGAGGAGTAGAGTTAGCCTCCTTTAGCAATGGCGGTAGCAAGCTGTTTATGGGTTTCCCCTCTCACAAGGTCTTATCTGAGTGGAGAAAAAATGGAGGGGGTTGGTGTCCTTATTTTTGTAATTGGGTCTAAATGATACAGAAGAAAAATGTGACATTCCCATTGGAGAAATATGATGGCCTTATTTCATTAATTGGGCCAGATTTCTCAACAAACATATTAGCTTTATTTTGTTTTAAGCTCAATGGATGATATTTGCTATTTTTAAAAAGAAGAGGTGAATGAAAAGAAGAGAAGAAAGAAAAAATGATGACATTACTATTTCAAAAAAGATAATGATGAGAAAAAAAGGTTGTGCAAAAGATTGACAAAAAAAGAAAAGAGGTTGTAAAAACATGATAATGGCAGTTGACTGTGGAAAAAATATGGGGAGGGGATCTGATGAATTTTGTTTCTCCCAAATGGATATCGAAGATAGAGGGAGTGTCTAAGAATAGCTCCGAGTTTTGTATGAGGCACACACATGTGATCATGTACCGAAAAGGTCTCTACACTCAATTTGGGATTAGAATCTTAATGTGGACCATATATGTCAGAGTCTAATGTTAGAGGCTTGAGAGGGAGAGATCCATATGGACTCCAAAGTAGAGATCCCATTCTTTAACCCAATTGTCCGGGCTCTGACATCTATGCCTCTAACAAGAGAACTATATCATTGCTGCACTGGATGTGGTTTTTCTCTATCCGATCCCAACTGATGTGAGGTCTTTCAAATTGCTTGAGTATGGCCATTCTACTTCTCTCTCAACGGGAAGTGTGCATATCTTTCTTTGGGCAGGGCCCACTTCAAATCATCATATGGTAAAGACACTTACAAAGGTTTCCGTCCGAGAGACCGTTTTTTAGTCTTTCGTATCCTGAGCATTCAAGAGTCCAACATCGACGACAGATTCCTTAGAACGTAAGCGGGAGAAAATGTAGATGGGAGTTTAATAGTTGTTGATTTATGTAATCGTTTTGTGTGTATCAAGTGTTGTATTGTCCAAGTTGGATGTTCCTTGCTTCAGCTGAGGAGTGTTGAGAGAATTATAATTGGATTATTGTATAGAGTTGTTTAGTCCTACATGGATGAGTGGTGGGACTTGCTTGTGTTAATGGGGCATTCATTAAGGGATTCTAATTGAATATCCAATCTTGTAAGGCTTTCTCCTTGTTCTTGACTCCACATTCTATTTTTATTTATTTCCACTACATTTATAAGGAAGCGATGTGAACATATGAAGTTGCATTATTATAGTTAGTATTTTTATAGTATTTTTATGAGGCTGATGAGAATGTGAAGGCCCGTTTATAGACACGAGGATGATGAAGTAGGGGATGATCTATGTGGAGGTTGAGGTTGTTGTTGATGAGTCATTGCACTTAACAAGCGTGATTGCCTTATTTTGGGAAGAAGTATTGGTATGATGTTGTGGTTGACTTTTTAAATTCTTTGATAATAATAACTATTATAATAATGGTAAGATATCGGACAAGGTAGATTGAAGTATTGAGTAACAATTTCATAGGATAAAATTTATGAGTATATAAAGTTTTTTAGACGCATGCCTTTTTGTTGAACACCCTTTTCCTTTAAAAATAATAGTAAAGGGGCTCGTACGTGAGTAGGTGTGAGGGTGTAGCGATTGTGTGACATTGCTGGAGATACGCTTCATGTAATAGCACCGCCTAAATGTTGGACATGCGAGCCCACAACGAGCCATTATGCAATAAATGTTATTGCAAATATCATTCCCTGATCTGAAATGAAGAATAAATAATTTACATAATAGTTCCCTTAGTACAATTAGGGTTATGTACCATGGCCATCTTGATGATCATACAGCTGTTGATTCAACTGTTGAATAATAGAGGCTGGTGCTTGGATGAATATCTAAAGAGTTAGATTGATGACTCATCAAGCAGCGTCAAATGATTGTTAAGAGATGATCTCCAGCCTGAGTAGGAGATGGCAATCCTTATCTCTAAAGGCTGATATATGACCGACCTCTTGATGCAGGTCCTCTGCATAGGAATAGAGATTCGGAGGTGTTAGATTAGTTAGGTCAAAGAGTTGACTTAACGAGATCGAGATAACCAAAGTCCTATATCGTATGCTGTCACGATACATGCACGCATCCTCTGACTGGAGACAGATGTGTTACTATGTGTCTGAGTATGTACATTTGGCAGACCAATAGGTTGATGACCTAACCAAGGTCTATACACCGGCGCACTGGTGTGCATATAAGAGCATATGAGTGATACGATCTCTCAAAGGGATCATACAGGTTCAGTTACTGAACCGGAAGACATGAGCTCACTCGTGAGATATTGGGAAGAATCAAATTTCGTGCGCACGGTCGTCTCGCTTTGGAAGCTTGACTGAATTTGTAGGTTTGATATATATTTTTGGAAAGTATATGATAAAGACCTAGGTATGATATATGCTTTTGGAAAGTATATGATCGATACCGACTCCCAATGATCGAATGAGAAACTTACTGATAAAACCATGAAGTAGACAGTATAAAGTTGATCCAATACTTCAGGTTTATTCTGAGTCTTCCAGTATGCAGGATGTACAGGTATTGGGAATACCTGAGGGTGATGTGATCATAAACGATTGTATAACCATGACGCTTCCATTCCTAGGGAGTGATGAAATGGGTCTGGATTTTAGTGACTCCTCTCAGTAGAGAAGTAATCTGATCTTAGTCCAAATGTTGGACATTGATCTGAATGTGATTCAGATACAATGAGAAGATTAGATTTGCGGTCTTGATTTAATCAAGCATCTATGGGAGGCCCGCGATCTGGATTTGAGATATGATCTCAATATCCAAGTCACTATACGTGGAACAATACAATCGCCCTGTCCTTATCTCCAAGTATTTACGGAGAAAGCGCATTATCCTTGAAAGGGTTCAGGATAATTTCATTGTTGATATTATGTATCCGAGCATTGAGAAAATTGATAATTAAACGTGATTTAATTATCATGATTAATATGAATTCGATTCATATTATAAAGAGAGTTATCTTAGATAATTAAATGAGATTTGATTATCAAAAATGTGAATAATGTGAATATGATTCACATTATTTGGGCACATGAGAATAGAGATCCAAGATGATTAAATGTGATTTAATTATCATGGATATGAATAATATGGATAGCAATATCCATATTAGTCATATATATTATAAATGTGATTTATAATATATAAGAGAGAGCTATTTGCAATTTACATTTGTTAATTAAATGTTGATGTGAATTGGATTCACATTGGACAATTAATTGAAAATGTAATTTACATTTTATTTTGGGTTGTGAATGTGATTCACAATTTTCCAATGACAAGATTGCAATATTCACAAAATAATTATGAGTTATTTTTGTAGAATAATTTACAACAAGTGTTGTTGTAAATCTTGGAGATTTCCATGGAATAATGGAATCTCATGAGATCTCATGAGATTGCATGAGATTGCCACCAAATCCTATATTATGGAAGGAGGCAATCTTCATTCCTAAATCTCCATGCTTGATTGATTTAATTTGAGATTGATTTATATTGATTTATCAATATAGATTTGATCTAAATTAAATTAATTGTTGTTGGTTTTTACCAACACAAATCATAGCCATTAAAAGAAACACAATCAATGAAAGCCGTTGGATTTGTGTTGTCCATGGATTAAGATCCATGGATCCCAAAATATTATAAAAGGAGAGGCACCCCTTTGCTCTTCTTTACACATAAGAGAACATAAGTCTCTCTCTCTACACGTCTAGTCTCTCTCTCCCTCTCATGGCCGTCCACCATGGATGCCCTAGAGAGGTTCTCCATCGCCGCAGCGTCGTTGTTATGCTGCCCGATCGTTTGCTCATGGATCTCCGTCTCCTTCGGTGCGCCTCGCTCGTGAAGAAGACGTCGGATCTCGTGTATCGAGATCAGGAGATCCACCGCTTGGATCATCAACATGGATTGCGAGAAGCACATGGTTCATCCCCGCGCTCGCAAGCGTCTCCTCCGTCGGATCGGACTTGAGACAGGAGGTCTCTTCGTTTGTGGTTTAGACGAAACGATCCGAGAAGTATTCTTGGATCATGTGGTTTCGTCGCGTAAAAATTTTTAATTTCCGCTGCTTAGAACAACTAGTCCGACTAGTCGTTCTTCGTCGTATTCAATACGACGCTCACACTTCCGTGATGCGTTTGAGGATCTAACCATATCCTTCACTAAAGGTATTACCACGGTTGGTAGTCATTGCCTTGAGTTGATGTGGGCACTGGGACCGCTTGGAGGACTCGTCACGGAAGCCCATCACGACTGCCTAATCATCTTGCGAGGAGGAGGCTGCACAAGAGGCGTCACCTGGAGGTTGCCTTGTGCGTGAAGGCTGTGGGTTCTTCTTTGCATAGAGGATAAATGGTTGATATGCGCTTGGAGAATAAGCCCCTCTCTTTTTTCCTTCTCCAGTGTGGAATTGGGGCTGGAAGAACATCTCTTTGAATCTAGGGTTCCGAAGATTCCATCACCCGAAGATGATGGGTTTCTTGTTACACACACAGAGATCTTGCATGGTGAAATGCACGAATGGGATGACAGCATCGTGTTGCCATTGTAATTGATCAATGCAATCGTTGCCATCATATGTGTATCAAACTGCCATGAATTAGACCCCTAATCGCCGCTGAATATATTTCGAGTTTCTGGAACCCTAGAACAAGAATATGTGGAACAACTCCTTTTCGAACTCAAACGGATGTTGATAATCAACGAACATGAATTTAATAAAAAACTTCAAGAACAAATCCGAGAACCGAACATGCTCTGATACTATGTAGAAAACGATAATGCATAAGTGTAATCATAGATAAAAATATGAATAACAATGAAGAACACTAGGATTTACATGGAACCCTACTCCATAAGGAGCGGGATGAAACTACCGGAGAATCGCCTCAAATGACTGATGTGTATACTGAACTCTATCTCAATGAATGCATGTGATGTGGAGGTTCTTATATAGCCCTACCAATATGACCAAGTCCCACTCATACTTGTTGTGGGACTAAACCTGAATGGGTATGGTAATTGGACTCAGGATGGATTCAATTACGCATCTATGGACACACTGACATCTCAGGAGGGATTCAATTGCCCATCTATGGACACACTCTGACATGTATCAATATAATGAAGTTTTTTTCTTCATGTTATTGCATATCAACATTTTAGCGACAATCCAGACATTGCTTTCCTTCTATGCATGTTATTATCTGCTTTTGAATGCCTAAAATTGAGAACTGAGTTGTCTTTGAACAGGCACAGCAGTTGTTTCAAAGAGATGCACAGATGATTACACCGGAAGCTATAGAAAGTGTAAAGGCTGCACTTGCGAACAGTGAAATTGAGCACAAGGCAGATACTAAAAGGAAAGCAATACCTCGGAAGGCAGCAGGTCAGAGCTGGGAGGATCCAACGTTGACAGAGTGGCCTGAGAGTATGTTCTCCACTTTTACTGTGTAAAGTACGGTAATAGATTTTTATTTTGATTCCAGTAATGATCTTTATATAATATATTTTAAACATAAGCTGCAGATTAAATGCCCATTTACCTCATCTCTTGCAGTATATTGTGGACCTTCATGTCCGTGTAACAAAATAAGATTTCTGTCTTGTATGCAATTTGGCTTACACAGATTTTACTTAGGCATCCCTACTGACAGCTGTATACTTTGGAATATCACTGGATTGCACCCCTCCTAGTTGTAACATGCAAGTAGGTAATTGATTCCGTGATGTATATGTTTCTTAATTAATTATTCTACCAACGACATACTCCACATATAAAAGATGCCAAGGGTTGATTTGGGTAGATATGAGATGTCGTTCCAAATCTCAAAAATAGATATTGTAATATATTTTGCTTGAAATACTTATTTAAGCTGGCAAATCAACTGGCTTATATCAAGGCTCTTTTATTGCATATCAACTTTTTAGACGCACTGAATTGTGATCTATATCGCTTGAGGTCGGGCAGTGGTGAGCAAGCCTCAAAATGGATCGAGTGGTTTTCCCATACAAGTTAGGGTGTCACCCACATCGATAGCAACACCCCTTGAGGGTCAAAATTGACAGTGCCTGTGAGAGCCTCCTCATGAATTGGCAGTAGCCACCGAAGAGGATGAACATCTTTGCTGGGCTTATGACTAAAGATCACAAACACATGGGCTTGGTAGTGTCTGCCCGGAAATCTGGCAGACGTGGTTTCAAAAAAATGGTTGGATGATCAACACATGGTAGAACTCCATCTTGCGATGATCTTTTTTTTTCCGAAACAAGAGGGGGAAACACGCACATGTGCCCGCCCCAAGATCTGAACCTTGGTCCTTTGGGTGGTAGGCATGTTGCACTAGAGGAAGATGATCTACGATGCATAATGGTGTTGTTACAACAATAGAAACCGATGGCAGAGATTTTAATGCTGTTTGGATAACAACTAATGACCCATATGGCTTGAGAATTTCGGAACTCTCACTGTTCTTTTTTTGTCCTCGTTTGTTGAGTGCTCCAAATGCTTCTAATTATTCCAATTTTCAATATATCCTGGATATTGTAATAAGTCTTCTCCATGGTATAACGATTTTACAATGGGCTTGCAACTTACATTTAAGAGGTGATGACTTGCACTATCGTCCTCTTCATGTAACTTGTAGGATCATTAAATTACAGAACTGAGTTGAATGCCGTGCTTTGATACCAATTGTTGAAAAAAATTGGAATGAGGAGAGAAGATAAAATATAGGCGACTATCAAAGTAGGTCGAGAGAAGAATAAAGATGAGTTATAGAATCTTGCAAAAATAAGAAGATGTGAATAAAAGTAGAGGAGAACACCATTTAATAATTTACCACTGCTTGCTCCCTTAAACATTGATTGAGGGAATAATAATGAAAATTGGAATAAAATCCTAACATGTCAAATTTACCTAAAATTATTCCAACTTAACTACTCTAAGTAACTACCCTAAAATATTAAGTTCTCGAATTGATCTCAATTTAGTTAAATAAAGTAATAATCAAAGACAACTGCAACGGGATGAAAACTCTAATGTTAGCACATATTAGGATTTTGAACTAGTTAAGTTTTTTTTATTTTTTTATTGTTGATTATTATTTTGGTTAAATAAATTGAGATTAATTTAAGATCTTAATATTTTAGGATGAACATTTGGGGTTGTTAAGTTAGAGTATTTTTAAGGGTTAATTAGATATATAGTAACCCCACCTCACTATGTAATGGGGCTTTTAGGGCATTGTTTAGAAGAACAAGAAGTAATGAGCTAATAAATTTTGTAGTTTTTCTCCACTGTTATTCCCATTTTCTCTTTTTCATGCGAGATTATAGCGCTAATTCTTCTCTTTATCCACGATGTCAGGCGTGCTTATTTTATCTTTTCTCATATTCGATTTTTCATTTGCATCAATTGGTATCAGACTAACGTTCAAGTTGTTCCTATGATTTGGCGATCTTGCAAATTACCTGAAGAAGAGGTTACAAGAATGTATGTCATGATGCCATCACCTCTGAAAGGAGAAGTTTGATCGATTTATAAAGGAACTGATTAGTCACTGGGAGGATTGTTATAACATTGAGAAGATTTTTTTACAACTTAAGGATAGATATATTGGAATCTATACAAAAAACATTAGGAGCACTCAAGGAATAATTGCAAAAAGAGAACTTTGACAGTAAGATCATGTTCAAGGAGAAATCTGAAATCCCTAAACCATCCTGGTTGGTAGCTGCTACCCAAATAGCATTAAAGTCCCTTCTATTGCTTATCATTTTTGAAATTATGGCTCAAAATATCGTGTGACATATTGGTGATATTTCATGAATATGCCGGTATCGCTTATGTCGCGAAAGGTGGAATGATGCGTTTTTCTCGGATATCAACAATATTGATATGTTGGTTTATATCATCAAATTCCTTCAATTTTGAAGTGAGATGTGGTCGATTTGGGCCCTATGTCGTTTAAATTGCTTCTCATTGAACATATATGTTATTCATGATATATTTTATGCATGCAAACACAAAATTAAGTTTTATTTCAGAGGCTCCAAACCTCGGGGCAAGCCTGCCCCCGACTCGCTACACCTATAATATATATTTTTTGTTCGTAATATATGTTTTTTATTTTAAATTTTATAAGAATATAGTCTTTTTTAAATGCTGTCTTACTTTTTACTTCCGACAAGTAACGATTTTCTTTCCAACATATATGTGAAATTTTGAGTTTGTGAGAGTGCATTAGTTGTTATTTCAACTTATTTATGCATTTGACTTGACTAAACTTCTTACCACATGTCTTACTTAGTGCTGCATATCAGCTTGAACGGTGATTGTGATGGCAATTTTACTTTAACATTTATCTTAGACCTCTATTTTAATAAATAAGTATGCATTTCCAGCTTATTTATTGATCAAAATGGATTGGAAAGCTTAATTTTTTAAATATACACATTTCATGTGCATTTCCCCATTTTCGGTTGAGTTGTACGAAATATAAGCGACATATGGGTGATAGTTTGTTTCGCCAGGCTGGCGAAATGCCAACGAAATAGAAATTTAGGCCACATGCTTGAACCAACATCGCCATGCATTGCTAATCTTCTTTCTCACGTAAATCATCACAAGTCGAAGTTTCATCATGTATTGGTTATCCAACCATCTTCTCAAAATCATACTCTAGAGGAGCTTTCACCCTGAGACAGAGGTGGAGGCCACTAAATCCTCGTTTTATGGTATTTGGGGACATCCCCATCGAAATCGCCCACCCTTTGGGGTGGCTGCTGCCTCCTCTTGTGGAGGCCCTCGTTGATACCACCTATCTCCATGCTTAAGACGTGTCACCATCGATGCTGGTGTGTAGGGTTTAAATGTCGCTAAATATCGCTGATATACTTGTATCAGTAGGGTAGGAGTTTTGATATTCATTTTCTTAGATTTCACTTGAGATGAGCTGCTTTATCAACGATGTATCTGTGGGTGCTTACATATCAGTCGACAAGGGGAATCTGGCATATAATAATCGCCACTTGGGGTGATATGGGTGAAATATCGGTCGAATCAACCCCATTTCGATGTATACCTATTGCTGGAGCCCTCTTTGTGCTTTCTTTCTTCCCCTGGGTATTCTTTCTTCCTTTCTTGATGTATAACTGAATGCTTTGAGGGTTTTGGTTCATTTCCTTTCGATATTGCATATTCTTAAGTTTTTTTGGAAGATTTTGATTACTTTGTGAGATACAAGGGGAATAAATTTAGGGCTTTTTAGTTTTATTGTGGAATCAAGACAAGTTTTCAAGGAGAAACTAGGATCTCACGTTCTATACATAGAAAACTATATTTTAAAAACTTTTTTGTTAATTAAGAATAAATAATTTATTAATTCCGTTAACTAAACCTTAGATCTATAATTGATTTTTTGTGTTTTGTGTTCCATGCATGATTTTTCTCTAAATTAGTTGTCTCAACTCTAGATCTAAGTTTTTTTCTTAGAAATCAAAACATAGAAAGCTAGATAGCATGTCGAACATTAAATATAGATTTTATGCATATTAAGCGTGTTAAAAATTATAAATATAATAAATTCCAAAATTAAAACAACAACAAATAATTAATTGTTCTCATCGTATTTCTCATGAATTTTTGTTCAGCAATTTCTTCACAGGCTTCGGCAATCAACATCATGGGCTCACACTCTGGTTCGGGATCCGATGGCTATGAGGATCAGAGGGACATTGATGACATTGGTTGGAGGTTTGCCGCCGCTTCAGATGGAAATAAATTGAAATCACATTGCAACTTCTGTGGGAAGCGGTTCAGAGGAAGTGGATTACGAGGCTGAAACACCATCTTGTTGGCAATGACAAAAATGTTATCAAGTGCATGCGTTGCCCCGAAGATGGGGGTTACGAGGCTGAAGCACCATCTTGTTGGCAACAACAAGAATGTTGCCAAGTGCACGCGTTGTCCTAAATATATGTGAGACTTGGTGAAGGTTAACTTGGACGAGAAGGATGATAAGGATATAGAGAGGTCAATAATGGATGAATAATTCATTGAGTTCATGTTCGAGAAAGACTGAAAATGTTCAATGTCCTATGTGATTTAGATGGATGACCTTGTCTAACCACTGGTATTCAAACTGCATTTGAGAGGAGGGCATACAAATTTTTGCTTGTGAAATAGTGGCAACATGGCGGGGAAAGAAGTCGAAGGGGTTCATGTGGAACGTGGATTTCCTGAAGGCTTATGATTGGGTAGATTGGAGGTTTATTTTGACATCCCTTCATCATAGGGGCTTTCCAAATGAATGGATTGTTTGGATGAAGGATGTATTACAACGTCTTCTCACACAGTCTTGTTGAAAGGGAATCAAGAGGGTAACTTTTTTCAGCTTCGGTGCGAAGTGAGGCAGGGGTGCCCCCTGGCTCCATTGATTTTGTTGTGGTTGCGGATGCTCTGACGAGGATGGTGTTGAAGGCAATAGAGGGAGACTTTTTGGCGGGCTTCAGTTCATGGGAGATTTCCATCCCCGTGCTCCAATATGCAGATGATAATATTTTTTTGTGGAGGGGCAGTTGACATCTACGGAAGGTATGAACAATGTTCTTGTGTTGTTTGGGTTGCTCTCCGGCCTTCGAATCAATCATGTGAAGTTTGCTTTTATTCCTTTCGGAACGAATGATGTTTAGATGCTTTTTGTGAGGTGACTTTGCAGGCATCGAGGGGGGCTCTACCAATCCTGTACGTTGGGATGCCGCTGGTGGGTGGTAAGTCAATGCAAGCAAACTGGGCTCTTATGTTGTGAGGATAGAGAAGAAGCTGGCTAGTTGGTGTGCAACTTGTTTGTCAAGAGATAGACGTTTGGTTCTCTTGGCTATTCCTGTGTTCTTGTCTACATGGCTCTTACCTGTTGGGGTTAAGGTGAAGTTGGAGGCGATAACGCAGAGATTTTTTGGGTCCACCTCTGGGGATTCTCAGTGGGTGCCATTGGTGGGGTGGAAAACTCTGATTCTTTAGGAGGAGGATGTTGGGTTGGGGATCCGAAGCTTGAAGGTAATGAACGACTCCGTTTTGGCGAAGTAGGTAACTAGAGTTTGGGGATGAGGCTCCCATCTGCTTTGTAGGACATTGCATTGTCGATTTATGGTATCCCTTGGGACCTAGCTTTGCAGGTTGCTGCTATTCCTGGGCCTTCCAACTTTGTGGCTGACTCTTGGTGATGGTTGTGATTTTCGATTCTGGATTGATGGTTGGACTAGCCATGGGTCGTTAAACGCTCATTTTCCCCGACTATTTGCAATGGCAGCTTCTGCTGGGGATTCCATGAAGGATTTTTAGGAAGCTGAGAGCTGGATCCCTTTGTTTCATTCTGAGCTTTTTGACATGTGCTTTGTAGAATTTCTACATCTTCTGGAGGATCTGCAGTATGCGAGGGGTTTCATGATAGTGGGGACCACTGGTCCTGGGCTGATGGACATTTTTCCGTTCAGAAGGCCTACATGGCTTTCTATCAGACGATGGTCTTTGATCCGACATACGTTTCGAACATGTTTATCGACATTTCAAGGTGAAAGGTCCCACTGAGGGTGGGGATGTTTGTTTGGTTGTTACATAGGAATTGCATGTTACTGCAGAGCGACAAGCTAGGTTTTTCGTTGGTACCTGCAACACATGTCACTGATGTCTTGTAGCAAGAGAGGATGTTGAGCTCCTTTTCTTTCTGCGCCCAATTGCAAATGATGTATGGGCGACATCACATGTAAAGTTGGAGTCAACAACTGATTGGGCTCGCTTTTGGGACTCAGTAGATAATTTGGGAAAATGCGAGTAATCATACTAAAGTGTGGGGTGTCAGCGGTTTTTTGGTCCATGTGGCTTGCATCGAACGAGAGTATTTTACGTGGAGAGAAAATGTATATGGAAAATGTTATAGAGCATGCGGAAAATTTAAAGATTGTTTGGTCTTTGCGGCTCCTTTTTAATACTTATTGTGAATGTATAGAGTTTACGAGTGGGCCTTTACACAACGTCACACCCTTTTTTTCCTCAAAAAAATAACCATGGAGACTGGCAAGACGATTCCTAGCTAATTTGCTAGTAGTTGTCAAAGAGGGAGTAGACAATAGGAAAAGTTTGACCTTAGCTAGCAAAATCTCTTTTAGAACTTGCCAACCAATTAGATTGAAAATGGAAAAGCCAACGCTCATCGATGAAAGACACTCTCATTTTTGACACACCTAGACACATTCTTACCTTAAGGACAGTCTGCCTCGTTCCTGGGACCCTGAATAAGGACGAGACCTCCCCATTTCCACATTTATTCCCATCTTTTCTTTGTTTTTTAGTGAGATTCCACACCTCATCTTAGTTCTTCTCTCGATCTGCAAAGTCAGTTGCTTATAATTTTATTCTCTCCTTTTTCCTGAATTTTTGTTTGCATCTGTTAGAGTATGCGTCTTATGTAGAAATAGCTAATTGGATCCCTCCAGGGTCTAATTACCACATCCACATGTTAAGTCCCACATCTATTGTTAGTGGGACTGGTCTGTTTATGGGGCTACATAAGAAGCCCTACCCCATTGTATCATTTAGAAAGTGAACAGAATAATTAGCCCTTAATGGCGTTCTCCCGTGGTTTCATATCGCTCCTTATGGAGCAGGGTTTCATGTAAAATCCTGGTGTTCTTTCCATGTTCTTTATCTCTTCATCTCTACTTATGCTTCCACACTATCGTTTTCTACATGGTATCGAAATATATTTCTATATGGTATTAGAACATGTACGATTTTGAATGTTCTTGAAAATTCAGAGCATGAATGATTTTGGATTGAAGATTATTAATATTCATGTTCATGATTCGTTCAAGTGCAAGAAAATCCTAGGGTTTTCAAAACCCTAATTTGCACTAGTGGTAATTGTATCGTTCTTTTGCATAGATCACGTATTCGTCATCAAGTTCAAGAAAAATTTAGTGTTTCATTTGACACCCTAATTCTTCTAGTGTTCACCTCTATATCCAGATCGTGCTCAATTGTAAATTCTTAGAGTTTTGATGAAACCCTAATTCGTGTTCAACTTTTGTAGACCAATGTTCATCATTCTTACGCGCACAAATTCCAACGAGTTTTAAAGATCACATAATCAGGAGTTCCTGGAAGTTCCGAGGGTTTCTGGTCCAGGCCCCTCTTCTTCGACCTCTAAGTGCTCTTCTCAGGTCCCCTGAAAACCTCCGGAGCAGCTGCATGTCACGATAAGGATTTCCCAGCTGAAACCCCAAATCCATTGGCTGAAGCCCTCATGGCATTTGCACAATTTAAAACCTCAAGGCAGAGCACCTTCCGTATTTAAAAAAAGGGAGAAGCTAGAGTTTTCAAAAGCCATGCCCATCATGCCTACGAATTCTTTGCGATCTACCTCTACGTGCGATTGCATCAACGATACGTGATCATCATCCATAGCAACAACCCCCGTTGTGGGGCCTTGTGTTCTCAAAGAAGAAAAATGGGCGCCATGGCTTCCCCTCACCCGATGGCGGTGCGATCTGGAACCCCAGTCCCATTTGCATCTCCAGTCCCTTCCTCCTTTTGCATGCGATCCTCCAGGCGATACTGATCCCAGACGACAACGACCTCAAGTGCCTCCTACAAGCGAGGGCATCTTCATAAGGCAAGGGCCCCAAGCGGCGACAATCTTCCTTTTTCCTATCTCGCAGGCTCTTCCTTTGAAGGTGATTCTTTTTGTGTGAAAGGGCTCCCCTATGGGGACTCAAATAGTAAGGGTCAATGGATGCTGCTTTGCTAAAAAAAGAGGATAGTATTTTGAGCCCAATTGGCCAATTCGGTTGGTCTGATTTTTTTTTATAAAAGGGAAGCTAATCATTCAGGCCTAAGGGTGCTACTCCTATATTTTTTTAAAAGGAGCTTCTTTTGGGTCATATTTAGTCCATGTCTCAAAAAAAGATTTATATGGAGAAGGAAAGTATACAACAAAAATAAAAGCCATTCGTAAAAGAAAAATGATTTAAATTTAAAGAAAAAGAGCCGCGAAAAAAATTATGACGACTTATTGTTTTGGTTCCCCACTTCATGTCTTCTCCCTACTTGGTCGACGGCATCTATTCTAACCAGTATGGGCGAAAGTTGGAGTATCGTGTAGAACATCCAGATTTCAGACTTTACAGATTGTTAGATTCTAACTCTACAGACTATATCATAGTTTTTAGTTCGTGACGCACATGCACAATCAATATTTGAGATGTCCCCATACTCGATCTAGTGAGCTCAAGATTTTCATGTGATTCATAGGGACTCTATAGTAGAGATCGCATTCTCTGAGCCATCATGGGCTTATGGTTTTCATGTGGTTCATAAGGACTCTAGAGTAAAGATCCTATTTTCTGAGCCAGTATGAGAGAGACCCAGTTCTCCAACGATGAAACTTTCAGATTCCATTCTCCAGCTAGCATGGACTCCGACGAGGATGTTTCCACGACCTTTTCCAGTTTATCCCTTTAGAGAGTTGGAGCAGTTGCGAGCCATATTTCTCCAGGTGGAGACTCATTCTAATTTCCAGTGACTCTAACAGGCTCGTTATAGAGCACACATTCTCCAACGAGGAGACCCAGTTCAGTTCACACTTCAGCCCTTCTGTTCCTCACCAACACGACATGAGAAGCAATGTCTGTAACATGCTGCCAGTAGACTATGCATTGAGTTGATATTGTCTATAGTATCTTGTATTGTGAGTGTGTGATTTTTTCTATTTGTCCAAACTGAGCATTGCGTGCTCCAGCTTGAGGGGAAGTGTTAGAGTATGCATCATATGCAGAGATGACTAATTGGACCCCTTCATGATCCAATTATTACATCAACATGTTTAGTCCCACATCTACTGTTGTGGGACTTTGTTCTGTCCGTGTGGCTAATATAAGATGCTCCACACCCATTGTATCAGTTGAGAAAGTGAATAGAAGAATCAATCCTTAGTGACGTTCTCCCGTGGTTTCGTCCCACTACTCCATGGGTTTCACGTTAAATCCTGGTGTTCTTTCCATGTTCTTTATCTCTTCATCTCCGACTACGCTTCCACAATATCATTTTCTAGATGGTATCATAGCATATTTCTACACCATCATATTTTCTTGGACTTTTCTAGATATCTATATTTTATATAATATATATTCCTTGAAGAAAATATTTCCCCTGAAAAGTAGGATGGTTTTTTTAAGAATCCTCAAAACAAATCATTGTACAATCGTTATTACTTGATAACAGTAATTTATAACAGCAGTCTTTACTTCTGGTTTTTTTTTTGCAGTATTATTAGCTGATTTTCTGTTATAGATTTTTTTGCTATTTTAAAAAGTCACTTGATCTCAAGGGATTAGAATCATCGACAATCTGATGTTTAGCTTCTATCTGCAATGTAGCACCAGATCTTAACCACGTTTAAAATAATTGAAAAAGTTGAGTGTTA
>JAZKJV010000770.1:239967-470962 GCA_037367405.1 Ottelia alismoides
TACGGATAAGGTCATCGTGATGGAGAGACTCCACCAAACGAGAGGTCCGACCCAACCATTTCCAACGTCTGGGCTCAGTAGTAGAAGTAGCGTCTCTGAAGTGGTTTGCAATAGCCATACCCATGCTTTGGTTCCCCTCCACCCGGACCCCATCCACAACAATGGAGTTTAATGCGTTGGATCTGCGCCGACCGCTAGCGATACGATGGAAGTAAGCCATATTGGCGTCTCCCTCCCGCAGCCAAGAGCTCCTCGATCTCTGTCTCCACTTCGTGGCTCTCTTTTTATCCTCCAATGCAATCGTCCTCCTTGCCACCGACCGCGATTCCAGCTCCGACTGCGAAAGGGCCCTAGCATCCTCCAAACCATCGAGCAGTCGAACCTCATCTTCGGCAGCCTTCCTAGCCACGTGTCTAGCAGCCCTAGAATCTCTTTTGAACTTCGCCAATTTGGTTCGTAGGCTGGAGAGCTTCTGGTCAAAACGAAAGGCGGCGGATCCCACGGCCCCCACCTCCCCCCAGTGCGCGGTAACCGCCTCCTTGAATCCATCCTCAAGCAACCAGCACTTTTCGTACCTGAAGAGCCCACGCTGGGCAGGAGCTGACCCAACGCACCACAAAATAGGCGTATGATCGGAATACGAGCATGGCATCGACGACACCGTCGCCAAAGGAAAAACATCCAGCAACTCATTAGAGACAAAGAAACGGTCTAAACGCGAGCGTGACGTGGAGCTACGCCAGGTGTAGGCGACGTCTCCGACGTCCATCAAGACAGCCCAAGCAAGTCAACCGTGTCAGCAAAATCCGAGGAGCCCAAGTCCTGACCCCCCCCCCCCGGTCTGTCCGTAGTTAAGAGGGTGACATTGAAGTCACCGCCAATCACCTACGGTGTACTCCCCACCACCCTACCGGCCTCCAGCAAATCTTCCCAAAGTTTACCCCACAGCCCACCATCACACGGCCCATACACACAAGAAACCACCAGAAGATCAAGCGTGGACGTACCGGCCAAGACGACCGTCAGGACATGTTTGCCGCGCGTGACCGAGACGAAAGACCACGACAGCGATCGCCACACCACAAGGAGCCCATCCGAAGACCCGAAGCATCCAAAGTTCTGAATTGATCCAATCCACCCGCCCCCACGCCTTCCAGGTGGCCTCCGACATGGATTGTAGCTTCGTTTCCTGGAGCAATACAATGTCGCAATTCCATTCAATGAATCTTAATCCCAATGCTTTCCGCTTGACAGGATCCCCGAGCCCACGGACATTCCACGACAGAAGCTTCATTTGGGAACTTCAACCTTCCCCTGCAGCAACGCGACACCGGCAGCCTCCGCCACAGCAAGCTTGAACGATGAACACGGGGGTGCCTCTGGTCTTGGAGTTCTGGGCTTGCTTCTCCTTCTGTACCTCTTCCCACTCCTTCTGTCACCACCCCCGGTCACCGCAGCAGAAGGGGTCATAGGTTCATCCTCACGGTTCTCATCATGGATAATGATCTAAGTGGAAACAACCGTTATGGGGGGCGGCAAAGGCCGAGGGCTACCCCCATCGAAAATGCTATCGCGGGTAGGGAGAGAAAGCATCTGCGGGGCACCCAAAAAAGCATCGCGTAAGGTCAATGAGGGACCAAGGTGCTTAGGGAGACCCGAAAGGGCGGAAGCCCGAACCGTCTTGAGAGGGTCTGATAGGAGCCATAGAGTATCCGGATCTGATTTAAACCAAGAGGGAGGGCCTTCATCCAACCGTGAGCCCGGATTCGAAAGATCGAACCCCATACCCGGGAGCACATTCACCCCCGCAACAAACTTCTCCTTGGGGTTATCAAAAGAACTCTCCTCCACGTCACCGAGCAAAGAGAATAATCCTGGCGCCAGATATGACTGAGAAGGTGGGTTCTCGAAACGTCGCGTGCCATCAAAACGCGCGGCCCTTCCATTGCATGGGCTTCTTGGGAAACCAACCGCCAACGTCGAACACGAAGCACCCCCTGGCCCTTCGACTTCCACCGACTTCGTGAGCATCACCGACATCGGAACCATCGGAGGAGGCGGGGGAACATCAACAGCAATCTCAATGACGAAGGAGAAGCAACCCAGGACCAGCTCCGCGAACTCGCTTCGTCCCCCGATCTGATCCAGGAAAGACTTGGAGCATTCAAGAAGGATCTTCGTTTCGTTCGCCGCTGAGCCCAGTCGGAGGCCATCATCAAGGATTTCCCGTACATAGCCCCAGCGACTCAAAGCCCGCCGCAGGCAAGAAGTTGAGCGTGAGAGGAAAGGGACGCCCTTCACCGTGGCCAAACATGTCTCCAACTCCCTACATCAGCCATCCATGTATCGTAGAGGTTTCCAAACAACATTACCAACATCCCCGTTTCGAAACAGACACTCCCTCTGAGGCTCCGTTAAACCACGAACACAACAGGTTTTGTCGTCCAATAACATGACGTCTCCCATGAAATGCGGGCCGAAGAAGCCCTCCAGATGCGATGAGACCATGTCCAAATCAATAGAGTTTCTTACCGCGTGACCGATCGCTTCGAAACGCACTGAATTGCGCAGGTTCCCCGATCTCTTACCCAACCGCCGAGCACCGCCGTAGCTTGACGAAACAGCAGCCGCCCTTGCACCCCCATGATTTGTCGCGACACTCCCCGAAGAGGACTTCATAACCGCTTCCGCATACGTCGCTCCCCCATGCACCACGTGAGAACGAGTTGATGTGGAGCCAGTGACGAAGACAGCCTGCATGGCTGTCGACTTCGCCTCCCTGATAGACCTGAACGAGAAGCAGGAAGCTAGTCGATGCCCCACACGACCGCAAGAGAAACAATGCGGTGGTAGGTGGCAGAAAGACGCGTCATGGCCCCTCTCCCCGCAACGAAAGCACCGCCGGCCCGGTTTCTTGTGGGAAACGAATTGCCATTCTCCTTCACTTGCATTACCGCCCTCCATCTGCATGCGACCAACCTTCCACGCAGCCTCCCCTCCATGGAAGATCTCCTTGCCCTTGTCCAGCAGCTGATAGTCCCTTCCGCCTTCTTCCCTCAGCACATCTCCAACTACCTTCCCCCCAACTTCCTCCCAAACCCCATCCCTCTCGCTGAGCACACGTGCATTGTAAACTCCTTCCCCCGCAACATGCGACACCGAACCCCCCATACGAGGATCGTGCTTGCTTCTGTGCATCTCGCCGCCGTTCGCTTCTCCTTTAGAAAACGCCTTCGCGGTCGCGTCCTCCATCTCCTTCTCCGTCGCCTTCACAGTCGCCTTCGCGGTCGCCTTCACACGCTACCAACGCTCCATCTCAATAGAAAGGATCAATCTCATAGACATTTGGGGTCCCAGTCGTGTTCCTGATCTCCAGGGGCACATGTTTTATCTAGTTACCATTAATGATTTCTATCATATGTTTTGGGTCTTTTTATTAAAGAATAAATATGAAGTTGAGGATGTTATAAAAAATTTCTTAACTGTAGTACGTAATGTTTTTTCTGTTTCTATGAAAATTGTGAGAACAAATAATACCTTGGAATTTTGTACTAATACTCTCTCCAATTATTTTTCCACCCAAGGAATTATTCATCAAACATCATGTGCATATACTTCCCAACAAAATGGAATTGCAGAAAGGAAACATCGTCATTTGCTTGGTGTCACTAGGACGCTTCTCATTTAGAGTTGCGCTCCTCGTTCCTTTTGGGGTGATGCTGTTCTCACGGCTTGTCATCTCATTAATCGCATGCCATCGCTAGTCTTGGGTGAGAAAATTCCTTTATCTCTAGCCTTTCCTGAAAAGGAATTATTCTCACTTACTCCTCGTGTGTTTGGCTCGGTCGCCTTCGTCCATCAGTTGTCTCCAGGTATGGACAAGCTCTCTCCTAGAGCTGTCAAGTATGTCTTTGTCGAGTACTCCAGGACACAAAAAGGGTATATATGTTATGACCGATGCGCAGGAAGTATTACGTTAGTGTCGATGTCACCTTTTTCGAGTCCGTGATGTACTTCTCACCTACAGGTGATCGGTTGATGTCTTCAGACACTGATGAAGCCATATACATGCCACCACCACCATCACCTTCATCACCTCCACCACAACCATCTCCTTTACCACCACCACCGCTATCTACACCACCTCCACTTCCTATTTCAGTCTCTGTTCCACCGTTGCTACACCATTATACTCGCCGACCTACTTCTGCTCATGGTAACCGCTCATCATCTAGCACGCATGAGGTATGTTCCGAGAATACATATTCTAATGATGGGTCTAATGGTCTACCTGAGCAGGATTCTTTATAGGGGACAGATGTGGAGGCTGTTGATTTGGACCTTCCTATTACGCTTCGGTAGTAGAAGCGTAGCTGTGCATCATATCCTGTAGCATCCATGGTCTCCTTTGATTGATTGACCGGTGATTTCAGGATTTTGCAGTTGCATTATCAGCCGTGGCTATTCCACGGAATTATCAAAAGGCCTTAAAGGACAGTCGATGGCTTTGGCTATGGAAGAAGAGATGGATGCTTTTCAGTCGAGTGGCACTTGGAGCCTCGTCCCAGCTCCTACTGGAATGTCTACAATAAGCTGTAAGTGGGTGTTTACAGTTAAGCGAAATACATATGGTAGCATCGACATATACAAGGCACGCCTGATTGCACGAGGGTTTACTCAGACATACGGGGTGGATTATATTGACACATTCTCACCAGTTGCTCGTCATTCCACCTTACAGATTCTTCTCTCTGTTGTCGTGATTCGAGATTGGCCGTCGTTTCAGTTAGATGTCAAGAATGCTTTTCTGTATGGTGATCTTCAAGAAGAAGTCTACATGCAACAACCACGTGGTTTTGCTGTTGAGGGGGAGTGTTCACATGTATGTAGACTTCATAAGGTGATCTATGGCCTTAAGCAGAGCCCTATAGCTTGGTTCCAGAAGCTTTCAGACTTGTTTGAGAAACATGGGTACAAACGTTCAAATGCAGATCATTCCCTTTTTATACAGAAAACATCTAGAGGTATGATTGCAATTATGGTGTATGTTGATGATATCCTTTTTACAGGAGATGCCATACAAGGAATTAAGAGGGTGAAAGAACTTCTGGGTCGTGAATTTGTCACCAAGGATCTCGAGGCCCTTAGATACTTTTTGGGACTGGAGTTTGTCAGATATCAACAAGAGCTTGTGATGACCCAGAGGAAATATGTCACTGATTTGCTAAGTGACACAGGAATGCTTTGATGTCGACCTGCCACCATACCCATGGATTTAAGCATGAAATTATATGATGATGATACTGATGAGGTTGATAGGAGGAGATACAGAGGAACTGGTAGGAAAGCTCCTTTATGTTACCATTACCAGACCCGATATTTCTTTTGCTGTTAATCGGGTGAGTCAGTTCATAGAGCAACCACGTCAGGTCCATATGGATGCTATACAGATGATACTTAGGTATCTTAAATCATCTCCAGGTACATGTCTACTGTTTAGGAAAGCCAATGAGGTCACTATCTCAGCATGCGTAAACGCAGCTTATGCAGGGTGTCCAAAGGATAGGAAGTCCACCACTGGATTTGCTGTATATGTTGGAGATTCTCTTGTCTTATGAAGGAGTAAGAAGCAAAAGGTTGTAGCCAGATCTAGTGCTGAGTCTGAATATAGGGCTACGACCCAGGTTAGTACAAAAATGTTGTGGGTTCGAGCTGTTCTTACAGATCTATATATAGAGGTTCCCCTTCCTATGGTACTGGAATGTGACAATTAAACGGCTATATTTATTGCAAATAATCCAGCATTTCATGAACGCACCAAGCACATCGAGGTTGATTGCCACTATATACAAGATATGATTCAGAAGGATTTTATTTCCACATCTCATGTCAGCTCAGGGGACCAGACTACCGATATCTTCACCAAGGCCTTACTCAGAGGACCTTTTCATAAGTGCTCATCCAAGCTGAGCATGATCGATATCTATGCTCCATCTTAAGAGGGAGTGCAGAGATATATTTATGTTACGTTATTTATTTCTTGTTTTGTGTACTGTTTCTTAATTCCCTTTACTTATGAATGTCTTATGTAATGTACCCATAGGCTACTCTCATATATAAGAGAGCCTATGGTTCATGGAATAAGCAACTCGATGTTTTTTCCCAACAGTCGTCAATAAATGTTGTGAAAGAATTAAACAATACATATCTATTTGAAATATTATTGTAATTAAAAGTATGATTAAATATACGTCGAAGAAATTTATGTTATGTGTCTAACATATAATATATGATCGCGAGAGAAACCGTGAATCCTATCCAGTTCGAACAAATCTTTGAAATATTATTGTAATAAAAGTACGATTAAATACATGTCGAATTGTTGATATGCCTTGAATCCTAACCATCTGCTCATTGTTGAAGAATTGTGTATGCACCCTCCTGCTGTACCATACCTCAACAAGACGGGGGTCTCACTGTCCAGTCAACGAGCCTGGGGGGGTCTAGTGGGGAGCAGGTGCGCCCCCCTACGGGGGTGTGGGGGCAGCGCCCCCTGCGAAAAGTTTCAAGAGCGGTTTTATGTATTCGGGTATATGGATCCTTCTATTTTGGGCACGAAAGAAACATCAGATTTATGCATAATTAATAGTTAGTCATAATTAATAGTAAGCAGATTGCTGAAATAGTTAGACATAATTAATAGTAAATATGAAGTTATGGGCACGAAAGAAATATCAGATTTAGGCATTTAACTTGTATAATCATTATCCTAAACAAGTATATATTTATAAGCTTCTCAAACCACCATGTAAACCATTAAAATCATAAAAATTCAAAATAGCAAAAATGCCTTGGAAAACACCTCAATCGCCTCGAGGCGGAACGCCTCGAGGCTACGCCTCAACCACCTGAGGCGCACACCTCACTAGACAGGGCCGAGGCGCACGCCTCGAGGCTAAAAAGGACCGCCTCGCCTCGAGGCGTACGCCTCGACCTCCTCGAGGCACGTTTTTTAATACCATGAACATGAATACGATAAAAAACTTCAAGAACAAATCCAAAAACCGAACCTACCCTGATACTATGTAGAAAACGATAATGCATACGCGTAATCATAGATAAAAATATGAAGAACAACTACTCCATAAGGAGCGGGATGAAGCTACTGGAAAATCGCTTCAAAGGGCTGATGTGTATACTGAACTCTATCTCAATGAATACATGTGGTGTGGAGGTTCTTTATAGCCCCACCAATATGACCAGGTCCCACTCATACATGTTGTGGGACTAAACCTTAGTTGGTGTGGTAATTGGACTTAGGAGGAATTCAATTGCCCATCTATGAACACAGACACATACTCTCACATGTATCAATATAATGAAGTTTTATTTTCTTCATGTAATTGCATGTCAAACATTTTAGCCAATCCAGGCATGGTTTTCCTTCTATCAGTGTCATTATCTGCTCTTGAATGTCTAAAATTGAGAACTGAGTTGTCTTTGAACAGGCACAGCAGTTGTTTCAAAGAGATGCACAGATGATTACACCGGAAGCTATAGAAAGTGTAAAGGCGGCACTTGCGAACAGTGAAATTGAGCACAAGGCAGATACTAAAAAGAAAGCAATACCTCGGAAGGCAGCAGGTCAGAGCTGGGAGATCCAACCTTGACAGAGTGGCCTGAGAGTATGTTCTCCACTTTTACTGTTTAAAGTACAGGAGTAGATTTTTCTTTTGATTCCGGTAATGATATATATATATATATAATATTTTAAACATAAGCTGCAGATTAATTGCCCATTTACCTCATCTCTTGCAGTATATAGTGGACCTTCATGCCAGTGTAACAAAATAAGGTTTCTCTGTCTTGTGTGCAATTTGGCTTATACAGATTTTACTTAGGTACCCCTACCGATAGCTGTATACTTTGGAATATCACTGGATTGCACCCCAAGCAAGTGAACTATTTCCCCCCGTCTGCTCGCTCCAACTTTATCGAGGACTTTCGCCACTGGGGAATCTTTGTCTCATCAAAGACGAGATAATAGCCTCGTGAACTCTCTCGCAGCATCTGGGAATCCCTCTACCTATCTATCTCGAAGACCCCAGTGGCATGGCTTTCTTAGCAACTCTATATCTATACGGCCTTGAACGCAGTTCGTCCCTCACATCGCATAGTCCTCATGAACAAGGAGTTCGGCTCGTACCCTTGCTTGATGGTCAGCGGTACCCCACCTTCCACCATGTTAGCTTTTGAAGGCTGAGTTTTGTGTGATGCTTATGCCTTAGGAAAGCGAACAACCTTCTAGTAGATAGCAGTCGTACCTCTCAGGGTGTTGGTGAGACGTAGAGGCACTCGAGTTGTAACATGTAGGTAATTGATTCCGTGATGTATATGTTTCTTAATTAATTATTCTACCAACAACGCACTCCACATATGAAAGATGCCAAGGGTTGATTTGGGTAGATATGAGATGTCGTTCCAAATCTCAAAAATAGATATTGTAATATATTTTTGCTTGAAATACTTGTTTAAGCTTGCAAGTAAACTGGCTTATATTAAGGTTCTTAAATTATTGAATATCAACTTTTTAGATGCACTGAATTGAAATGCACTGAGTTGAATTTGCCATTGAAAATTTCAACAACCAAAATTTAGCAGCAACTTAAAAAGTTGAATTCTATTAATATACAGAATACAATGAATTCAAATACTGAAACACAAAAGGAAAATACACAAAAACCCCTTGATACATGTTTAGATTATGTTTGCTCATTGTAATTATGGCCACTTTAGGAGGTCGTTGAGCTTTTTCTTGATAATAATATGCTCTCAGTCTCAATAATATAGTTAAACCACCACCCAAACACCCAACAGTAACACGAGGGAGGTACAAAGCTTATCCTTAGGGGGACATGTTCCTCTCTAGGCAACCACTGGACCCGTCTGGCATCAGCGTGCTTGATAGTTGAATTGAATGAAGGGCATATTATCAGATTACTTGTCTGTGAATGCTTCTCATATTTTCAGTAAATAATAGCTGTGTTGCTACTGTGTGTGTCATTATCTTGTAGTTAATAATTTTATTGGGTAATGGATACTGTATTGATTAAATGCATGGAAATTGATGTTTTACCTCATCTGAATAGAGACACGATTTGATATGCTGCTTGATTATTTCAAGGATATTATGGCCATCTAATGATGTTGCCATTATTTGGACTAAATTGTTTTTTGGACTTTATTTTTTGGGTGATATTGTACTAGCCAATGGGTCAACCTTTGTCACAAGTTTTATTAGATCCTTCAAATCAAGATCGCGGAGGCTAGGCTTGCGGCGAGGAAGGAGGCGGAGGCTGTCGTGATCGAGCTGGACTCCGTGGAGGGCCTGAGGGACCTCCATGAAGACGAGTTGGCTTCCAGATCGGCGGCGGTGGCTGCTGTTGAGAAGGAGGAGAGGAAGAGGGTCACGGAGTGGCGCCAACGTGCGAAGTTGAGATGGATCAAAGATGGCGACACCAACTCCTCCTTTTTTCATAGAATGGCTTCAAACAGGAAGCGATCAAACTTGGTTCGCTCCATGACTGTTGGGGGACGCGAGGTGGTGGGTGAAGACGCGATTGGAAATGCGGTGGCGGATTACTTCAGGGCTTTCTCTTCAGCTCGATTGCCTAGTCGCTGGCGCTGGTTGGGGGAGGATGTTCCTACCATTTCCTCCGAGCATTGTGCGGGTCTAACCCGTGAATTCTCCATCGATGAATTAAAGGCTGCGGTTTGGGATCTCAATGTCGATGCCTCGCCAGGCCCCGATGGCTTTCCTATAGCCTTCTACAAGGATTTTTGGGATGTGGTTGGTCAGGATGTGTGGGAGGTTGTCGTGGAATTCTCCTCGGGAAATTTTGGCTTTGATGGGATTAATAGGGCTTGTATTGTGCTAATTCCGAAATCACAATCTCCATCGACTATTGATGACTATCGTCCTATTGCAATCTCGAATGCACTCTACTTGATTGTTGCGAAGGTGCTTGCGAGGAGATTGGCGGTAATTTTAGATTTTCTGATTCATCCTTCTCAGGTGGCTTTCATCCCCGGCCGCTCGATCTCCGATGTCTCGGCCCTTGCGTCTGAGATGGTCGATAGCTGGGTGAGGCATGACAAACATGCCTTCCTTTGGAAGGTCGACTTCGCAAAGGCATATGACTCCTTGGACTGGAGCTTCCTCTGGTCCGTGTTGCGTGCTCGCGGTTTCCCAAATATTTGGATCTCCTGGATGCGCCGATGTGTTTCTACAGCATCCTTCTCGGTCATGTTGAATGGGCGTCTTCTTGGTAGGCGGTTTCAACCAAGGAGAGGTGTTCGGCAGGGGTGCCCACTTGCACCCATGCTATTTGTCATTGCCGCTGATGTGCTCCCGAGAATGGCAGATCGGGTGATCGCGAGGGGCTTCTCATCTGGTTTCTCGTCTAACTTCCGCAACTGTCCTACTCTTCAATATGCGGACGACACAATCGTCTTCATCGAGGGGGGTCTGGACGAGGTTAAAGGTATGGCCGCTACCTTCGACATCTTTAGCGACCTATCGGGGGCTACGAATCAACCACTCCAAATCGAAGATGATCCCCTTCGCCTGGGATGATCGCTATGCGGCGGCTTGTGGCATGACTCTGGATGCACCCCCTCTGCTCTTCCAATTGAATACCTGGGCCTACCACTAGGCGCGAGAAGGGCGAGACTGTCCCATTGGAATAGGGTCATTGATAAGGCGGAGAGAAGACTTACTGGGTGGGGGGCGGCCATGCTTTCCAGGGGTGGGCGTCTTGTGCTCATCAGGTCGGTTCTGGCGGCCATTCCGATCTATTTTTTGGCGAATTGGTCCATCCCTGTGGGCATCAGAAGGAGACTCGAGGGCCTTATGCGGGCCTTTCTTTGGGGAAGAAGGGGCTCCGCATCGCGGGGCATTCATCTCGTGGCATGGAAGGATGTGGCGAAAAGGAAGTGCGACGGTGGGCTCGGGATTCGGAGCCTGGATCTGGTAAACGATGCTCTCATGCTTAAATGGGTCAACAAGCTTTGGGGTACCTCCTCTGGCTTCTTTCCCTCTATGCTACGTGATATCCTCTCCATCGGGGTGGACATGATGCGAGAGACTGAGGCCACGCGCTCTGGGACGCCTTTTTGGAGGGGAATCGCCTCGGCGGCTAGGCGGTTCTCTCATCTGTTCAAGCGGGTGCTGGGTGATGGAAACTCCTTCCTCTTTTGGCACGATGCGTGGGCGGGGGATGCCACTCTTGGTAGCTCCTTCCCTCGCCTCTGTGCCTTGGCGGCTAACTAGGGCGACTCGGTGGCGTCCGCTTGGGATGGGGGCGGCTGGTTCCCATGCTTTGCAACAAACCTCTCCGACGATCGCTTCGATGATCTCTTGCGACTGTTACAACAACTTAGGGATGCGCCAACACCATCCAATGAAAGGGATCACTGGATCTGGCGTGGCGGCACTTTCTCCACGAGGCATGCATTCAAGATCATCTCCCATCAACCTATCTCCGATCGCACCTCTCTTTGCAATGATTTGGGATGGCTATGGACTTTAAATTTACCGGAAAAGGTGGTTTTCTTCTTGTGGATTCTGCGCCGCGGTAGGGTTTTGACCCGAGATAGGTGTGCTATGTTCTTATCGGGGGATGGCTCCACGATTTGCGTGCTGTGTACCGGCGAGCTGGAGACCTTGCAGCATCTGTTCTTCTACTGTCCATGTTCTATCTCCATTTGGGAGGCCCTCAATGTTTCTTGGGTGGACACTTCTTCGGCCGAATCTTTCTGGATCACCTTGCGCTCCCGGGCGGATCGTCAAAGACGGGAGCTTCTCCGCCCCCTGGCTTGCATATGGGCCTTATGGCTGGCTCGAAACGCCAAAATTTTCAGGGGCCAAAGATTTTACAGGGAAAACGTTTTAGCACATGTCGAAGTTCTTTTGAATGAATGGCTGCTGCGATGATGGGTTAGTCGGGTGTGCTTGTTGGGATTGTGGACTGTGTTGTTGACAGGGATCCTCTTGATCCCGGGTGCTTGGTTTCACATTGTATCTCTCTCCTCCCTTTCTCCCCTCCTCCCTCTTCTCGTTTTTAATAAAATTGGGGCGAACACCACCGCGTGTCTCCCCCGAACCTTTACGTGTTCAAAAAAAAAGTTTTTTTGTTATCCTGTTTTAGAATCCATTTATTGTTATGCGAAGAGAAGAACAAGGCAACCAGCTTTGCCGGTTGACATAAGAACATAAATGATGGGTGGATTCTCATGCAAAAATAAGATGGGAATAAAGGTGGAGGAAAACTCCAAAATTTAATAACTCGTAATTTCTTGCTCTCCTAAACAATGCTATAACACTTCTTTATATGAAGAGAGGCGGAATCATAAAGTAAATAAAGTAAAAATAAAATCTTTAAAACCCTAATTGACCCATAAAATTGCTTTAACTACCCAAATTGTCCGCTCTAAAATATTGATATTTTAATTAAATATCAATGATATCTAAAAAATAACTGAAAAGTGGATGAAAAACTTTAATTTGTTCAAAACCCTAATCCAAGCTTGCGCAATTTCTCCTCCTTTTTGAAAACTCATTTCACGATGAGTTGCTCAATCATTGACTGCGACATTGGAGAGTGGCACATGGAACCATTGGAAGAATTTCCCTAATTGTTGAACTTTCCTATTCTTTTTAACACACATAGATTTTGTGCAATGGGATGCGTAACAACATTTTTTCTACCCTTTACTTAAACAAACTCTTCTCAATATGCGCCTCTCAACTTTAGCCCTTTTACAACAAACTTTTGGGTGGACTTGCTCTCCCATCACAACCACTTGCCCCTATTGTTTTGGGATAAGAATTTCATTGGAGATAAAATCTCCATTGATACTGGAGTTCCTTTTCCACACAAATGGTGGCGACTAAGTTATTGAGAGGGAAACAACTTCGTATACGCTAACGTCAGAACTCGATGTTTGTGGTGGTAGATGTGATAGCACCAATGACGATGAGTCGACGACTATGGTCTTCCCTAATGTAAGCACAAGAGCGACCAATGTAACCATCTATATCACTTGAGGTCAGGCAGTGGTGAACAAGCCTCACAATGGATCGGATGGTTTTCCAATACAAGTTAGGGTGTCGCCCACATCGATAACGACACCCCTTGAGAGTCAAAATTGACAGTGCATGTGAGAGCCTCCCCATGAGATGGTAGTAGCCACCGAAGAGGATGAGCATCTTTGCTAGGCTTATGCTTAAAGATCACAAACACATGGGCTTGGTAAGTCTCTGCCCCGATATCTAGCAGAGGTTCCACCGGAGTGTGGTTTCAAGAAAATGGTTGGATGATCAACACATAGTAGATCTCCATCTTGCGACGTTTTTTTTTTGAAATAAGAGGGGGAACCATGCACAAGTGCCCACCCCAAGATCTGAACGCTGGTCCTTTGGGTGGTAGGTATGTTGCACTAGAGGAAGATGATCTGCCATGCATAATGGTGTTGTTACAACAATGAAAACCATTGCAACAACTAATGACCCATATGGCTTGAGATTTTTGGAACTCTCCTCATTGTTCTTTTTCTGTCCTCGTTCGTTGAGTGCTCCAAATGCTTCTAGTTATTCCAATATTCAATATATCCTGGATATCGTAAAAAGTCTTCTCCACGGTTTAACAAATTCTCTAAAGGACTTGCAACTCACATTTAAGAGGTGATGACTTGCATTATCGCCCTCTTCATGTAACTTGTAGGATCATTAAATCACAGAAATGAGTTGAATACCATGCTCTTATACCAATTGTTGAAAAAATTTGGAATGAGGAGAGAAGATAAAATATATGTGACTATCCAAAGAGGTTGAGAGAAGAATAAAAACTAGTGATAGAATCTTGCAAAAATAAGAGGTGAATAAAAGTAGAGGACAACACCATTTAATAATTTACAACTTCTTGCTCCCTTAAACATTGATTGAGGGAATAATAAAGAAAAAAAACGACGATGCCTTCTCCCACTGTAAGTAGGGTTGGCTACATGGATTCTTGCTCAAATCCATGTTGAAAGATTCAACTATTTTTTGTGCTGGCTATCGACTACCTAACGCAACCCCCACAAGGGGGGATTTGAACCTTGGTCATAAAGAAATTATGAATAAAATCCTAACATGTCAAATTTACTTAAAATTATTCTAACTTAACTTCCCAAACTAACTGCCCTAAAATATTAAGTTCTCAAATTGATCTCAATTTAGTTAAATAAAGTAATAGTAAAAGATGACTACAACAGGATGTGAATAAAAGTAGAGGAGAACACCATTTAATAATTTACAACTCCTTGCTCCCTTAAACATTAATTGAGGGAATAATAAAGAAAATAAGAATAAAATCTTAACATGTCAAATTTACCTAAAATTATTCCAACGTAACTACCGAAACTAACTACCCTAAAATATTAAGTTCTCAAATTGATCTTAGTTTAGTTAAATAAAGTAATAATCAAAGATGACTGCAACATGATGAAAAACCCTATTGCAAGCACATATTAGGATTTTGAACAAGTTAAGGTTTCTTATTAATTTTTTTATTGTTGATTATTACTTTGGTTAAATAAATTGAGATTAATTTAAGATCTTAATATTTTAGGGTGAACGTTTTGGGTTGTTAAGTTAGAGTATTTTTAAGGGTCAATTAGTTTTTTATGTATATAGTAACCCCGCCTCACTATATAATGGGGCTTTTACGGCATTGTTTAGGAGAGCAAGAAGTAGGAGAGAAAGAAGTACTGAGTTATTAAATTTTGGAGTTTTCCTCCTTTATTCCCATTTTCTCTTCTTCATTCGGGATTATACCACCCATTCCTCTCTTGATCCACAACGTTAGGCGTGCTTATTTTATCTTCCCTCCTCATTTTCGATTTTTCGTTTGCATCAATTGGTATCAGACAAACGTTCAAGTCGTTCCTATGATTTGATGATCTTGCAAATTACCTGAAGCAGATGTTACGCGAATGCATATCGTCACCTCTGAAATGCTAGTTGTATACGCGAATGCATGTCGTCAATTTTTTACAACATTCAGGATAAGATATATTGGAATCTATACAAAAAACATTACGAGCACTCAAGGAATAATCGCAAAAAGAAAACATTAACAGTAAGATCATCGTCTATAAGAAATCCGAAATCCCTAAACCATCCTGGTCGGCTGCTACTACCCAAATAACATTGGAGTCCCTTCTGGTGCTTATCATTTTTGAAATCATGGCTCAAAATATCGCAACAGGTTAGAAAATAGGAATGCGGAAGCGAAAATGATAAACATAGCATAGAACTAGGAATATAAACATGAACACCAAGATTTTGTGGAAACCTACTCCTTAAGGAGCGGGATGAAACCACGAGAGGTCTCAAAGGGCCATATGTTTCATTGCTTTTTCTCAATGGATACAGGAGGTCTGGGGCTTCTTATATAGCCTCCACAGAGCCTCCAAGTCCCACCACTAGTAGATGTGGGACTAACACATGCATGTGGTAAATGAATCCTGGAGTGATCCATTTACCCACCTACAACTCAAGTAACGCACAACCAAATACTCCAACACTCCACCTCAAGCTAGAGCATGCAATGCTCAGCTTGGACAAACAAGATGAAACCCAACTCACACTACAGAACACTATGAACAATATCAACTCAACACGCACAACTGTCGGCTGCTGTCGAGGACGTTGCTTCTTATGCCGTGCAGGTGAGGAGGATGAACGGGCTGGAGTGAGAGTCAACTGAGTGTGCTCTGGACTGTGCCTGTCAGAGCAACTGAAACTGGACGAGTCTCCACCTGGAGAACTCTGGCCTGCCATAACATGTGGACAACTGCTCCATCTCTGAAAGGGCCGAAATGAAAGGCCGTGGAGTGCAATCCTCGTCGGAGTCCACGATCGCTGGAGAATGGAGTCTGAAAGTCTCCTCGTTGGAGAACCGGGTCTCTCCCATCTGGCTTGGAGAATGGTACTCTACTCTGGAGTCCCTATGACACCACATGTTAACCCTAGCCAACGTGGCATAGGGAATGATACTCTACCATGGAGTCCCTATGGATTACATGAAAACTCTGAGACCGAACAAAAGATGGGGACTACGAAAACTGATGATCGCACACTTGTGCGTCTCGAACTGCAGACTTTGAAACAACCTGAATGTAGAGTCTGAAACTACGCATCAAACTGTGGACTCAGAATCTGAACATCGAGTCCGGGATTGCGCATGAAAAGTCTTCATCTGAACAACTGAAGGCATCTGGACTAGAATCTGCACTTTCATTTGGAGACTGAAATCTCTAAAGTCTGGATAGTAGTCTGGATCTGAACTGAAAGTGGTGATGTCGTATGATGCCGAAGAACTCTACACTATACTCCCCCTTTCTCCTGTACTAGTCGGAATATCTGTCATCGACTATGTTGGGAGAAAACAAGAAATTGGGGAGAAACATTAACATTCTCAAAAATTTCTTGCAGCTTTTCTTTAAAATTTTTAAGCTATCCAAACACAATTTTTTTGAAAATGTTTTTTTTAAGCCGTTTCAACATGATTTTTTACAGCTTTTCCTATTCTCATTTTTTGCAATTTTTTTCTTGTGTAGGTTTTTTTTCCGCAGCTCTCCTTTTTCTTTTAAATGGGCTCCTTCTGCTATCTCTCCTTTTTTTAAACAAGTCTCGACCCATACATCTGGGTCCAAAAGAACTCTCCTTCCTTTTTTCATAGCAGCGACCCACTTGGGCTAACATTAGGGTTCCCACTTGGGAACCCTTCTCTTACGAAGACATGTCGCCCCCGCTGGGGCTAGAAGCAGATGAGCCGCCGCCGAAGATGCGGGCCTCGCCTGGAGAAGGCCATGCCGATGTGCGATACTGAGGTGCGTACAATGTGCGGGGGGGGGGGGGGGGGCGTCGCCGCTGCCAGTGGGAACCATGGCAACTGCGGCGACGTCGCTGCACGCAGAGGAGTCGCGCACGCGCGAGAGAGAGACGGCATTGCCTGGAGGGAGCGCCACACGAGGCTTCGAGAGCCTGGAGCTGCTGGATCGTGTGCGTAGGGGTTCCAGATCGCTGGGGGGAGAGCACTAGGCCGCCGCTGGGTTCTGCCCTCGTGCGATGAGGCGAGGGATGGGATCTTACGCACCACTCTGGAGATTGATGAAGTCTGGAGGAGGCTCCCTGCTGCGTTCCTTCGCGCGAATGCTGGAGAATATGCGATCTGCGGCTAGGAGAGCGTTGCCTGAAGTGTAAAAAGCGTCGAGGATGCACGAGGTTCGCGCCACTTGGAAGAAAACTGGAGGCTCCTTTCAAGTGCCATCGCTTGGACATGAAGATAGGTGATGAAGGATTGGGGTTCCCTGGAACTTGAAGATGCGGGGCGTCGAAGCTAGGACAGTGGCCTGGAATCTGGAGCGCTAGGGGATGCATCAGGAGGTTCGGTGCGCCGCCATATGCGGCAGGAGGCCAACATCGAACTGGATGCTAGGGTTCCAAGGAAGGAACCTCAGATCATTGCAGAATATCGAATCATCAATACATACTTTGGGTTTCAACAAAACCCTAGAACTTATAACAAATTCGAACAAAAAGCCGAATCTTGAATATAATATAAACATGAAATCCTCAAGAATCGAACCCGCTCTGATGCCATGTTAGAAAATAGGAATGCGGAAGCGAAAACGATAAAAGAGCATAGAACTAGAAATATAAACATGTACACCAAGATTTTACATGGAACCCTACTCCCTAAGGGCCATATGTTTCATTGCTTTTTTCAATGGATACAGGAGGTTTGGGGCTCCTTATATAGCCTCCACAGAGCCTCCATGTCCCACCACTAGTAGATGTGGGACTAAACTCATGGATGTGGTAAATGGATCTTGGAGTGATCCATTTACCCATCTACAACTCAAGTACGCACAACCAAATAATCCAATGCAATTTATTGGCGATATTTCACGAATATGCTGCTATTGCTGATCTTGCGAAAGGTGGAATGATGTCTTTTTCTCGGGTATCAACAATATCGATATGTAGGTTTATATCACAAACTTCCTTCAATTTTGAAGTGAGACATGGTCGATTTGGTCCCTATATCGCTTAAGTTGCCTTCTCATTGAACATATATGTTATTCATGATATACTCTATGCATGCAAACACAAAATTAAGTTTTATTTTAAAGGCTCCAAACCCTTGGGGGTGGGGTGGGGTGGGGAGGGGGCAAGCCTGCCTCCTGACTCGCTACACCTATAATATATATTGTGCTTAATATAGGTTTTTTATTTTTTTTTTAATAATATATTCTTTCTTAAATGTAGTCTTACTTTTGACTTCCGACAAGTAACGATTTTCTTTTCAACCTATATGTGAAATTTTGAGTTTGTGGGAGTGCATTAGTTGTTATTTCGACTTATTTATGCATTCAACTTGACTATACTTCTTACTGCATATCTTATTTAGTGATGCATATCAGCTTGTACGGTGATTGTGAATGGAAATTATACTAAAACGTTTATTTTAGACCTCTATTTTAGCAAACAAGTATGCATTTCCGTCTCATTTATTGATCAAAACGGATTGGAAGCATTAATTTTTTAAATATACACATTTGATGTGCATTTTCCCATTTTTTGTTGACTTGTGTGAAATATAGGCGACATGTCGGCGATAGTTCGTTTCACCAGGCCGGCGAAATGCCAACAAAATCGACATTTAGGGCCACATGCTTGAAACAACACTGTCATGCATTGCCGATCATCTTTCTTGCGTAAATCGTCAAAGTCAGAGTTTCGTCATATACTAGTTATCCAACCATCTTGTCAAAAATATACTCTGGAGGAGCTTTCACCTTGAGACAGAGGTGGAGGCCACTAAACCCTTGTGTTATGGTCTTTGGGGACATCCCCATCGAAATCGCCCACCCTTTGGGGTGGCCGTTGCCTCCTCTTGTGGAGGCCCATGTTGGTACCCTATCTCCACACTTGAGAGGTGTCACCATCGATGCTGGGGTGTGGTATGGGGTTTAAATGTCGTTGATATACTTGTATCGGTAGGGTAGGGGTTTTGATATTCATATGAATATCATTTTCTTGGATTTTGCTCGAGATGGGCTGATTTACCTGTGATATATCAGTGGGTGGTTATATACGGATTGTCAAGGGGCATTTGGCATCAAAATAATTGCCACTTGGGGTGATATGAGTGAAATATCGGTCGAATCATCCCCTTTTCGACCTATACCTGTTGCTGGAGCCCTCTTGTGCTTTCTTTCTTCCCCTGGGTGTTCTTTTTCCTTTCTTGATGTATGACTGAATTTTTTGAGGGTTTTTGTTCATCTCTTGTCGGTATTGCATATTCTTGAGTTTTTTAGAAGATTTGGATTATTTTGTGAGATATAAGGAGAATAAATTTGGGGTTTTTGAGCTTTATTGTGGAATCAAGTCGAGTTTTCAAAGGAGAAACTAGGATCTCATGTTCTACACATAGAAAACTATATATTAAGATCTTTTTTGTTAATTAAAAATTAACAATTTATTAATTTCGTGAATTTAAACAGTAGATCTGTAATTGGTTTTTGTGTTTTATGTTCCATGCATGGTTTTCTCTAAATTAGTTTGCCTCAACTCTAGATCTAAGATGTTTTGCTTAGAAATCAAAACATAGAAAGCTGGATAGTATGTTAAACACTAAATATAGATTTTATGCATATTAATCGTGCTAAAAATTGTAAATATGATAAATCTCAAAATTTTAAAAAAAGTAGCAAATAATTGATTGTTTTCATCTTATGTCTCATGAATGTTTATTCAGTATTTTCTTCGCAGGCTTCGTTAATCAACATCATGGGATCACACTTTATTCAGGATCTGATGGCTATGAGGATCAGAGGGACATTGGTGAGATTGGTTGGAGGTATGCCACCGCTTCAGATGGCAATAAATCGAAACCACATTGCAACTTCTGTGGGAAAAGGGTGGATGAAGTGGATTACGAGGCTATCACCATCTTGTTGGCAACAACAAGAATGTTACCAAGTGCATGCATTGCCCCACAGATGGAGATTACGAGGCTGAAGTACCATCTTGTTGGCAACAACAAGAATTTTGCCAAGTGCATACGTTGTCCCAAAGATGTGTGGGACTTGGTGAAGGTTAACTTGGACGAGAAGGATGACATGGATATAGAGAGGTCAATAAGGGATGAACAATTCAATAAGTTTATGTTCGAGAAAGACTGAAAAAGTTCAATGTCCTATGTAATTTAAATGACGATGACCTTGTTGAACCACTGATATTCAAACTACATCTGAAAGGAGGGCATACAGGAGCATAACACCTGAATATTTGAGGAGCGAGTTTGAGAGACGAGAACTTGATGGTGTACAAGGTCGCTTCTATGATGTCGGTGGTAGTGTGAGTGGTTTCGGAGGTGCACTAGTACCGCCACTCACTAAAAAACACAAGGGGAAGGGAATCATGCTCTTCTTGATGAGGAGTGGATTCATGCAATACAAGACAAGCGATGATCTGAGTCAGAAGACAGTGAAGGGCATATTTACAAATGCAAAGAAAGAGTGGGTCTTTTTTGTGGAAAACATTCCGACGAACGTTGCTAGTGGACCATTTTTGCAGCATGACATTGACGAGATCGTCGCTACGGGATCGAGAGTAAAGGCTCCTACATGTTACGAGATAATGAACAAGTATCTCAGTATGGAGAAGGATGAGATGAACGAGTACATCATTGAGCTGAGGAGATGTCAAGAGTATGGGATGACATTTATGTGTGATGGTTAGATGAACTGCAGGAGGAAGCATATAATCAACTTCATTGTTTACTGCAATAGGAAGACGATTTTTTTGAAATTCGACGACACGTCCACTCGCGTGAAGGACCACAATTGCCTGTTGAGGTTGCTGAAAGACATCATCAAAGATATTGGGAAGGAGAATATTGTCCAGATTGTCACGGGCAAAAGAAGCAACTTCAAGAAATCCTATGAAACGATAATGACTTCAAGCGACTACAACATTTTTCGGACATCGATTGTTGCACATTAATCTTGAAGGACTTCAACAAAAGGAAGCTTGTGTCAAAGGCGGTGGAGCAAGTTTGGATGATCACCACCTTCATTTAGAATTATTCGAAAGTGTTAGCTTTGATGAGTTAGATGTGCAATAACGAACTGGTCAGCCTTGATATCACACACTTGCAACCAATTTCGTAGCATTGCAGAGCCTTAAACAATATGAGATGGGAGGGAAAACCATGTGTTGCCAAGATGAATGGTTCAAGAACTCGAAGCTCGAACAGAAGGAAGGATGAAAGTGGAAACATTGATCAATGATCTTCACTTCTGGGATCACTGTTGTAAAAGTCGGCCGACTAGTCGGTCCGACTAGTTGAATCGGGGGGGTACCCGACTCGACTAGGCCAAATCGGCCAATAGTCGGTCAGACCCGATTAATCGTCCGACTAGTCGGCCTAGTCGGCCGACTAATCGGCTGACTTTTGCATAGAGATTTCTCGGCTGACTTTTGCATAGGGATTTCGGATATATGTTTCGGCGCAAACCGTAAACTCGATTACCCATTTAGAATTAGATGAGATTTAGGGCTTGTTGTTAGACAATAAGATGAGATACTTAAGGTTACATGCTAATAAGTATAACTCACAAATAAATTAAAAATATAAAAACAAAAAACACTAAAAATGTTAAATAAAAATTATAAGAAAATTCTGTATACTTTTGTACTTTAAATTATAGTTTTTCATCTAGATATAAAATATCAACTAACTAATATACTATCCTGGATAATTTTATTTAAAACTTTGTGATTTAATTTCATGTTGGTTAACTTATATAAGATTAGAATTGTGTTTATTACGCCTAAATGTTCGTTAACTTAGATACTTCTTGTTGATTTGCGTGATAGTTAGGTAACTTAGGTTATTTACCTTTTGTGGTTGTTGATTAGCTTTGTATTAATTTATTTCTAACTTCAACTCGTGCTATGTACCAAACATTTTGTTCTTAACATTTTGTCTATGCTATGAACCAAACATTTTGTTCTTAACTTGCTTCGTTTTTTCTTCTGTTGCTATAATATTTTAAGCTCTCAAAAATATTAAAACTGCTAAATATATGAATGTAAATGAGAGTATATGTTATAAAACATGATTTATATATTTTAAAATAATTAAAAAATTCAAAACCGACTAATGCCCGACTAAATCCGATTACTCTCCCAACTGCCGATTAATCCTTAGTCAGTGACCCTGCTGACCGAGTACCGACTGCCGACTTCTGCAACCTTATCTGGGATGATGTGACACGAGTCACGAAGGTAATGGATCCGGTTGTGTGTGTATTGCAGATCGTGGATGGCGACAAAAAAACCAACCATGGGAGTAATCTACGAGGCAATGCGTTTCCTGAGAGAAAAGGTGAGAGAAACTGTTGGGAAAGGACACAAGACCTAGTTGGGCATCATAGACGAATGTTGGTCAAAGATGCTCTCGCATCTTCTTCATAAGGCTGGTATATAGTAGATTTATTCTTTATTTTTTGATAGCACTTTCGCTATATTAAAATTTGAGAATTATATATGCTTGTGTTCAATTTATTACTTCAATCCTAGAATCCCAATCACCAATACAAGCACAATTTTGGTGCAAATGCTGACCTTCTAGCAACTGTCCAAATTGTGGTGGAGAAGCTAGTGAAAGATGAGAAAACACAAACAATGTACATGGATGAGGTAATTTGGAGTCGAGTTATGTTTCTAAGTACTCTGACAAAATATTCAATTGAAGTATTATGTGACATTTTATGACTTCAAACAATGTGCATGTCAAGTTCTTTTGCGATGCTTTGGCTTCCTTCGGTAGAATTACTGTGGTCAATGGATGGGGCAATACTCTTCCAGGTAAGGATGCACAAGTCCATTGATTGTGACAATATTATTGCTATTTATTATTATTAATTCATCTCCTTTGGATTTTTCGCAGTCGAATGGTAGTTACTGTATGTGATTGAAGCTCTCCACCTACGAAAGGCAACATAAAAGTATTGTTTCAAACTGCCTCTGCTGAGGGTTGTGAGAGTAACTGGAGTATATTCAACCTGATTCATTCGAAGAGACGGAACATGTTGGGAGAACATAAGCTCCATGATCTTGTCCACGTGCACTATAACTTAAGGCTAAAGATGAAGCATACAAGAGAGGGACATGACATTGACGACTACACAAACCCCGTCGATCTTGCATTTATTTTTAAAATACACAATGATGATGCAAATAAAGATGTTCTCCAAAAGTAGATGGATTCTAATGGTGCTGTAGTGCTCGATCAATCGGAAGGAAGGTCAAATTAGGACATAAGCCAACAAATGGGAGCAAACGTTGGTGACTACATGGCAAGATCTGATCGGATGATGGACCCTCTTGGAGAGTTGGAACTTGATGCACTTGTTGATAACATTCTCTCTACTGATTCCAATTCCAATTCCAAATCCAAATTCTAATCGAAGGATCACAATGGAGAGGATGATGCCATTGGCAATGGTGGTGGATCTGGTTATGAAGAAACATATTCAAGGGGTGGTCATTGACCACATGATAGAAGATACGAGGAAGGGCTCCATGCAGGTTGTGAATATATGGAGCGGCAGACGAACACACGTAGACAATTTGTCCCGATTCCAGGGCTTTCATAGCCTATGGATTACGAAGGATACAAACGTGGTCATCATCCTACAAACGACTACATGGATGATTTGATATCTCATGAAGATTCCTTGAACTGCATTGAACAAACCATATCGTGGAGCAACACCAAGTCCCCTTGGCGGATATGGATCACATGATGAGAGATCATTTGTCGTCTTCCCAGAATATTTTCATGATCCTCCTCTTGGACCTCCTCCTCAGGCGCAAACATCTTCATCATATGGTTACTGTTGGAAGAAAGAATAGAGATGTTTATTCCAGGAACCCTAGGCTCTCTTATATAGAGGAGGGACCTTTGGGTAAATTATGTAGGATAGACATAAAGAAACAAAATAAACCGAAAAGGTATATAGAAACATAGAAATTTCTCTACACTCCCTCTTAAGATGGAGCATAGATGTCAATCATGCTTAGCTTGGACGAACACTTCTGAAATAACCCCCTGAGTAATGCCTTGGTAAAGATATTTGTTGTTTGCTCTCCTGAACTAACATGAGAGGTAGAAATCAAACCCTTCTGGATCAAATTTCTAGTATAGTGGCAGTCTACCTCAATATGTTTCGTTCTCTCATGGAATGCGGGGTTGTTTGCAATGAATAAGGCAATATAATTATCACATTGTAGGTGCATGGGTAGAGGAACATCTACATGCAAATCTGCCAACACTGCTCGAACCCACATCATTCTGTACTTGCTTGTGCCATAGACCTATACCCAGATTCGGCAGTTGATCTGACCACAAGTGTTTGTTTGTTGCTTTTCCAAGAAACAAGAGAATTGTCAACAAATACTGCAAAGCCCGAAGTAGACTTCCTATCCTTGGGACACCCTGCATAGTCAACATCAACACACACAGATACAGAGAGAGTCGCTCCTTTCTTGAAAAGTAATCTTGCACATGGAGAAGATTTTAGATATCTCAATATCATGTATATAGCGTCCATATGTACTTGCCGAGGTTGCTCCATGAACTGAGTCACTCGATTTACTGCAAAAGAGATATCCAGTCTGGTAATAGTAACATACATAGCTTTCCCACCATCTCTCTATATCTCCTCTTATCAACTTTATCTGTATCATCATCGTATAATTTCATGCTAGGATCCATAGGAGTAGTAGAGGGTCGACACCCAAGCATGCTCGTCTCAACAAGCATGTCTGTAACATATTTTCTTTGGGTCGTCACAAGACCCTGCGCATTCCTAGCAAATTCCAACCCTAAGAAATACCTTAGAATGCCCATATCCTTAGTAACAAACTGACTGCTTAGAAACTCTTTTGCCATCTTTATCCCATGCATATCATCTCCTGTAACAAGAATATCATCAACTTAGACCATTATGACAACAATACCTCTAGATGTCCTCTGTACAAAAAGTGAATGGTCTGCATTAGACCTCTTGAACCTCTGCTTCTCAATCAAATCCGAGAGCTTCTGAAACCACGCCCTTGGATTTTTCTTAAGGCCATATATCGTCTTATGGAGTCTACAGACCTGCTGACACTCTTCAGCAGCAAACCCCAGAGAGTGCTGCATGTTATCTTCTTCCTGTAGATCTCCATACAAAAATGCATTTTTAACATCCAACTGAGATAAAGGCCAATCACGTGCCACTACTACTGAAAGTAGGATACGTAGTGTAGAGTGACGAACCACTGGAGAGAAAGTGTCCAAGTAATCCACGCCATATGTCTGAGTAAAGCCACATGCCACTAACATTGCCTTGTAGCGATCAAGGCTGCCATCTGCATGATGTTTAACAGTAAACACCCATTTGCTACTTACTACATGCACCCCAGGAGTAGCAGACACCAAACTCCATGTACCACGTGACTGCACGCAACCATCTCTTCCTCCATAGCCAAGTGCCAACAACTATCCTTTAATGCCTCCTGATAATTCCGTGGAATTTCCATGATAGATAGAGCCATTGCAAATCTCTGAAAGTCCCCTGTTAGAGGATGAAAGGAAATATGAGAAGCAAGGGGGTAAGAAGCACAAGACCGCTTCTGCTTGTGAACTGCAATAAGAATATCCAGGTCATTGGGAACCTCCTCCATCTATTGGCTATTCTATAGCAAAGATTCCTGTACAGATATATCTCCAGACCCATCATTAGAAATCATGTTATCAAAACAAACCTGGGGCATACTGGATGATGGGAGATGACTATGAGCATAAGCAGTCCGACGGGTATAGAACTTAGGTAATGGTGGAACAGTTGGCACATTCGACTGGGTAGTCAGAGGGGGTGGAGGAGGTGGTAGTGATGGAGGTGGTGGGATCGCATGCACAGGAGGTGGTGAATAGCCCGTAGGTGGGGGTGACATGTAAACCTTATCAGCTGAGTCTGATGAAGCCAACCTGTCACCTGTAGGAGAGAAATACATCACAGACTCAAAAAATGTGACATCAGCACCGATATAATATTTTCTGTGGAAAGGTTCATAACAACGGTATCCCTTCTGGGTCCTAGAGTACTCAACAAACACATATTTGACAACTCTAGGAGAGAGCTTGTCAAGAGCTGGAATCAACTAGTGAATAAACGCAACAGAGCCGAACACATGAGGAGTGAGTGAGAATCTCCTTCTTGGGGAAAGCTATAGAGAAAGGAATTTTCTCACCCAAGACAGCCGATGGCATACGATTCACCAAATAACATGCTGTAAGAACCGCATCACCCCAAAAGGCACGACTCTGAATGAGAAAAGTTCGAATAACATCGAGAAGATGACGATGCTTTCACTCAGCAATACCATTTTGCTGAGAAGTGTAAGCACAAGATGTTTGCTGAATAATCCCACGAGATGAAAAAAATGGGATAGAGCACGAGTACATAATTCCAAAGCATTGTCAGTTCGCACAAATTTCACAAAGGTAGAAAAAACATTCTGCACTTCATTAATAAAAGTTTTGATCACATCCCCTACTTCATACTTATTTTTCAAAAGAAACACCTATTACAACCGAGAAAAATCATCCGCAGCCACAAGATAAAACCTGTATCCCTGGTGATCAGGAACACGACTCGGACCTCAAATGTCTACATGAAATAACTCAAAAAGGGAGCTACTGCTCCGACTCTGATGATTAGGAAAAGCAGATCGATGATGCTTTCCCAACTGACATGCCTCGCACTGGAAGGAAGAACCAGGTGAAATCTATGGCAACACGTGACACATCTTCTGAAGAGGTAGATGACCGAGTCGAAGGTGCCAAGTGAACGGAGAGACTGGTCCAGACGAATGAGAAGATGTGCCTGCATAGGGAGTCCGAACCAGACGATAAAGGCCACCTTGCTCACGACCACACCCAATCATTGTGCTCGTAATAATGTCCTGAAAAATAAGAGATGATGGGTCAAAAATAGCTCGACATTGCAAATCCTTTGTAATCTGACTAATAGAAAGCAAGTTCATAGATAAATCAAGAGCATGTAGCACATTCTGTAAATGCATAGGGGCGTCAAAGTGATCTTTCCCTGTCCTGTGATTGGAGAATGAGTCCATCAGCTATCATAACTGTTCTCCCTGGAGGAACCTGTCTATATGATGCAAGCTGTTGTTTGTCTCCACATAAATGATGTGTCGCACCGAAGTCCATAATCCACTCTGTAATCTCAGATCCATGACAAGATGTAAAAGCATAAGTACTGAGATGCTAGCTGTAGTAGAGGTACTAGCAGAAGCAGAGGCTGCAACATCTGAATGGCCTCCTGGAGATGGTGAAGTGGAAGGAGGTGTAATATCCCTCAGTCTGGCCACGAGGTCATCAATCTGTTGATCTGAAGTAGGTACTGCAGGAGATTCACCCTGTTCCGCTACTCGGGCCGATGGAGAAAACCTATGCTCGGAATAACATGTATCCTTTGAATGGCCAGGACGATGACAAAACATGCATGGCTGATGGATTCACCCCCTCTACTATGGGGTCGACGTCCACGGATAGTAGACGAGCCTCCTCTACCTCAGGAGGCTGCCATCACCGAGGAGGTCTGACCACTAGTAGTAGATGGAACAGTAATCCTGCGGAAAGCTTCTTCCATGGGAGAAATTGTAGCATCTGCGAGGATCTGGGAGGGGACAACATCATATTCAGGATCAAGAGCAGCTAGAAATACACCAATCATGGTAGCATTCCTATATGTCTTATGCTGCTTAGGGGTGACAATGAGAGGCATGCAATTGTGTAACTTCTTAAACATCCTTCTCAAGGATGTATACAACGAATGCAGGGGCCATTCATTATGCTTGATAGTAAATATATCAAGCTGGAGTTGGAGGATCTTCATCTCATTCCTCGTCTGAGAATATATTGCTGCGGATATTCCACATCACCTTAGCAATATGCTGATGTAACGCGTCATTGGCGATTTCAATCATCAATATATTAGAGAGACATACTTTGGCATAAGCGTCGTCCACCTCCCATGAGGCATTTACTCCAGTTTTCTCCACCGGCTCCTCGGTAAGAATATGTTTCTTACCATTTGACTTCATAAGACTCATGAACTGTATAGCCCAGAGCTCATAGTTTGTCCTGTCCATTTTGACAATAGACACTGGACCTCTGAAAGAGCCTGTGGCAAGTACATCTACTTTGTTCTCAGACATGATGTCGGAGGTAGAAGACTAGGGCTTGTGAAGATCAAAAAGTGAATGTCTACACAGACATATGTGGATTTGAATGCATATGTAGACTTATGCACTCAAATCCATCAACCAGATGAGAGGACCGACACTGGCATGCAGGGAACGGTGTGCGTGCAGTTAATGCACGTGAGGCCGCACGCACGGGCTGCGCACGGAGGCTACGCTCGTGAGCAGCATGCAGGCAACACGAGGGCGCTGTGCGTTGGGGCTGTATGCACGAGTGCGAGCGGCACGGGGGCACGTGGGGGCATTGGAGCTGTGTGCGCGGGCGCGAGGAGGCACGGGGCCGGCGTGGGGGAGGTGTGGGGTCAGTACGGAGGCGCGAGGGTGCGGGGTGGGAGTGCGCGGGGCTGGAAGGTGGTGTCTTGGGTTTTAGATACCCGAGCTCAGGTCTAGGACCGTCGCTTTGATACCATGTTGGAAGAAAGAATAGAGATGTTTATTCCAGGAACCCTAGGCTCTCTTATATAGAGGAAAGACCTATGGATAAATTACATAGGATAGACATAAAGAAATAAAATAACCGAAAAGGTACATAAAAACATAGAAATATCTCTACAGTTACAATGTGTATGGATATAATAGCTATAACAGTGAAAACTATCAAGGTAGCCAGCCCGATCTGAGCTAGGGCAACTATTTTGATGGTAACCGTTATGGTATCTTTCCCTATTACTACTTGGCCGTGCCTCCTCCTCAGTAGAGATTGTCCCCCACTCAGTCGTCATCATCCTGAAGTTCTCAAGTTAGTACTTCGCAACCTCATCGTGCCACTCGTGATAGCGGATCTAGTCATGTTTATACTCGTCTCGGGATATTGCTAGACACCGATGACCATCAGTACATGGCATACAATACATGATGGATTACAAGGCTATGTAATTGTACATGACATGAGATAATTACTGCGAGTTCATTAAGTCATCGATGCACTATGAGAGACAATAAGGAAGGGGTGGCGATGCGGTTCCGTCACACAACTCTTGGTTTGGATCTCGTGCCCATGTAATATGTTTTATCGCATTACATGTTGTCACTTATTTTTGTGAAAAGATGCATCTTTCATTGCTGTAATTATGCAATTAATTCTTTAATTCATCAGAACCTTGTCCGCAAAAGTTATTTACTTATTTTTATGAACACAACATTGTCTCATTAATCATCATCTACATTTTATAATCAAATATCTCATCTATAATGCCCTTTACTGTCTTCCATGAATAAAAGCCATGTTCTAAGTGTTGGTAACACCACTATTTTATTTCCATTTATGATATCTATCAGTCAACAATCAACATTAACAACGATCTGTTCGATATGAAGGGTCATAGATAATTGATATGTGTTATATATATTTATAAGTTATTTATTGTTTTAAGGACTTGATGAACTCCATTTCCAATATCTACCAGTCAACAATCAACATTAACAACAATATGCTCGATATGGTTGATATTCGTGATATAGGAGGTATAGATAAGCTATATGGGTGATATAAGTGCGTATTTATAAGTTATTTATTGTTTTAATAACTTGGATGATCTTAATTTGCAAGAAAATGACCCTTTGAGCCATTTTCTACATTTCCATTGATATCATTGATATATTTCGATATATCCATGATATATCCTTTTCCAGGAAAATCGATACGATATTGATATTGATATTTCGAAACTTGGGGGGCACCTAAGTTGGTGTTGGAGTACCACATGATATACCATGAGGCTTACTCATTACTGCTCGATCTCGGGCGATATAGGAGGTTGAGCTGACCACCCTTATGCTTGTTAAGGAAGGCCACAACCATTACTATCGGGTCTACTATATCTATCGACACCAATATTAATTGAAATTTTGGCATTTGGGCATTTAAAGCCATCACCCTCACCATAAGTTCCATCACAACTAGTGGTGTGAAGGGAAAATCAAGACTGTTGGGAAAATAGAAAGAGTTGTTTATTCCTTGGTGCCTAGGCTCTCTTATATAGGGAGAGACCTATAAACGATGCATAAAAGTGAAATATATCTTTACGCTTCCCCTCAAGTTGGAGCATAGATATTTATCATGCTCAGCTTGGACGAACACTTCTGGAAGGGCTCTCTAAGTAGGGCTTTAGTGAAAATGTCTGCCATTTGCCCCCCTGAGCTGACATGAGATGTAGCAATGAAGCCCTTTTAAATCATGTCACGTATGTAATGGCAATCAACCTTAATGTGCTTTGTCCTTTCTTAGAACACAAGATTATTAGCAATAAATAAGGCAACCTGATTGTCGCATTTCAGCGACATGGGAAGAGGTACATCTATATGTAAATCGGTTAGGACTGCTCGAACCCACATCATTTATGTACAAGCTTGTGCCATAGGTCTGTACTCAGATTCAATACTAGATCTAGCAACAACCGTTTGCTTCTTACTTTTCCATGAGACTAGTAAGTCTCCAACAAATATAGCAAATCCAGATGTGGACTTCCTGTCCTTGGGGCACCCTGCATAGTCTGCATATGCACATGCTGAAATAGTAATTTAGCTCCCCCTTTTGTATAGCATCCCTGCACCTGGAGATGATTTAAGATACCTTAGTATCATTTGTATTGCATCCATATGAGCCTGACGAGGTTGTTCCATGAACTGGCTCACCCGACTAACTGCAAACGAAATATCGAGTCTTGTAATGGTAATATAAAGAAGCTTTCCAACCAGCTCCCAGTATCTTTTCCTATCAACCTCATTAGTATCATCATCATAGAGCTTCATGCTTGGATCCATGGGTGTATTTGCAGGTCTACATCCAAGCATACCTGTGTCACTTAGTAAGTTAGTAACATATTTTCTCTGAGTCATTACAAGCCCCTATTGATTTCTGGCAAACTCCAGTTCGAGAAAATTTCTCAGAGCTCCTAGATCCTTGGTAACAAATTCACGACCTAGAAAATCTTTTGCCCTCTTTATTCCATGCATATCATCTCCTGTAATAAGAATGTCATCCACATACACCATAATAGCAGTCATACCTCTGGATGTTTTCTGTATAAAAGGGGAATTATCTGCATTCGAACGTTTGTACCCCTGTTTCTCAAACAAGTCTAAGAGCTTGTGAAACCAAGCTCTAGGACTCTGCTTAAGGCGATATATCGCCTTACGAAGTCTACACACTTGTGAAAACTCCTCCTCAACAGTAAATCCAGGTGACTGTTGCATGTAGACTTCCTCTTGAAGATCACCATACAGAAATGCATTCTTGACGTCTAACTAAACCAACGACCAATCCCGAGCCACAACAACTGAGAGTAGAATCCATAAGGTGGAGTGACGAGCAATTGGAGAGAACGTGTCAAGGTCATCCACTCTGTATGTCTGAGTGAACCCTCGTGCAACCAGGCATGCCTTGTATCTGTTGATGGTACCATCCACATTTTGCTTTACTGTAAAGACCCATTTACAACTAACTATAGACACACCAGTAGGAGCTGGGACGAAGCTCTAAGTACCTCGTGACTGAAGAGCGGCCATCTCTTCTTCCATAGCTACACGCCACCTACCGTCCTTCAGAGCCTCCTGATGATTCCGTGGAATGGCCACAACTGATAATGCCACTGCAAAGTTCCTGAAATCACCCGTCAAGCGATCAAAGGAGACTATGGATGATATAGGATATGACGCACAGCTATGCTTCAGCTTCCAAAGTGCAATAGATAGGTCCAAATCGGTAGCCTCCACATCTGTCCCTTGTACCCATCATTAAAAACTGTGTTATAAGAACATACCTCATGCGTGCTAGATGATGAGCGATGACCATGAGTAGAAGTAGGCCGACGGGTATAGTGATGTGGCAATGGTGGAACTGGGATTGTAATAGTAAGTGGAGGTGGCGTAGGTAGTGGTGGTGGTGAAGGAGGTGGTAGTGGAGGTGGAGGAGGTGATGACGGTGGAGGTGGCATGTATATGTCATCATCGGTGTCTGAAGACGTTAACCGATTACCTGTAGGAGAAAAGTACATTACAAACTCGAAAAAGGTGACATTGGCACTAATGTAGTACTTCCTACGCATTGGTTCATAACACCTGTACCCTTTCTGTGTCCTGGAGTACCCGATAAAGACACACTTGACGGCTCTAGGAGAGAGCTTGTCAATACCTGGAGACAACTGGTGGACGAAGGCGACAAAGCCAAACACACGAGGAGTAAGTGAGAACAATTTTGTTTCAGAAAAGGCAAGCGAGAAAGGAATTTTCTCACCCAAGACCGATGATGGCATGCGATTAATAAGATAGCATGCCGTTAGAACAACATCGCCCCAAAAAGAATGAGGAGCACGACTCTGAATGAGAAGCGTCCTAGTAACATCAAGCAAATGACTATGCTTCCTCTTTGCAATACCATCTTGTTGGGAAGTATAAGCATATGATGTTTGATGAATAATACCTTGGGTTGAAAAATAATTGGAGAGAGTATTAGTACAAAATTTCAAGGCATTATCAGTTCTCACAATTTTCACACAAGCAGAAAACACATTTTATACTTCAGTTAAGAAAATTTTGATAACATCTCCAGCTTCAGATTTATTCTTTAATAAAAAGACCCAAGACAGACGAGAGAAATCATCAAAATCAGCAAGATAAGACCCGCGTCCTTGGTGATCAGGAACACGACTGGGACCCCGAATATCCATATGAAACAAGTAAAAAATGGAGCTACTGCTCTGACTCCGACGACTGGAGAAGGCAGCGTGATGATGCTTTCCCAACTAACATGCCTCACATTGAAATGATGTGTGATGCGAGATTTGAGGTAGAACACGACACAAGTTATGGAGCGGGAGATGACCAAAGCGCAGGTGCCACATAAATGGTGAAACAGGTCCAACAGATAGAGGGGAGATTCCGGCATAGGGGGTTTGAACTAGGCGATAGAGACCTCCCTATTCACGGCCACACCCAATTACCTTGCCCGTAAGGATGTCCTGAAACAGAAGAGAGGACGAGTCAAAAATTGCTCGACAATGTAAATCCTTCGGAATCTGGCTAATGGACAACAAATTCATAGAGAAATCAGGTGCATGTAACACATTCTGTAGATGCATAGAGGGATACATCTTCTGCTGCTCAGGAGTAGATGTGAGAGGCATGGAGCTGTAGAGCTTCTCGAACATCCCATGCAATGATGTAGATAATGAGTGAAGATGGCGTCTATTCTGCTTGATAGTTAAGATATCATGCTGGAGTTGCAGAATCTTTCTCTTATTCTTTGTCTGTAAGTGGCAGTGAGAATATCTCACATCGCCTTGGTTGTGGGCTAATGGAGCATATCATTGGCGATCTCTATTGCCAATGTGCCTGAGAGCCAAACCTTGGCATATGCATCATCCGCCTCCCATGGGGCGTTAACCCCAGTCTACTCACCCGGCTCTTCCTCGGCAAGAATATGTTTCTTACCCATAGACTTCATCATACTCATGAATTGCATAGCCCACAGTTCATAGTTGGACCCGTCCATCTTTACTATACGCGCAGGACCTCTGAAGGCGCATGTGGAGTGAATATCTACCTTGCTTTTTGACATGATAGCTAGAGAAGACTGGGGTTGAAGACTAGACGTGTATTCGTCTACACCAACATATAACGATTGGATTGCATGTGTAGGCTCATGCAATCAATCTCATCTAGATACAGTACTCGCTGGCGGTGTCCCAGAAGAAGGATGGCGGTCGATCAACGACGCTTGAGTTGCAGGACCCGAGCCGCAGAACCGTCGTAAGGGGCCTGGCGACGGTGGAGCCCCGTTAGGGTCTCTGCGAGAGAACTGAATCTGCGAGACGACACTTATGCGAGTGCCCCGTGGTTCGCAAGGGCCGCAGGCGGAAGGACAACATGCATGTCCTGAGTGACAGGGGCCCGCTAGGGCCTGAGTGCCTCGCGCAGGTTGAGCAACAATGATGGAGGCCTGCGGGAGCCTGGGCGGCAGAAGCCCTAGGCGTACGTGGGAGGGAGAGAGGCTTTGGGGTGGGGTTATGATTTCAATATAGAAGCTCCGGTCTAGGACCGCCGCTCTGATACCATGTTGTGAAAATAGAAAGAGTTGTTTATTCCTTGAGCCCTAGGCTCTCTTATATAGGGAGAGACCTATGGGTAAATTACATAAAGTAGACAAAAGAACATAAAATATATAAACGATACATAAAAGTGAAAAAATCTCTACAAAGACAAATTAGGGTTTATATAAATCAGGTTTTTTTGTCCGTTGTTAATTATTATTTTATTTAAATAAATTGAGATTTATTTAAGATCTTAAAATAGTTGGGTAGTTATGTTAGAGTATTTTTTACATCAATTAGAGTTTGTTTGAATTTGATTATTATTTTGCAATCCCACATCTTTGTGTATAAATGGACTATTAGAGCATTGTGTAGGGGAACATGATTTAATGTATAAAGGGTCTATCATCGCATTGCTTAGGAAACAAGATTTTATGTCATCCCACCTCAGTTTGGTTGGATTTTATAAGATGATTGACAAAGGGATGACAGAGCTTGCATTAGAGAAGAACGCTGTTTCAGTGGGGGTGATTGCGGGACCATTGTTGCAATTGGCAGGATTTGCTTGCGAGATTGTTGCGGTGAGCGCTAGAAATCCCTCATCTTTTTGTGTAAAGGGACCATTAGAGCATTGTTTAGGAGAACATGATTTGCTGTATAAACAATCTATTATAGCATTGCTTAGGAAAACGAGATTTTATGTCATCCCACCTCTCTCTGGTTGGATTTTATAAAATCATTGATGAAGGGCTGGCAAAGCTTGCTTTATAGAAGAATCAGGTTTCGACGAGGCTAACTACAGGATCTACGTTGCAATTAGCGGGATGTGCTTGCGAGATTGTTGCGGTGAGCGCTGATGACTACCTTTCGCGACAGTTGAAGGGAGCACCTCTCTTGGTGGATCTCAATGTAATGCTTAAGGTTTTCGTGTGGGTTTGAATCAAGGGATAGTCTTCATTCAGAACCTTTATTCGAACCTAATTTATAGCTGACCTATTTAGTTCAGACTAGAGTTTGTGTACACCAAGTGATACCCTCCCTTTATTCTTGTGTTCGGACTCTATAGTATAACGGAACTCAAATACTCGACTTTGTTTGGTAGAGATCACATCGGTGCGCAACTCTCCTTTGCTACTCACTGCAGATGATGCCTCTTCACAGGATGTTGGAGTTTTCCTCGTGCTCATTGCTACCACATGTGATACTCCTCTTGTAGGCAGTGGAAAGGAGAATGAGGGTAATTTGAGGGTATGGTTCGATGTTCAAATGCTCACCGTTGCCATCGATCCCGAGAGCAGGTGGTCGATTCCGAGATCCCAATGGTGACAAACCGTACAAAAGAATCAAGCGCTATAAGCCAAGGCAAAAGCCATGCAAGGGGGTTTGAGGCTTTAGATCAGGAAACCTACTATGATGGGGATGCTATCGACCAACTCACCAATTTCATAGAAGTTTTGGTAGAGGGACACCATTTTCCTCCTTCGACGATGCATGGAGAGTGTCCTAAATCTTTCAAAAGAAATGTGGCTCGAATTGGGGGAAGGGGTGGTTCCAACTAAAAGGATGACTAGGTTTCTCAATGAAGCAAATAGCCTGAATTACCAGGGTTCTGGGGGGACCCAGAGAAGAGAAGGTTTGTAGGTTCTCTCCCGAGCGAGTGGCATGGGGACATTGTTTTGTTATTAGAAGCATAGATACATGGATGGAGTGAGATGCTATGGAAGTATATTGGGGTGCCAACATTATCTGATTTTCGCGTCGTAGATGCAGTGGACAGTGGATGGGGTTAAAGGGGGCTGTCATCGTATGGACCTCTCTAGTGTCTGAATATGCTGGAAGATTTATTTTGACCTTCGTTCTTCTGAAGATTCAGTAGCAGAGATAATAAGGTGGATGTGTGATCATGCATGTAAAGATCGGATTCAGAATGATGCGATCAGAAGGAAACTTGGTGTAGCTCGTATTGAGGATAAGATGGGAGCAAACCAATTAAGTTGGTTTGACCATTTAGAAAGGAGGTCGACTGATGCCTCAGTTAGAAGATGTGGGTTTGGGGATGTTGAACCGGCTTAGATTGGGCGAGGAAGGCTCAAGAAGTGTCGAAATGAGAATATTCGAAGGGATCTTAGTCTTTTGGATCTAAGCTAGAGAATAACCCAAGACATGTTTGAATGGAGGCAAATACTCCATGTAGCGGACCCTACTTAATGTGGGAAAATGCTTTATTGTGAAGAAATATATCTATAAGCTATGCGCTTTCTTTCATTCAACACTTTTCTCATTTGTTCATATATTCTGCAACAGTAATTTGTGTGAAATCCTCTAGCTAGTTGTTATCTCAGTAACTGTTGATAAAAGGAAATCCAATTATTTATTCGATAGAAATATGTTGATTCACAATCTAATTTCATTTTGTGAATTCCCGTCGAAATGTAACAAGTGTATCTAATGGGATTTGATTTATTAATCGTTATGTTTCATAAGATTTTTTTAGTCTTATATTTTCCGTTTAACAATAAATATGCCAACTGATTTCACCTTTCAAATTTTTGTTACGATCATCTCTTTTATCTAAATGGACATTTATTCAAAATGCTTTGATTGAAATCATGTTGCACTACAACGTGTATGCTTTATATTTCATTTATTGTTATTTTTTTCGAATTATAAATGTTTAATATTGTAATTTATTATTATATTTTAATTAAAATGATGCAAACCGCATAATGCACATATAGTTCTGCATATCCGCTTACTCGCTTCGGACTGCCTAATCGTATGAATATCGAATATCGGTTTTCATAACCTTGCTCTCTAGGACCTCTCCAAGACCGGATGGCTTCCCAATTTTCTTCTTCATGGAGTTCTGGGACTTGGTGGGGCAAGAGACTTTGAAAGTGGTGGAAGAGATCCGCCTAATCAGTGGTGGCTTCGAGCGACTGAACATGTCCTCATTGTTCTTTCTTCCTAAGAAGGATGCAGTGAGGCGTATGGAGGACTTACGTCCTATTGGCTTATCAAATGCTATTTATCTCATTGTGGCGAAGGTCCTTGCCAACAGGATACAGGGGGTTCTTGGCACTTTTATTGACGCAGCTCAGACAACTTTCATCCCTGGCCGTCACATGATGGATATTGTTGTTTTGGCTTGTGAAATAGTGGCAGAGTGGCAGAGAAAGAAGCCGAAGGGGTTCATGTGGAAGGTGGATTTCTTAAAGGCTTATGATTTTGTGGATTGGAGGTTTATTTCGACGTCCCTTCATCATATCGGATTTCCAAATGAATGGATTGCTTGGATGAAGAGATGCATTACAATGTCTTCTCACACGGTCTTGCTGAAAGGGAAGCAAGAGGGTGACTTTTTCCAGCTTCAGTACGTAGTGAGGCAGGGGTGCCCCCATGGCTTCACGGCTGAAAAAGATGGTTGCGGATGCTCCGACGAGGACGGTGTCAAAGGCAATAGAGGTGGATTTTTTGGCAGGCTTCAGTTCGTGGGAGATTTCCATCCTTGTGCTCCAATATGCAAATGATACTATTTTTTTTTGTAAAGGGGCAGGTGACATCTACGGAAGGGATGCATATTGTTCTTGAGTTGTTTGGATTGGCCTTCGAGCTCCGAATCAATCATGTGAAGTCTGCTTTTATTCCTTTCGGGATGAATGCGGAGTAGGTGGCTTTTTGTGAGGTCACTTTGCAGGCATCAAGCTGGGCTCTTGTTGTTGAGAGGATAGAGAACAAGCTGTCTAGTTGGCGTGCGACTTGTTTGTCAAGAGGTGGACGTCTGGTTCTCTTGGCTATTCCTGTGTTCTTGCCTACACGCCTCTTACTTGTTGGGGTAAAGATGAAGTTGGAGGCAATAATGCGGAAATTTTTTTGGTCCACCTCTGGGGATTCTCAGTGGGTGCCGTTGGTGGGGTGGAAGACTCTGACCCTAAGGAGGAGGATGTTGGACTGGGGATCCAAAGCTTGGAGGTAATGAACGACTCCGTTTTGGCAAAGTAGGTAACTAGAGTTTGGAGAGGAGACTCCCATCTGCTTTGTAGGACGTTGCATTGTCGATTTATGGTGTCCCTTGGGACCCTGTTTTGCAGGTTGCTGCTATTCCTGGGCCTTCCAACTTTTGGAAGGGGATTTGCGTGATGCTTATGCGGGTGATCTCGCTCTCGCAGCTGACTCTTGGTAATGGTTGTGGCTTTCGATTCTGAAATGATGATTGGACTGGCCATGGGTTGTTGAACGCTCGTTTTCCCCGACTATTTGTTATGGCAGCTTCTGCTGGGCTTCCGTGAGGGATTGTTGGGAGGCCGAGAGCTGGCTCTGTCTGTTTCATTCTGAGCTTTCTGACAAGTGCTTTGTAGAATTTCTATATCTTACGGAGGCTATGCAGTATGCGAGGGTTTCATGATAGTGGGGATCACTAGTCATGTGCTGATGGACATTTTTCTGTTCGAAAAGCCTACGTGGCCTTCTATTAGACGATGGTCTTTAATCCAACGTACGTTTCAGACATGTTTATCTACATTTCAAGGTGGAAGGTCCACTGAGTGTGAGGCTTTTTGTTTGGTTGTTATGCAGGAATCCCCTTTACTTTAGAGCGGTGAACTAGGTTTTCCCTGGAACCGGCGGTACATGTCAACGATGTCTTGTAGCAAGAGAGGATGTTGAGCACCTCTTCTTTCTGTGCCCGATTGCAAATGATATATGGGCGGCATCACATGTGAAGTTGGAGACAACAACTGATTGGGCTGGATTTTGGGACTCAATGGATAATTTGAGAAATGCGAGTGATCATACTAAAATGTGGGTGTCAGCTATTTTTTTGGTCCATGTGGCTTTCACCGAAAGAGAATATTTTCTGTGGAGAGAAAATGTATATGAAAAATGTTATAAAGCATGTGAAAAATTTAAAGACTGTTTTGTCTTTGTGACTCCTTTTTGATACTTATTGTGAATATATAGAGCTTACGAGTGGGTGTTTACATGACGTCACACCCTCTTTTTCCTCAAAAAAACCATGGAGTCTAGCAAGACGATTCCTAACTAATTTGTGAGTAGTGGTCAAAGAGGGAGTAGGCAATAGGAAAAGCTTGGCCTTAACTAGCAAAATCTTTTTACAACTTGCCAACCAATTAGAGTGAAAATGGAAACGCTAATGTTCATCGATGAAAGACACCCATACTTTCGATACACCTTGACACATTCTCACTTTAAGGACAGTCTGCCTAGTTCCTAGGACCCTGAATAGGAACAAGACCTCCCAGTTCCACCTTTATTCCCATCTTTTCTTTGTTTTTTTAGTGAGATTCCACACCTCATCTTATTTCTTCTCTCGATCCGCAAAGTTAGTTACTTTTTAATTTATATTCTCTCCTTTTTCCTGAATTTTTGTTTGCATCTGTTAGAGTATGCATCTTATGTGGAGATGGCTAATTAGATCCCTCCAGGGTCCAATTACCACATCCACAGGTTTAGTCCCCCATCTACTATTAGTGGGACTCTGGTCTGTCTGTGGGGCTACATAAGAAGCCCCATACCTATTGTATTAGTTGGGAAAGTGAATAGAAGAATTAGCCCTTAGTGGTGTTCTCCCGTGGTTTCATCCCGCTCCTTATGGAGCATGATTCTATGTAAAAACTCGGTGTTCTTTATCTCTTCATCTCTGATTACGCTTCTGCACTATCATTTTCTACATATTATCTGAGTATATTTCTACATGGTATCAAAGCGGGTATGATTCTGAGCGTTCTTGAAGATTCAGAGTAGGTAGGATTTTGGATTGAAGATTATTAATATTCATGTTCATGATTCGTTCAAGTGCAAGAAAATCCTAGAGTTTTTAAAACCCTAATTTGCACCAGCAGTAATTGTATCGTTCTTCTGCACAGATCACGTATTCATCATCAAGTTCAAGAAAAATTTAGGGTTTCGTCTGAAACCCTAATTCTTATAGTGTTCACCTCCATGTCCAGGCCATGCTCGATTGCAAATTCTTAGGGTTTTGATGAAACCCTAATTCATGTTCAAAATTTAAAGATCAATGTCCATCATTCATACTTGCACAAATTCCAACAAGTTTTGAAGATCACATAATCAGAAGTTTCTGCGCGTTCCTAGGGTTTCTGGTCTAGGTCCTTCCTTCGACCTCCAAGTACTCTTCTTAGGCAGTCCCCCTCCCCAGGAAACCTCCAGAGCAGTTGCATGTCACGACAAGGATTTCCAAGTTGAAACCCCAAATCCAGTGGCCAAAGCCCTCATGGCATTTGCACCATGAAAAACCTCAAGGCAGAGCACCTTCCGTGTTAAAAACGGGAGAAGAAAGAGTTTTCAAAAGCCATGCCCATCACGCCTCCGATTTCTTTGTGTGATCTACCTCTGCGTACGATTGCATCAACGACACATCATCATCATCCACATCAACAACCCCCGTAGTGGGGCCTTGAGTTCTCGAAGAAGGAAAGTGTGCCGTGGCTTCCTCTCCACCCGATGGCGACACGATCTGGAACCCTAGTCTCCCAGTTACATCTCCAGTCCCTTCCTCCTTTCGCAGACGATCCTCCAGGCGGTACTGATCCTAGACGGCAACGATCTCCAGTGCCTCCTACGAGCGATGGCGTCTCCATAAGGCCGGGGCCCCAAGAGACGACAATCTTCCTTCTTCCTAACTCGCAAGCAGGAGCCTCTTTGAGGACGATTCTCTTTGTGTGAAAAGGTTTCCCCTATGGGGACCCAAATAGATAGTAAGGGTCCATGGATGCTGCTCTGGCTAAAAAAGAGGATAGTATTATGAGCCCAATTGGCTAATTCGGTTGGTCTGTTTTTTTAAAGGGAAGCTAATCATTTGAGCCTAAGGGTGCTACTCCTATTTTTTTTAAAGGAGCTTCTTTTGGGCCATATTTGGTCCGTATTTAAAAAAAGATTTCTATGGGGAAGGAAAGCATAGAAAAAAAAAGCTGCACGCAAAAGAAAAAAATGATTTAAATTAAAAGAAAAGAGACGAGAAAAAAATTGTGATGACTTATTTGTTTTGATTCCCTACTTCATGGCTTCTCCCTACTTGGTCGACGTCATTTATCTTGACCAATATTGGAGAAAGCTGGAGTATTGTGTAGAGCATTCGGATTTCCGATTCTACAGATTGTCAGCAGATTGTTTCATAGTTTTCAGTTCGTGGTGCACATGCACAATCATTATTTGAGATGTCCCCATACTTGATCTAGTCGTTTCAAGATTTTCGTGTGATCCGTATGGACTTTATAGCATGGCCTCAAATTTCAACGAAATTCAGTCGAATTTCTGTCGAATATTGATATCCAATCGAAATCGAAATTCGACCGAAATGACCGAAATGACCGAAATATGGGGGTCCTAATACAAAAAATGACCGAAATGACCGAAATTTCGGTCGAAATTCCACCGAAATTCCACCGAAATTCTGTTTTGGTCGATACCGAAATGGTGACCGAAACCGACATTTAGGGCCTTGCTTTATAGTAGAGATCCCATTTTTTGAGCCATTATGGGCTTATGGTTTTCATGTGGTTCATAGGGACTCCAGAGTAAGGATCCTATTTTCCGAGCCAGTGTGAGAGAGACCCAATTCTCTGACGATGAAACTTCACGACTCCATTCTCCAGTGATCGTGGGCTCCGGCGATGATGTTTCTACAGATTTTTTCCAGTTTGGCTCTTCAGAGAGATGGAGCAGTTGCGGGCCAGATTTCTCCAGGTGGAGATTCATTCCGATTTCAGTGGCTCTAACAAACGCGGTACAAAGCACATGCTCTTCGACGAGTAGACCCAGTTCAGTTCACACTTCAGTCCTTCAGTTCCTCCTCACCAGCACGACATGAGAAGCAATATCCACAACATGCTGTCTGTAGTGTCTTGTATTGTGAGTGAGCGGTTTCTTTCTATTTGTCCAAACTGATCATTGCATGCTCCAGCTTGAGGGAAAGTCTTAGATTATGCATCATATATAGAGATGACTAATTGGATCCCTTCAGGGTCCAATTACTACATCAACAGGTTTAGTCCCATATCTACTATTAGTGAGACTTTGGTCTATCTGTGGGGTTAATATAAGAAGCTCCACACCCATTGTATCATTTGAGAAAGTGAATAGAAGAATCAGTCCTTAGTGACGTTCTCTTGTGGTTTCATCCCGCTCCTTATGGAGTAGGGTTCCACACTAAATCCTGGCATTTTTCCACGTTCTTTATCTCTTCATCTCCGATTATGCTTCCACAATATCGTTTTCTAGATGGTATCACAGCATATTTCTACAACATCATATTCTCTGGACTTTTCTAGATATCTCTATTTTATATAACATATATTCCTTGATATTTCCCCTGAAATGTAGGATGTTTTTTTTAAGAATCATCAAAACAAATCCTCGTACAATCGTTATTACTTGATAACAGTAATTTATAACAGCAGTCTCTACTTATGGTTTTAAAATATTTTGCAGATATTAACTGATTTTCCGTTATATGAATTTAGCTATTTTAAAAAGTCACTTGATCTCAAGGGATTAGAATCATCGACAATCTGATGTTTAGCTTCTATCTGCACTGTAGCACCAGATCTTAACCACATTTAAATAATTGAAAAAGTTAAGTGTTTATCACACGTTTCTCATTTTTTTGATATACAATATATGGTTACTTTTTGGCCTACACATCTTTTTTGCAAAGAACCTTAGATGACCAAATTTCTTTTGCCAATGTTATTAGTTCCTCTTTTGCTTTAATATATATCTTCCTTCAGATGACTTTCGACTGTTCTGTGGGGATCTGGGCAATGAAGTGAATGATGATGTTCTATCTAAAGCATTTTCGAGATTTCCCTCTTTCAATATGGCTAGGGTAAGTTTTCTTATGGCCATGATGCTAATGATAAGATAGCGAAATAATCAATGTAGTACTGACTGTTATGTGACGTTCATTAATTTGTCCGTCATATACATCTTAAACCAGAAACAATTTTATGGTTTTTTACAAGATTTTTTTTTATAATTTATCGGGTTTCTTGCATGTTTATTTTTTTAGTTGTACACACATTTCCCCTACAATATTCACTTAAATGGTCTGGTGGTAGTGCAATGTGCCTACAACTCAAAGGACCAAGGTTCAAATCACCCTATGTGGAGGTTGCGTTAGGTAGTAGACAGCCGGTGTAAAATATAGTCGAATCTTTCAGTATGGATTTGAGCAAGAATCCATGTAGCCGACCCTACTCATAGTGGGAGAAGGCATTGCCATTTACACACATTTCCCCTACAAAGTTTGATAACATCAGCCACACTGACACAGTTATAAGTAAAAGTCATTCAAAAGATACATTGGAGTGGTGTCAGATCTGGCCCTTCTGCAGGAGACATATCTGAAATTTAGCTATGACAATGTTTATAACTGTCTCATGAAATTCACACCCATCATGGATGGAGTAGGATGTTGCACCATCTTCACAGATTACAATAAGACCTTATTGTGCTTTTAATGATATTTTAGAAGAGGGATTACAGATTAGTGAAAGAAAGCACATGTGGTTTGGGATATATTTGTATGCCACGGAGCTCATGGGGAGAAAAATACAGAGCATGTGCAGGTTGAACTCATGTGATGGAAAATATGGAGTAGGCAACTATGAGGTAGTAGGAGGGCACATATTGAACATGAGAGGGTGCCACACCACTCCAGTTGGAACTGTGATGAGTGTGATGACCCTTAGGGATCGTTTGGTAGCAAGGGTGACCCGGGTCGGACCGGGTCACACCCTTGCAACCCGCGGTTGGTTGAAGGGGCGAACGGGTTGGGAGGGCAATGCGTGGGTTCAAGGGCCGAACGTTTGGATGCTGCAGTCACATGTCCTCGGTCAACACGACATAGGTCGTGTCCCATCGCTCCGCCTCGTCGCGCGCGCCAACAGGGATGGGAGAGGCTCCCGATGCCTTCGTCTCCAAGCTCATGTCTTCTTCCTCCCACAGTGCGCGGTCGAGGTCTGTCCCGACATCCTCTACCCAACCCTACTTGACAACACGCGATGGGTCCTGCCTTCCTTCAACGCGCAAGACGGGAACCATGGTGTCCAACATCCACAGGGCCGACTCCTGCGAGTCCAAAGCCCCAACCGTCTCCCCAAGACCTTTGAAAGGAGGTAGGAGGAGGAAGGACGAGGAGGACCTCCTCGCCTATAAGTACTGCGCCACCTTCTTGGTTGTGCTCCTCGAAATCAAGCGCGCCGGCTACAAGCTCGGAGAGGAGGACACCATCGCCTTAGCCAGGATCATCGCCCAAGCCGCTGGAAGGTATTTCCCCGTCCTCCTGCTTATTTGATCAGAGATGATTTCATCTGTGCGTGGTCTCGATGTTTGCCTCTGGATGATGTCTTCTCGTGCATACTGGATGACATCTTGTGGTGTCGTTTCTGTTTTGAGGGTTATGTGGGACATGGGTTCGAGGATCTGGGCTTCCTGTCGACTTACGATCTCGTATGTGGCTTGTGGGGTGTTGGTTTTACCTTCTGGGATCTGGTATAGACATAGCTATGAGTTTGTACCATGGCATTCGTATGATTGGTGTTATTTAACGGAAGTATAATTACGCAGAGGTTTTTAGAAAGAAGTTTTAATCCAAAACCTGATTTTACAGGTCGAGGACAGTGTAGATTGTTCACCACTACTCAAGATTTTGTTCGTTCAGTGGTAAATTACATACCCAGAAGATGAATTAAGTTACACAAGTGGAGGGTTATCAATACAATGTTCTGGGTATGTAATTTACTTTTCGTGCATTTTTTGTGATTTTGATAAAATTTATTTTCATATGAATATATTAAAACGAACAGAACCTGGATAGAACCCACACTGTAGATATTCCTATATCCTTTTCAGATGAAGGATAAAGAATAAGGAGATATAAGGGATAAGTGTGGTTTATCGCGTCCTTATTCGGTTGGATTGATAGAGAAGCACGGGAAAAATGTACATGTAAACATGGTCTAATTGATGTAGTTACTACTATCATCTCCACATATTATGTTGTTCCCCAATTTGGAGCTACAAAAAGTGTAAAAACACTTGAAAAAAGGGAAAAATTATTGCAGTCATATTATATTAAATAGTTATCATCGATAAAACTTGCCTGTTCTGTCGAGGCAGATGGAGTTTAGGGACAGTGGCTTAGTTTACATCACTCATTGGACCATTGCTCTGAAGAGAAGATAGATTATCCTTTGTTAAATGCAAAATGCAAAATGAAGTTGCCTTCTGTTTCCTTCCCTTGTTTCCGGGCTGGACAAGGAGAATCATTAATTCGTGTACTTGCTGTCATCAACCCCAGATACTGTTTCCCCAATTTGATCAGGTGATCTTTTTCACCTTGCCTTTGGCCCACTAATTGTCTGATTCTCTCAGCTTAAAATCCCAAACTGCAAAGTAATTGGTTACTAAAATTTCTTTGAGGTCGACCATGGCTCAGGTTCTTTCTTTGCAGCCATGTTAAAAAAATCGCTTTGATTCAGTTTTGGTATTAGCTAATAGTCACGAATACCATTATCTGTTCAACGTAGTTAACATTCTCATAAGAATTTCATTTGGTCTGAAGTTGTTATTTGCCATGAGGAAAAAAAACTAAATTAAGATTGTCAAGCTTCCTTTAAATAGTTTGGTCGCAAAGAACACACAGACAAGTATAGAGTGTTCACTACTATCTTCAATGGTAAATTACATTACACAAGTGGAGGGTTATCAATACAACTTACATTTCCAGTAGCTCAACAAGCGCCTCAACAGACTGTAGGTCATCAACAATATCAATACAACTTGCATTCCCAGTTGATGAATTAGTTCAATGGGACTAACGATATCTCCTATCATGATAAATTCCAGTAGCAGTTCAAATTTACATGAATTCTGCATTTTTGGTTGCATTAAAAATGGACTGATCTTCATGATTGCAATTTTCCCTTCAAATACCCAACAAATGTGGTCAAATGGTTGCCATGGATATACACATCGGGCTTCTGTGAAGTGCGAGAACTGTATTTTGGGTGCCGGGGGAGGGGAAGGGTGGCTGTAGGGTGTCTTGCTGAGGTGAGGGGGCTGGGTCACTGTTTTAACTCTTCAAGTAGACACCATTTTTCATCTTGGCCTGGGTTAATCGCAGAAATAATGTTACTGTTCTTTTCGCGTATATTTTCTTTATTACTAATTTGTGACTTGAAATTAAGCACGATGCCACCCAAGAGTACCAGTGCCCAGTGCGCAGAAGCAGTGACTTCGGATACTGCGCATTGGAATCCGGGTTTGGACAGGATTTTTGTAGATACCCTACTAGAATACGAGTCGTCATGGGCGGGTAGCACGTTCACGGTGCCCGGATGGCGGATGATCGTTGACCGTTTCAACGACATTAGCTGTGTCAATTACACGAAGGCTCAACTACTTTGCAGATGGAAAAATTTGAAGCGGGACTATGCAGCGTACACTTATCGATGCAACAAATCGGGATGGGGATGGGATGCTGTTTACAACAGACCTATTCCTCCATCGGACTCAGCCTGGTTTGAGGTACTTCATGCGACAATCCTATGCATTAATTTCGTTATTTACAACTCCCTTAATTCATTATTGTAATATAGCTTGCAGATAGATACCGGAAATATCGCAACAAGCCGTTCCTGCACTTCGGTGACATACAGAGGTTTCTCTGTAAAGACGTGGCCACCGGGGTGCATGCAACCGCCTCTCGTCCGGGATTTCACCAACCTACCGTGGGAGCTTCCTCCTCACGCCCTCCGTCAAGCCTCCGAGAGCTCAATTTTGACGAGGAACTAGACGAGTGTATGCCAGAACCAGAGGACGACGCTTATGAGAGCGAGGAAATGACCCCCACCCCTGTGTCAAGGAAGAGAACTTCACGAGTAGGTGGAAGCAACACGAAGAAGTCAAGGAGTGGGGGCACCAGGGCCCAAGTAGGCCAGGAGGTACTTCAGGAATTTTTAATGAAATTGTCGAAGGATATTACTGATAGCAGGACTGGTCCCGATGACATTGCATATGCGGCATGCACTGAAATACGTGCCCTTCGACCCGACTTGTCAGTGCTACAGCTAAGAAAGATTGCAGACAACTTGGCTACCCAAAACGGTCGGAACTGGTACATCCTTGTTCGCGACGACGCACCGAGGCTGAATGAATGGATAGAAATGACCATATCCTCTTGAGAACCGAACACCCTTGCTACAAACAATTTATGTTGACGTAATTTGTAATAATTGGAACATCCCGCTACCTTGACAGCTTCGAGTAATTGTTAGGGCAATGACTGTAGTTTAGATTTTAACCAAAACGTTTCCATTTTGTGGTAACGTAGCAGTTGCAGTGGGCATTGCCCATACGGCATGAAAAATATTCATGATTGATCTTACAAATTCTTCTTGCAGGGCGGATAACGCATTTAGCACTCTACAGCTGCAGGTGGATGCGGCCGTAAATATTTAAATTTGTTCTCGAATTTCTTACCCATTCTTCTTGCAGGGACGAAGTGGGATGCGCCCCTGATTTTGCAGGGGGATGCGCCCCTGATTTTAAGCAATTATGCTCAATTGTAATGCTTGCAGGGACGAAGCAATTGCATGGGCAGAAGCAATTATGCACATGTGTAATGTTGATTGTAATGGATGGCCATTACACGCTTGCATTTCCATTGAATTTATTACTATTGTCTGTCTTTCCACTGCAAATAAGTTTTTGTAATAACGTCACCTGTAATCCCGATAGAAAGTCGCAGTCCCAGTTTTATAACCATTCCTATATCATTTCCAGGGATGTCACTCCGTAGTTACAACCCATTTTCAGAATGGGGGATGTGATCTTGCTTGCTTGTGCCGGTGTAGTGGGAGCTTTGGCAGTAGAGGAGTGGTCGAAGAAGGTCGACGCATCCTCCGACCGCTGCATACGAGGCCTCTGTCCGGCAGTGAATGGGTCAAAGAAATGCTCGAAGGACACGACGATCGTGCCTTCCAAAATTTTAGAATGAAACCCACGGTGCTACGGAGATTCGTACGGGTATTAACCGAACATGGCTTGCAACCCACAAGGAACATGGACGTCGACGAGCAGGTATGCATATTCCTATATGCATTCACAAATGCTCATTCGAATCGTGTCATTCAGGAAGCATTCCAGCATAGTGCCGAGACTATCTCGCGACACATTAGAAATGTTGTCGCGAAGATACTCACGCTGGAACCAGAATATATCCGACTTGCACCGCCCGTCACACCGGACATAATCACGTCCAATCCACGCTATTACCCATACTTCAAAGTAATGTTTTCGAAATTGTGTTCATTTCCATAGCTTATTCCCCAACTACTGCGTTGCTAGGCCACTAACAGGGATGCTTTCACAATACATTCCCATTCACAGGGAGTGATAGGAGCTATTGACGGAACTTACATCCCCGCTCAGGTGGATCCAGAGGTTCAAGGAGCTTACAGGTGCAGGAAGTTGTTCACGGCCTAGAATGTTATGGCCGCGCTGGACTTCAACCTTTGCTTCACGTACGTGGTTACCGGGATGGGAGGGTTCATGCGCAGATATGACTGTCTTGCACCATGCAGTGGAGACAGGTCGTTCGTTGTCCCGGAGGGTTGCAAGTATATGGTAGATTGCGGATATGCAAATACAGATACATTCTTAGCACCGTATCGAGGGTCGCTCTATCATCTCCCTGCCTGGAGGGCTCGTGGAAGTCATTACGAAAATCATAAGGACTTATTCAACCATCGCCATGCATGCCTGCGAAATGTGGTGGAACGCACATTCGGTGTGTGGAAGAAAAGATTTCGTTGCCTTCGGGATATGCCCGCGTACCCTATCAACATCCACGGGACGTCGTGAGGGCGACCTGTATAATTCACAACTTCATCCGGCTCAACGTGGAGATTCAATAGATGAAGACAACGACGAGGAGATACTCCCAGAGGAGCCGGACGAGGAGCAACATAGGGTCGTGGGCATACTCCGTGACGACATACGGCGGGGACAGGTGTTGAGGGACAGGATTGCTAGTGCAATGTGGAATAACAGACGCAGAAGCCAATCTTAGAGCCAACAGATATTCTGCCTTCATAACCAATAAATATGTAATGCTTATTTTTTTATGCCCAGTGTTTGTACTTTAGCAACAATCTAAATTGTATCAGTTAGATGATTATGGCTTTCTGATGTTGTTTGATTATGGGAAGATATATTCGGTGCCATTATTATTTATAACTTTCTGATGTTCAATTTCCTTTGTAGTCTACCGCACGCCTCAGATGGATTCAGCCGATGACAGGTGCAGATGTGGATATCCCTTGCATCTTAGTTACGAGGAGGGACCGGAGCATCCAGTCCGACGGCTATTTTACGTCTGCTCGGTTAATCGTTGTGGGACTAGGATGCCATACGTGCGCGCTTCGAGGACAATGGAGAACTTGGCAGATGAGTTCTTCTTCATTGCACAACGTTTATGGGAGAAAGAGGTTGAGAGTGGAGCATTGAATCATCAGATTCAATCCAACTTGCGAGAGCTGCAACAGAAGGACATTGAACTGAGTGAGCTTTACTCCGTGCTAGATGATGAAGGAGGACATAGAAATTCCCTGATGGAAACGGTGGAGTCACTTCGCATGCAGCTTCAGGACACTGGATTGGCGGAAGTTCATGACCAAGACGTGGTAGACAAGCACGTTGTTTGATGGATCTTCGGGAGAATGGGTTGCACGACATGCTTTCAGTTTTATGACATTGGGTGAGGGTGTGTTGGGGATGAACTGGTGTGTTTGAGGAAAGTTTTCCTTCGATGTTTCACTTTAGAGTGGTTAATCACGACGTGTTAGTGTTTACTTGCGATATGTTTCAAGGCAGATTGTAGTTGTGGTCAAAGTATATATTAATTTATATTATGATTGTAATAGTGTTTTGATGCGGATTCGGAATCGGCGACAGCGAATAATATAATAATATATTTTTTTGGTGGATATTTGGTGGAAGAAGAGAGGGGTTGAGAAGAGAAATGGAGGGGATGAGAGGAAGAGCGCGCCGGAATGCGCGGGGTTGAGGGGAAGACCGCGGAGATCGCGTGGAGGGAGAGAGAGAAGGAGAGGGAATAAAATGAGATCAACTCAAATTTTTACTTCATAATGGACCTTTTAAAACAATGGGCTACCCTCTCTTTATATAGGAGAGAGGGTTTACAAAAATAGTAAATACTCAAATTACAACTAATTTAATCCTAATTGACCTCTAACTAACTTAATTAGACTCTAATTATTTAATTGACCAACAATTATAATTAAACTCTACGAAATCAACGTTGAGATCACAGGCGATCTCAATTATTAAATTAGACCACTACGACCGCTAAAAACGTAAATAAAAATGATAATTATTTAATTGAATAAATGTGGCCCCATAATTTGGGGTCACGCTGCATCAACTCTCCACCGCTTTAAAAAATTCGTCTCCCGACGAATTGCTTGACGTAGATGCCCGTTGGAGAATTCATCCTCGAACCGTAGCTTCAAATGCCCTCAATTAGGTTTTTTTTTCAATGTTACGTTTGTAGTCCTTTTCAATAGAAGGGCGCCCCTGCAATTCTCGTATCCCTTTGTCTAAGGGTATTTTGGAAGAGGGCTCTTTCCAATGTCCCTTTGAGTAAATAAAGTAGCAAGAGGGGGCTTCTTTGCAATTTCTTCCAATTAATTTCCCCTTCCATGGGTCGTGGGATTCACATCCCGTTAACTTCGGTCCACCCGTTAGGGTTCTCTTCACCCACAAAAGGCGGCGGCGAGGCTTTGGGACCCAAGGGCAGCGCCGACCTGTGCGACGGGGCCTGGAGGTCGTGGTCGTGGGCCTGCCCGCGGGGTCGAGGACGATCAAGCTGGAGGCGGCGCGCGGTGCGAGGCGGCGCGCGAGAGGTTGAAGGGAAGGGGCGCTGAGGGGCGAAGGGGACTGGTGCGCGGGGTGGGGTATCGGAGGCGGATCCGAGGGCGCTTGGGAGGCGAGGGAAGATGGGGCGAGGCGGTGGGGGCATCGCGGGGGTCGGGCTGCTGGCGGCGGCGATCTCTCGCTGGGGAGGCGCAGGGCTAGGGTGAGGTCGGGGCCGATTTTGCGGACTGCTGGAGCGAGGGCGCACGGGGCTGGGGTGTGGGGTCGGGTGGCAGAGGCGCAGGTGGGAGGAGAATAGCAGTCGGCGAGATGGGTTGGTGAGGAAGGGAAAAAGGAGGCGGGAGGGAGGGTGATCAGCGGCTGGGGGGGGTTCGGCCGGGCGAGGAGGGAAGGGGGGGTTACCTGGGGTGGTGGGGATTGTGCCGGGGCGGCCGGAGGGGGTGGCAGGTTCGCTTCCAGCGACGTACTTGGTGCTGGGACGTGCTGGACAGCCACTGTTATTGCGAAGAAATCGACATTTTGGCATGCTCTATCTGCGGATCTTCATCAAATATGGGTCCAATGTCCTCCTTGTCTTGTTCCGCGATTGTTTCATCGAAATCGGGATTAAGACTGGAAATACCTTCGTTTTCATGGCTGAAATCGGGTTGACAGCGATTGCATCGATCTGATTTTGGTCGTTGGCGGTTGAATCGTCGTCGATTTGAGCGTCCAACCATGCGTGCACCTTAATGCATGCGATAAGACGTTGATGAAACTTTTTTGAGCGACGCGAACCACGAGATGGGCGGCGGAGACCGAACTTTGCACACCAATAGTCGGTCGGATCGTCGAATCGTAGGTACGATTCGAAATCCATGCTCTGATACCACTTGATGCGGGATTCGGAATCGGCGACGGCGAATAATATAATAATATATTTTTTTGGTGGAATTTGGTGGAAGAAGAGAGGGGTTGAGAAGAGAAATGGAGGGGATGAGAGGAAGAGCGCGCCGGAATGCGCGGGGTTGAGGGGGAAGACCGCGGAGATCGCGTGGAGGGAGAGAGAGAAGGAGAGGGAATAAAATGAGATCAACTCAAATTTTTACTTCATAATGGACCTTTTAAAACAATGGGCTACCCTCTCTTTATATAGGAGAGAGGGTTTACAAAAATAATAAATACTCAAATTACAACTAATTTAATCCTAATTGACCTCTAACTAACTTAATTAGACTCTAATTATTTAATTGACCAACAATTATAATTAAACTCTACGAAATCAACGTTGAGATCACAGGCGATCTCAATTATTAAATTAGACCACTACGACCGCTAAAAACGTAAATAAAATGATAATTATTTAATTGAATAAATGTGGCCCCATAATTTGGGGTCACGCTGCATCATGTTTACTTGCATGGAATGTTGCTACTTTTCTGGTGCCTCACCCTTGAAATTGGCCTTGCTGTTCTTTCTATGTTATATTATCCGTGACCTATAAAATAGTAGGTAGAAATTATTCATTCAGCAAAGCACATATAAGACATAAAACAGAAGTGTGGGTGCTAATCGAATACCTCCCAATTCACAGATATTCTGATTGAATTCATTATAAAGTTTCGAATCCGAACTCGAATTGAATTTCGACTGAATTTACTAATTACATTCGTATTCAATTCATTTTGAGTTTTGAATATTCAAATTTGATTTACTTTATATCAAATTTGGAATATTAATTGACGTTATAGAAATGATAAATAATACTATATGAAGAATAATATAATATGAATAATTTACTAATCTAATTTCAAAGAATATTATATAGATATTTCGAATGGATTATAAAATTAAGGAAGACAACAAACAAATACAAAACGTGGTCTCTGTACTTGTTTATTTTTCTCAAAACCAACGAATTTCTGCAACAAAAGGTGGTCTCCATACTTGTTTACATCCTATCAATAATTCATTTTTTATACCAATAAGATAAACAATTATTACCCTCAATCATTAATTCTAACTATACATCCTATCAATACATCACATCACATCACATTTAACTCCAACCCAACCCATTCCAAACCAAACACCTACTATTACAACCCTCCTAACCCTCCTCACAGTTTACTATTCAAAGGTTTACCCCAACCCCACCCGTTGAGCTAGGACCTAAGGGCTTCCCTCATCAATGGCATCCCCCTTAAGACACCTCTATCGCTAACAAGAACTCATCAATTAGAACGCCATTAAGTTGGCATTGGTTAGATGAGGTGATATAAGCCTCAAACCTTTCAAACTCCACAATCTTGCGTCGATTCCTCTGGTGCCGTGTCTTCCTTCTGCGAAAGCAAACAACCAGGTTACAAGTATTGTCCCTGAGGTGACCTCAACCCTCGTACCAGAAGCAATAGAACCTTGTCGACATCAGTGACAATCGCCTCCCGATCACCCTCTCTGCTACCGCCTTTTCCGATGATGCAATCATAGATTAGAGAGTTTGACAAAATTAGAGCTTTCCGTGCCTGATTGATTATTTAAATTTGATTATTCAATTTATATTGTGTTAAATAAAATGGGAGTGATTGTAATCTCAATATTTATGGTAGATAATATTAGTTAGAGTCATTTTAGGAAGTCAATTAGGGTTTGTTTAGTGGCTAATTTTTATTTTTTTTATTTACTTTTGTAATCCACCCCTCCCCATATAAATGTGCAATAGGCTATTTTAGAAGAGAAGCTATGCTTTGAGTTAAAACTGAGTTTTGGCTTGGAGAGTGGCTCCGCCATTCATTCCCCCTCCAAAAAAAATCTAAGGTTTCCTCCTCTCAATCCCCATTCTGCTCTCTTCCTGCAAAGCTTGTCACATCTACTTTCTCTTCTCATCACTTCCCGATTTCCCGCCAAGGCCTTAAATGTCGGATTTCGGTTTCGTTTCGGTGACTGAATGAAACGAAATTTCGGTCGAAATTCGACCTAAATTTCAATCATTTCGGTCGTTTTTTGAACTAGGGCCCCCAAATTTCGGCCGATATAGGCCATTTCGGCCGAATGTCAAGTCACCCACCGAATCCGAAATTCGACTGAAATTCAGCCGAATTTCGGCGAAATTTGATCCCATGTTTCCCGCCTGCATCATTTGATGTCGGTCCTCTTGTCCTTTCACGAACTTGCACCCAACTTTCCACCCTACACGCATCAAGGTCTCTCAACCCTCCCTTCCACATCCACTCTCTCCCTCTCTCATCTTTCTCATATATATTTTTTTCGAGCTCAGTGTTTTCGGAATGAAGTCAATGAGTGTGAAAAGTCAATCAATACTCTCTTGGCTCTTCTTCATGAAAATCAAGGCTTCATCCTTCGTATCAACAGAAAGAAACAATGCACCTAAAAGAAGGGACCCACGCATTCTAACCACCTGCGAAAGGTATTGACCATTTCATCTCCATAAACTGGAGATTCATTCAAGAAAATAAGAGTCTATCTTGCCTATGTTTTTGCGTTTTCTGCTGATAATACTCTTTTAAAACCATCATATGAACTACCTCGACCGTTCTGATTTGATGCTTTTTGTGAGAGGTCATGCATTCCTTGATTCAATGAAGCCTCTCGACCTACAAACTCGGAAATTGTGACTTGTCCTTTCTGTTCAATAGCGGATGGACTGTTGAGGTTCATGGCACTCTAATACTAGAGGAAGTTGTTGGCTACCAGTAACTTAACCAGAGGAAGGATGGTTATAGTTGTTGCTTTGGGAATGGGAATCAGAGAGTTTTTTTTATTTGTGGACTGCTTATGAATGGATAAAGGATGAGATGAAGGTAATTGTGGTTCATCTAAAAAAGTTGATTTGTCAAAATTATTTAGAGTGAAAAGTCGAATGTCCACCCACTGCTTCTTCCGGATGTCTATAACTTGCACGGAACAAGCCCTTCTTTCTCTACTTAGATTTTAATCCTCTTTCTGCCTCAAGGCCACTTAAACTGGGGGTCAAGGTCTATGATTGTCTCGTCCTATAAAAAGCTTACCACACTTAATGTAGATGGATCGATCACAGAAGAGATTCCTTGTATTCTATTCACCAGAAGCCCATGGAATGTTTGTTGGAGTGGACATATTGTTTTTCTCCTCTTGGGGTGGGACTGTGCTGCCGGATGTAGCCAAATCCCTAGAGGGGAGTTCTAAGGAGATTGTTGTGCAGAGATGACAGTCCATGGAGTGGTGTGCTTGGATAGGTTGTTGGCCACACTGGCTGAGGCTAGAAACAAGTTCATACTTGGCTTCTGACTATAGCTTGGGCCATACTTTCTATTTTGACTATGACATGGATATTGTTTTTGAGGAGGGGTTGGGTATATGTTGCCACTAGGCCATGAAACCTGTCTGGGGGGGTGGGGGCGGGGTGGGGTGGGCAACGTTTCTTTCACGGGTTCGAGTTCTCGAAACTTTCTGAAATCTATACAGTTCTGTTTCACGTGCAATGTTGTTTGCACTTTTTTAGATGAAGATACCATTTGGTCTTTGTGGTGCCTTTGTTTTTCTAAAATTTTGCAGTTGATGTCTTAACAAAAGCTTATCCCCTTAAAAGAGTCATAGGCTCATTTTTCTTTTTCAAATAGATACTATTTATTCTTTTACTCATTTCACTTTTAATGCATTTAGGTGGTGAGGGATAAGAGAACTGGTAAAACCCGAGGATATGGATTTGTCAGCTTTTCTAACCCTTCTGATCTTGCTGCAGCATTGAAAGAAATGAATGGTACATGCAATTTCTTGAATGTGGAAACACCATTTATTATCACTTGCAGGAGTGGCTTGGCAATTGAATTATTTGTGGTTGCAGAAAATTTTATTTATTATTTGATGCATTGCTTCTAGCATAGTATTTAAAAGTAAGAATGACTGGGTTTTCAGCTATATTGACCAATAAAAAGTAGATTTTTTTAAAACAATATGAAGAACACTAAGGTGTAGAGTAGTTTGGGTGCTGTATGTCCTCTACATCAGATAGAAAAAATATATAATGCATCAGAGTTGTTACCTTTTCTTAGTATTGTGAACATGTGAATGGGGAGCTGGGTGCATACATGGCACATGCATCTTCCTCTTTATTCGAATAGATACCTTGTAAACAAATCACTCGTGTAGTTAAGATGAATCTAACACAAATTCCTAGTATCACAAATAATTGGATCCTGATCTGACTTAGTTACAAAGATCCAGATCCGCTAGGATCTTGGTATGATCAAGCACATTCTCAACATAGATACTCTCATGTTGAACAATCACAACATTCCTAACCAGGTAGATCAACAAAATAATGCTAAAGCACTCGCTGTACATAAAAAAGGCCTCCTAAGTATGATTGGGGCATTGCGTAAGTGTTTTGGGCAATATATGTCCATGTCAACAAAGTCCACTGTGAATTGTAGTCCCTCAACCCACGTAACGTTCTTAAACACTCCGTTGGGCCTCTTGCGTACAAGTCTGATTAAGCCTACTTGGTAAAAGAGCGGAGGTGGGCATTTCCCTTCTGCTAGTGGATCAGTCATCATATCGAAAATCACTCTGGACTTTTAAGAGTACCAAGCTCGAGTTTGCGCAAAGAAGACGACACGAGGCTTATTGAGGAATCATTATCAAGTAGAATGCGAATGAAAGTGACATCAGGTATTTGACTAGAAGTATAGTGTGCTCTGCATCTTTCTTTTCGATGGGAGTGCATTCTTCATAATGTATGATTTCTTTTTTTAGGAAAAAGAGGTATGATGTCGAGAAGACGTCTACACTGTAACTTCTATATATTCACAATATATAAAAATTACAAATACAAAAAAGTCATTAAGCTCTTAGCACGTTCAATCACATTTTTCATATACATTTGCTCCTGCTAGCCTGTGAACCATAGACATGTGCAGAGAACGACAATAGTAGAAATGAAAATGTAAAGGTGGATGTGTTGACACACACACACAAGTAAAGATCGGATTCAGAATGATGCAATCGGAATGAAAGTTGGTGTAGCTCCGATCGAGGATAAGATGCGAGAAAATCGCTTTAAGGTGGTTTGTCCATTTGCAAAGGAGATCAACTGATACACTAGTGAGGAGATGTGAGTTTTGGGATGTTGGGCTGGTTAAGAGACGGCGGGAAAGGCCCAAGAAGTGCTAGAATGAGGCTATACGAAGGGATCTTAGTTTTTTGAATCTAAGCCTGAGAATGACCCAAGATAGATCTGAATGGAGGCAAAGAATCCATGTAGCCGACCCTACTTAATGTGGGAAAAGACTTTGTTGTTGTATTTGCTCCTGCGAGAAGATGGAATCATTCCAATAAAGTCACATGAACCATATGATAGCAATCGCCCACACTTTGGTTGGATTACTACCACGTCCCAGAGCATCCATGGACTCCCAACACTTGTTCAAGTCCAATGTCAAAACCATTTCCGTTATTGCCGCAACCTACACCTCTCTAACCACATGACATCCATGGAATAGATGCTCAACATTTGCCGAACATCGTTCATAAGTGCTGTCACACGCACAGAATAACCAAACTCTTTTATCACCATTCATAAGATGATTCCTCCTTAACAACCAAATAAAAATCCAGATGTGTAATGTCTTCCAATACCACAAGTCGGTGAATCGATTCGATACCAACATCTCATTTAAAACCTTCAAATAGTAGAAAGCGTTACAGGACTTCTACACAATGAAATATCCATCAGACCCGAACCATTGATCCACAGAACCATCCATCACCCCACCAGCTTACAGTGCCTTGAGCAACAACGAGAAGCTCACAAACTATTGGTTCGACAACTCGGTACAAAAAGGAGGTATGGAGCTACCACCCTCCCAACAATCTCTAGCAGAAATGTTAGTGTCAGCTGCCAGTGCATAAATACATGGGAAATGAACCTACAAAAGCCCATACCCACTCTAGTTCTCTCTCCAAAATCTGAAACAACATCTATCACCTAAGATATGCTTCATGAGAGGCACTACACGTGGATGTACTGACCAAATCCTCTTCCATAAATTGGAATGCAAATGTACATCGACATTCCACAACAAGGGATCAAGGGAAATCACATATATTGAACACAAACTCTTGCAGAGCAAATCCGACGCTCCTACCTAAATTCGGGTCATCCAATTTACCAATAGTGCATGGTTCATTGCATCCACGTTGCAGATCCTCGACCCACCATTCTCCTTCGCCAATGTTGGTGCTTTTTGTCCCACCAAAAGCATCTCCTAAGAATCCCAAAAGAATTGTCTCATAATCGCCTTCGCCTCCAATCTCCCTTTCACCCCAGTGTGTAACATGCGTATAGAGAGGTAAAACACAAGGATAGCTGATAGAACCATCTTTAACAGCATAAGGTGGTCACCTCTTGAGAGACATGTATCATGCCAGCTCACCCTCTTCTTTTCCAGCTTCTCAATAACAAACAACCACTCAGACGGTCACAACCTACCATTCTTCAGAGGCAAACCAAGATTTGTGATAGGGAGAGCCCTTAGCTGCCTCTGGAAAGCATTCTCACAGCAAGTCATCTTCTCCCCGTCCATCCCAAAAGGCACAAAAGTAGACTTAGCATGATTAATCTTCAAGCCTGAGACTAACCCAAACATCTCAAGAATGGTGGCCATCTCCTCCACAAAGAAAATATTACCGTCTGCATACTGAAGAATGTGAATCAAAATCCCACCTATGCGGAAACCTACTAAGAAATCACCCTCACCGACCTTCACCACCATTCTCACCAGAGTATTTGCCACCCCCACAAAAGTAACGATGCTAACATGCAACCTTACCTAACTCTGCATTGTGGTTGTAAGCAATCATCTTCCTGCTTGCCATTCACCAACATTGCATAGGAAGCAACCATCACACATCTCGTCATCGACACAATCCATTCACTTAGAAAACCCCTAAGATGCAGGGACGACCACACGAACTACCAATCAACACAATCATATGCCTTTAGAAGTCCACCTTCCACGTGAGACCTTTTGGTATTCTTCATGTGCCACTCCACAACAATCTCAAATGTCATCACATGCCACTACTATGTATACGTCTACTGATTCCTTGATAATTTATTCTCACTATATCACCAATGAGATGATCTCCAACAAGCTCCTCGCCATCCACCTCGATCGATCAGATCAAGTTCCGCCTTCTATGGCCACTGGTCACCGCATGAAGGAATTTGGTATTCGCATCCCACTCCTTCAATAACTTTTACCTCATTCATTGCCTACATTCACTTTCTCGCTTTCTGTCCTCCACAAGGGACTTGATTATGCTTGCACCTTGCAACCACATCATCCTCCCACAAATCCCTAGAGTCTGGTTAAAGGCACACAATCTCGGAATCTACAGTGTCTCTCCTCTGTTAATGAAGCATCCAAAACTCCCTCCTATGTTGAATAAGCATGCCACGTAAGGCCATGAGCTTCTCTGCCGTCCTTTGAGATGTTGAACCTGTGGTTGTTGTTTCTTACCAGCTTCTCGTGACTTTTCATGAAAACCATCTTGCATCCAGACACTCAAAAACGGAAAATTCTACCTAAACATTGACCATTACCCGAGTATCAATATATGGGTGTATGATTCTCATGGACATAGGTAGGGCCGCACATACCTCAAGGGTCGAGCCATACTAGACATAACATGGGGGAATGCGAAGAAGTCTATACCAATACCAAGCCCGATTAAGATTCTGACGATCTCCCTCAACTGAAGAGTCCGTGATCCCTCTTGAAAGAGAAAAAGATTTCCTATTCTGCTATGGTCCCAATAAAATGAATTAAGGAGCGCCTTCTCATTGCTTTTGGGGGGATCTCCCTTCATTTTTTTTCCACAGACGACAGAGTCTAGGTTCGCAACACTGACTAATATATATATATATATATATATATATTTTTGAGGCTCCAAAAAAGGGGGACACACTCGAGGTGCTCACCCCAATGCATTAAAAGGGGAAGAGAAACTTACAGTGGTAACATGAAGATGGGAGGTTACAAAACAAAGTAAAAGGGGGGGTAGACGGAGATCGTATCCCCCGCAGCTAAAAAAATTTACAAAGAGGTCCAGTCACGAAGGAAGCCCGAGGCCGTGGATCTAACATTCTCCAAATAGAACCGCTGACGAGCAAAGATAGCTTCGTTTCGCCCCAGCCACAGCTCCAAACCCTCGAGATAGGGTCCAGCAACGCAGGCCACGAGCGCCCCCGATCAGAGAACAAGCTTTGACAAAAATGAGCGAAGGAAGATAGGTCCAGCCACCGTAAATCGGCCCATAACGCATCAACACAGCAACAATGCAGAAAAAAGTGATCAATAGTTTCCGTATCCACGCCACAGAGAGCACAGAGAGGCGAAGAGTTGGGGAACATCCGTGCACAACGATCTCGAGTTAATATTCTTCCCCTACGTAGCAGCCAAAGAAATATACCCACACGCTCAGGGAGCCTGAGCGCCCACAAGAGATTGCAATCACGCAAGAGGATGTCATCCCTCCCAGCGTCCAGGGGCAAAATGGCCTTATAAGCGACACGAGTAGAGAAGGGCCCATCTTTCCAGGCCAAGTAGTCCCGGCCCACAGAAGGACAGGGGCATCAACAAGATTACTTATGAGAGAGGTATATTCGAGCATCCGCTGTTCCGACAAGGACTCCGAAATAATAGGGGCACCAATCGCGCCCATCCCAACAGCCGGCCACCGTAACACATTTGTTGGGGACCAAAGCGTAAAGACGGGGGAACGTGAAACAAAAGGGGCCCCTTCCCGTCCAGTCATCCTCCCAGAAGCGCAACATAGAACCATCGCCGAGCTTGAATGAAAACAGTGAGCGATTCCGACAAAGAGCGCCCATCACCCCACGCCAAAAGGTAGAGACCTGGCCCCGATAATCACCACGAAAGGCCAAATGGATGCCATCCCCTGCCGCTCCCCTCAAACAATTAATCAAGAAGTTGTCCTCCTTACCCAAATTCTGGCCGCCCACTTGAGCAATAGAGCATCGTTCACCGACGCCAGGCGCCCTCACACCCAGCCCGCCCTCCTTCTTAGGGCGCGTGACCTCATCCCAGGCAACGAGGTGCACCCCCTTCCCCCCCCCCCCCCCCCCCCCCCCCTCCCTTCTTCCCCCACAGAAATGCCCGCATACACTTCTCCAGACGCCAACGAACCCCCTTTGGCATCCCCGCACCGAGAGAAAGTAGATAGGGATAGAGGAAAGGACTGATTTAAGAAGCACTAACCGGCCACCACGGGAGAGAATCGCCGCGCGCCACCCATCCAGGCGATGCTCGACCTTCTCGACGATCGATTTCCAGAATCGCCGCGCGCCACCCATCCCAGACTAATATATATATATATTTATATATGATTCTTGGGGTACTAGCTTAATCCGAAAGCACTCCAACAATCCAACCGAACCGAGGAAACGATCCGAGCGAGATCGAGAGGATGAGCTCCTCCAAGTATACTTCAAGTTCGTTGCATCTAATGCTTCCATCTCTGATGCAACCTGATTAAGTGGTGACTTAATGGCAACCCTAAAACGTGAAAACTAATGGACTAAATGACGAAAACAACTAAGATGACGTGCGATATGAAAGAAAATCAGCAACAATAAACAACAAAATACTCGAGTTCTAGCACCGGTTGCTCCACAATTTCAGGGCAAATCAAATAGTTAATGACTAATGGAAATAAATAGTGATGCTGCGGTCACAGAATCTCAATCATTCACCAAACCAACCAACAATATAACAATCCACAAAACTAATAATATGCGGTGAATAAAATAGTGGAATTGGAACTCATACAACCGCAAGGGGAAGATTGGCACGTTTCAGATCTGATCCTTGAAGGAAGCGATGGCTGGGGGCGACTTCGGCAGCACAGGAGGTCCGTGGTCCAAGGAGACGGAGGCCTAGCGAGCAGACTGCGGCTGGCAGCTGTTGGACAACTGGCGGTGGCTGCGGGGCTGCTGTGGGGGGGGGGGTATCGCAGGGGAACGTGGAGGTTGCAGAGGGCGATTGCGGCTGAAGGTGGCGCGGGGCGTTGCGGCGGGGTGTCTGCGAGGTGGGGTGATGTCGCGAGGCCGGCGCACGGGAAGGGGAGGCGCAGGTGGTGGAAGGGGTGGCGCGGCGTGGAGAGGATGCACAGGGGTGGGGAGGAGGCGGCGCGGGGGAGGGTTTAGGGCCGTGGGGGGGAGAAGGCGCGGGGGAGGAAGAAGGCGGCGGGGCGAGTTGAACCTAGAAGGGCGAGGCGCTGGTGGGGGGAAGAGCGGATGGCGGGGACGGGGCTGGCGAGTAGCGAGAAGAGGAGGGTCGGGGGAAGGCGGCGAGAGGGAGATGGAGGAGAGGGGAGGGAGGCGGCGGTAGGGGGAGAAATTAGGGCAATGGAGAAAGAAGGAGGCGGGGTCGAGAACGACTGGGGGAGAGAGAGAGAGGGAAAATAAGTGGGGAAATAATTCTCATTCCAACTTAAAAAAAACCCTAGCTATTGGGGAGCCTTTATAGAGGGTAAATCCCCCAAAATAAGCAACAACTTTCCTAAAAAATAGGAAAGAAAGAAAACAAAAAAGAAAGGATAATAAGGCATTGTATAATGAGCCTTTTACATAGAATAAAATAAATAAGGCAAATGTTCGAAAAAGTGATCTTGCAAGATCATGCTGCATCAACTCCCCCCTGCTGAGAAGAATCTCGCTCCGTCGAGATGGCATCGTGGAAGTTCTGAAGTATATCGAGGCGGAGTTGTTGGAGTTCATCCTCGTCAATCCAGGTGCAATCTGTAAGAGGTCGTCCCTTCCAATTGACTAGATACCGTCGGAAGAGACCACGTCTAGTCGCCATATCTCGGATGTATGCAATATCTTCAATCTGATCGGCATCGGTCTCGGCTGGTGGTTGGCGCGTATCCTCAGCGGGAATTGCTGGCGTGGTGGCATCTGTCTGTTCATCTCCATGATATAAGAAGAGATCTGCTACATTAAAGACTGGCGATGTCTGGATGTCTGGCGGCAGGTCGAGTAAGTAAGCATTAGGCCCAATCTTCTTGAGGACTCGGAATGGACCAATCTTTCATTCACACTCATTTTTTGGTGGACTCTCAAAGGAAACCTCTCTTTTTTTAGGTGGACCATCAGTAATTCTCCAACTCTGAACTCGCTCTCTCTGCGATGGAGGTTGGCTTGGGCTTGGTACTTCTGGGTCATGGTTTGGAGTTTGGCTCGGATTTCGGTATGGAGATGTGTTAGGTGTTTGACCAGATCCTCAGCAGCTGCACTACTTCTCCCTTGCATGGTTGTGGGTTTTAGGTCTAGAAATTGGGTAAGTGGAAAGCCGTGCACACTCTCAAATGGCGATTTTCCGATGGACCTATTAGTGGAACTGTTATACGCGAATTCGGCTTGGGGAAGAATTAGATCCCATTTCGACGGAGAGTCCCCTGCAAGACATCGCAATAAATTTCCTAATGATCTGTTAACCACTTCGGTTTGCCCATCTGTTTGTGGATGATAAGCGGTGCTGTATTGCAAACGAGTACCAAGACGACACCAAAGCGTGCGCCAAAAATGACTCAAAAATCGGGTATCACGATCCGAAGTAAAAGAACGAGGGACACCATGCAACCGAACGACATCACGAAAAAACAAATCAGCGACATGAGATGCATCTGAGGTTTTTCGACATGCAATGAAATGTGCCATTTTAGAAAATCTATCCACAACCACAAAAATAGAGTCAACTTTCCGTACCGTGAGGGGTAAGCCTAGCACAAAATCCATAGTGATGTCTTCCCGGGGTCGCAGAGGAATCGGTAGAGGTGTATACAACTCAGTGTTATGCCTATGGCCTTTGAATCTTTGACATGTTTGGCATTTTTGTACAAACTTTGTAACAACCTTTCGCATTTACGGCCAATAAAATCGCTCTTGGAGAAGGGTCAATGTCTTGTCCCTTCCAAAGTGTCCAGCTAAGCCACCGTTATGTAGTTCGGAAATTAAGTTCTCACGAAGGGAGGTGACAGGGATGCACAGTCGGTGGGCTTTGAACAGGAACCCCTCATGAAGAACATAAGTGGCTGTCAGATCCTGCCCAGTATCAACACATTCTGCATAAACTTGTCCGAAGTCTGGATCAGTGGGGTAGAGGTCCTTGAGTGTGTCAAATCATGTTGTGCTGACGGTCATTGTGGTCAGGGCATGTGCTCGTCTGCTTAACGCGTCGGCCACGCGATTCAGGGTTCCAGCTTTGTGCTTGAGATGGAAGGTGTATTCTTGGAGGAAACTAACCCATTTGGCGTTGCGCTTGTTAAGGGTTTTCTGCGAATTCAGATATCTTAAGGCTTCATGATCAGAGTTAAGGACGAATTCACGTTGGATCAGGTAATGCCTCCAATGCTTGAGGGCTTGCACCACGACATAGAATTCAACATCATAAGTGGAGTACCGTGATCGAGCTTCATTCAATTTCTCACTGTAGAATGCTACAGGTCGTCCTTCTTGACTTAGGACGGCGCTAATTCCGACATGTGAGGCGTCGCAATCGACTACAAAAACCTTGGTGAAGTCAGGAAGTGCCGAAACAGGGGCGTGTGTCAATTGATGTTTTAGATTTTGAAAGCTGGTTTCTGCTTCAAGAGTCCAAGCGGGTGTGCCTTTTCGCGTGCAATCTACCAATAGAGCTGCACAAATGCTAAAGTTCCTGTTGGAGTATTTGGTAGTGCACCTATTGAGTTGTAGCAGGGTAAATGGATCCTGGAGAAGATCCATATACCCCATCCTGTGTTTAGTCCCATGCCGCCCAATGATGGGACTTGGAGGCTCTGGGAAGGCTATATAAGGAGCCCCAGACCTCCTGTACTCATTGAGAAAGTCAATAGACAAACACACCCCGTTGAGGGCTTCTCCCGTGGTTTCATCCCGCTCCTCACGGAGTAGGGTTCCACGTAAAATCATGGTGTTCCCATGTTTATTCTTTCTTGATTATTGCTCTGTTTATCGTTTCCGCTTCCGCTTCCGATTTTCTAACATGGTATCAAAGCGGGTTCGATTCTCGGAATTTTTTTCCATGTTCTTATTCATTTTCGAGATTCGTTTTTTTATAACATATGTGAGATCTGTTCAAGAGTTTTTTTGGGCTTCGTAAAATCCTGATCTTCGAAAGTTGCTGTCAAGGGTTTCTCACAAAACCCTAGCCGCATGTTGGCGGCACCCAAGTCTGCTCATCTCCAGCCCTTCGAGCGTCCAGACCTACCAATCCAGATCTCAGCCAAATCTCAGAATCTGCAGTCCTGCTCCTCAGCGATGCTCCAGCAGATCTCCAGATGGCGCTCTCGGCGTACACGCCTTCTCCGCTTCTTCACGTGCCCACAGCGTGCGCGAGTTCTCCAAGATAGCGCCCAGGCAGCCCCCAACCTTCGGGCTGCGTACGATCCAGGCAGCGCGCCCCTTCAAGTCCCACCACTGAACGATCTCCTCCAAGCGAATCCACGCGGCGCCCTTCTCGACCCAGACGCATCACAGGAGCTTCAGGCCGCCTTCCTCCTTTCTCGCGCCATCCTCCTTTCTCGCGCCGCGCAACTCCTCCATGCGGCATCACAGGAGCTCCAAGCGAATCCACCACCGTCGTTCCGTCTTCCTCCTTTCTCGCGCCGCGCAACTCCTCCATGCGACGGAGCTTCAGACACGCACATGGCTGCAGATCGCGGAACCCATCCGCTCGCGCAGCAGATCACCGCCCTCCAGATCTCTCCAGGCAGAGGTCTTCGCCCATGCGAGCCCATGCCCCATCCCCTTAGGGCCCCGCAACCCGCTCCAGCAGGTGACCTCGACCTCCTTGCGCGCAGCCTCCAGGGCGCTGCCTCCATCGTACCTCATCGCGCGGAGCCCCTCGTCGCCAACAGAGGAGGAGGAGGTGGCGGAATCCTCTTCCCCTCTCGCAGATTCTGCGGATCTCCAGGCAGGTGGTGATCTCACCCTCCATCGCACCAGGCCGAAGGCGCGCGCGTGCAGGTTCCAGCGCAGGCGGCGCACCCTTTCCCAGGAACCCTAAGAAGGAGGGTTATTTATTGTAAAGTCCAGAAGGGCTACGGTAAAAAAAAATCATTCTATGGGCCCTGTCAAGTCCCTGAAAAAAAGGAGGCCCAATTTATTAAAAAAAAGAGAGGCCTGGCGAAAGAAAAAAAAAAGAGGGAGAGAGAGATTAGGTCCATATTTGGGTCGAGATTCAAGTTTTTTTAAATGTTGTTGGAAAAAAAGGCACGTACATCTCAAAAGCCGTACGCAAATTGAAAATAAAAAGGGGGATTTCCAAAGCCGTGAAAAAAGAAGAAGTTGGAACGGCTTAAAAAATGTTCAATGAAAAGCCAGAAAAAAAAATCAACGGCTTAAAAAAAATGTTTCAAAAAAAAGATTGATGAAAGCCGGAAAAAAATTGTCAACGGCTTATAAAAAATGCTTAAAAAAATGATGATGATGAATGTTTGAAAAGCCGATAAATGTTTTGATCGGCTAAGTGGTTTTGTTTTGTACCCCTATTTATCTTGTCTTCTTCCAACTTTGTCGATGTCATTTTCCGACAAGTATGGGAGAAAGGGGGAGTATATTTAGAGTCACAGGTCTTCTTCCAGCCATATTCAGATATTCCAGATTCACATGCAGATTTCCAGACCGATCAGATTGCAGATTCTACGATTCAGATCCAGTTTCAGACTCGACGATTGATTCCGAGTCCAGTTTTCAGATACGCACGAGTATGTGGTCATTGACAGATGAGCCTAAGTTGCCATCATTTGTTTCGCGGTCCCCATCATTCTTCTAGTTGTCAGGCCAGAGTTTTCATGTGAGCCATAGGGACTCCAGAGCAGAGGACCATTCCCTTGAGGGCAAGGGTTTTCATGTGGTATCATAGGTATACCAGAGCAGTGTACTATTCTCTGAGCCAGATGGAAGAGACCCAGTTCTCCGACGAGGAGACTTCAGGTGCAGTTTCAGACTCGATGGTCAGATTCCGAGTCTTCAGTTGACTCATACTCCAGCCCGTTCGTCCTCCTCACCTGCACGGCATGAGAAGCAACGACCTCGACTGCAGCATGTGCGCGTTGGGTTGATATTGTTCGTAGTGTCCTGTAGCGTGAGTTGAGTTTCTTTCTGTTTGTTTGTCCAAGCCGAGCATTGCATGCTCCAACTTGAGGGGGAGTGTTGGAGTATTTGGTAGTGCACCTATTGAGTTGTAGCAGGGTAAATGGATCCTGGAGAAGATCCATTTACCCATCCTATGTTTAGTCCCATACCGCCCAATGGTGGGACTTGGAGGCTCTGGGAAAGCTATATAAGGAGCCCCAGACCTCCTGTACTCATTGAGAAAGTCAATAGACAAACACGCCCCGTTGAGGGCTTCTCCCGTGGTTTCATCCCGCTCCTCACGGAGTAGGGTTCCACGTAAAATCATGGTGTTCCCATGTTTATTCTTTCTTGATTATTGCTCTGTTTATCGTTTCCGCTTCCGCTTCCGATTTTCTAACAGCTCCGGATGAAGCGTCGGTAAAAAGAAGCCAATCCCAGAAAACTGCGGATCTCGGTGAGGGTTTTGGGCACGGGCCAGCTCTGAATGGCCTGAATCTTGGAGGGGTCAACCTTAAGTCCATCGGCCGTGACAATGTATCCCAGGAAGAGGACCGTGTCAGACATGAAGGAGCATTTATTGAGGTGGACATACAATTGTTGGGCTCTCAAGGTTTCCAGGACTTGTCGTAAGTGGGATAAGTGGTCGTCTTTGGTCAAGCTGTAGATCAGTATGTCATCGAAGTATACAACCACAAACTTTCCGATGAAGGGTCGCAATACATGGTTCATGGTCCGCATGAACTCATGAAGGTACTGGGGGGCATTAGACAGGCCGAAAGGCATTGCCGTCCATTCATAGAGGCCCTCTTTGGTCTTAAAGGACGTCTTCCACTCGTCTCCAGGTCGGAGGCGAATCTGATGGTAGCCACTGCGAAGATCCATTTTGGAGAACAATTTGGCACCCGATAGCATGTCGAGCATGTCATCAAGGCGTGGAATCGGAAAACGATACGTGATTGTGATCTTGTTGATAGCACGACTGTCCACGCACATTCTCCATGTGCCATCTTTTTTTGGGGTAAGCAGAGCAGGGACCGCCACGGGACTTATGGTCTCTCGAACATATCCACGGCGTAGAAGATCAGTGACCTGCTTGTTCATTTCTTCGTGTTCACTTGGGCTCATCCGATAATGTGGTAAGTGGGGTAGGCTGGCTCCAGGGACTAGGTCAATGTGATGTTGAATGTCCCGCAACGGGGGTAGTCCTTCAGGCAACTCTTCATGCATAATGTCAGCGAACTCTTGGATGATGGGCTTTATCTCAGACGGGACTTCGGGTGTAGTTGTCTCTTGATTGTTCACTTCACGTCCCATTAGTGCATAAATGGTGGAGCTCTCCTGAATTTCCCGTTGGAACGTCTATGCTTCCATCAACAATACGGGACCCGTAGTCGAAGTCTTTGACGGTGGAGTGTTTTTACCAGATTGTGCGGTCGCGGCTCGAAGTGTAGCCACCTGGCGAGGGCTAAGGGCTTCACGTTGTGGTCTAAGGGTCACACACACCTTGTCTATGAGAAAGGTGTAGGTGTTCATTTTTCCTCTGTGCATCGTGTCTCGATCGAACTGCCACGGTCTCCCAAGTAGTACGTGACAGACATCCATAGGGGCTACATGGCACCACACCTCGTCTTTATATGAAGGCCCTATTGAGAAGCTAACGAGGCTCTGACGGTGGATCGGGAGTTGAGTACCACCTCGAAACCAAGCCACACTGTAGGGTTTCTCAAGTGGTTGAGTTGGTAGATGTGAACCCCTCAGGATTCGGGTACCCGTTTACGACACTATTCACAACATTCCATTTATTGACATCGCATTATAAGCATAAATTATGGGGAAATTTTTTTTTTGCAATGAATATATTTGCAAGTGACATTCGACATTCACATTTACAACCACAAGATAATAAAGATAAATGTCACCAAGAATTTATTTCATTAACTTTTATTTCATTTTCAATCTGTACAATGTCTGAAAGTATATACAGCATATCCCCAAAATCTGACTGAAGAGAAAAGAAGCATATAACATTAACAACCGAACAAAAACTGAGACAAAAAGAATAACATACCGTCTAGTATAGACCTTGTATTCTGGAACCCTGTATAACTACTGAACAATAGACTCCTTTCCTGCCATGCGTGCAAGGAAGAAAAGGAGTCACAAACGTGAATACAACCCCGTAGTTTAAAATAAATAACAAGTAATTTTATGTGCAAAAGAGAGCAAGTAGAAAGGTGGAATAACTAAAATTTACATCTACTTGCGTAAGTAAAAGGGTTTTCAACTGTTTGACATTAAGTTCATTTGTTCTCCCCCTTTTTCCCATTCATCCCATATATATATATATATAAAGTTTAGATAAAAGACCCTAACATATAATGATTTCATGTGTTTTAAGATCATGATTTTGGGTCTTGGAGATCATGTTGCGGAACTTAATGGCTACTTTCTTGTCATTGAGATCATGTCATGGGTTTCGATAATGGACTGATATGATGATGATGAATTTGATTCTTAATTCTATTTACTCCTTCTAAGTTAGTGGATAGTCCGTGATCTTGGTCTGTGTGTAGCCTCACACTATGACTCTAAGGTATTAACTACCTTAGGGTTGGGGGGCCTCCGTAGGCATGCGGTGTTGTGTAATGCATCCTAACTAAGTTCCCAACACGTCCACTAACTTATAGGGATTTCAAACCAGATTAAAGTCACCTCCAATCAACTCAATTTTAATTGTAATTTCCTCCAATCCTTCACTCTAACTCTCTCAGATGCAACTCTTGATGATTTAGATGTAGATATAGATGTAGATATGGATGATCTGGATGTAGAATCGCCAAGTCTGTTTGGCGAAGGTAAACTCAAGCGGTGAAGAAGCCTGCAAATGGCTCTTCCGTCTCGCCCTCTAGTTGGAAGGCCGGTCCAATAGAGGGATAGGTCTACTCCCCAACTACGCCACTGAGACGGGTGAGAGGGACTTCCCGGAAAAGTCACTCTTGAAAAACAGCCCGACCGGTAACGGGCAACCGAGCTCGTACGTAAAACTGAAAACCAAGGATCCCCCGCCTGGGTATCCTAAAACAGGGTCAGCGGAATGGTCTAAAGTCGGGATCCCAACGAGGCGTAAAAACACTGCGAGCTCGCGTAAAAACCGAAAGAGGACTGGGATCCTAGACCCGCGCACTAGGCGGCTGCTGCCCAAACTGGGCTTCCTATCTTCCGCCCAGGTGAGAGTCACCGCGCTCTCGCACGATCATGTGTAGAAGTCATCATGATCGGCACTATTCATCATTAGAGATAAGTGATTTCAAATTTTTCCACCTACTTGACTACTCATTTCTTCTTCAATCATTTCTTTGTTTGATTGCGTTGATCTAAGTCTTTTGATCTTATTGATAGTGATCAATAAATAGTAGAGAGCGTGGAAGATGATTGTGTGTATTAAACATCTTGGAAAGGATGTTCTAACCATATATCATGCTCTACTGAGAAAATGACGTCATTTCTTGATGTAGCTATCTATATAACAGATCTATAACAGATCTCGACATCTCGATCAACTACTAATTGATAGTGATTCATATATATCAGAGTATTTCTAAAGGATGACAAATATATATATATATCCATGACTGGCACAATTAGTTGTCATCACTCATTCATTGTCATTTTCTCTGTTTTTTTTTCTCAACTCCTTCTGTGTTCAACTTTATAGATCTGATTCATTTGGTCACCAATCTGATTCGATATCACTGATTCATTTAAGAGTTTTGTATGGTTAGGTTAGTCAAAAATGTTAGATACTTATCACCAGTACATTACTTCACAAATTAACTTATGACTAATAGTTTCTGTAGCTATTTTCACACAATTCTAACCTTAACATTTACCCAAGTTAAATATTTATACATGTATATCTTGTTACTACAACTGAAAAGGAATCCACATATAATAACCATTATACGAAGCATACGCTAAGACAAGACTCGATCTGTTATTACTATAATTCCAATTAGTAGTACCAGATTAACTCCTTTCCGGTCAAAAGCAAGAATCACATGACTTTCTTGATAAAAAAAATTGAAATGGATGGAAGATCATATGGATGAGGGTTCGTAGGATACTTAAAGCTATTAGCACACCCTTTCAATATTGACGCTTTAAGTAAATAGTCGCTACCCAAAAAATTGTATAGGTTATAACATGGTTACCACACTTGCAACAGTAAATTGGAAGCACATGTGGTGACGTAATGTTTGTATAAATATGCCTCCCTCTCAAAGATTCTCAACTTAAATTATGTACAAGATCATGTCAGATAATTCAGAACTAAATATAGCATTTTTCTTTTTTACACATTTCATGCAACCTTGATGATGTGGCACATATGATTAACTATAATCCAGTTATTTTTATCAGATATAAATATGGTTGACAAGTAGTAAGATCCCTAATTTCTTCTAAAAATTTCTACAAGTAGTAAGATCCCTAATTCCTTCTAAGAAAACTATATAATAGTGGAATCTGGTTAGTAAACAATACTTGTTTTCTTTGATAATAAATAACAATCTAAATCTAGCTACAGTGTCAGATTGCTCCTCCTATGGATTTATATAAATCTCTCCCGTGCCCATCTTGAATGTGAAGTTTTGGTTCCATGTCCCTACTCGTATTATTATAAAGTTTTTTTTTACATAGTATCCAAGTCACTTTCGACAACAGTGTCAACGACTGCTTAATTATCTCCAGGCTATTAGACATTTTCTTTGTCAACAGAAGTTCGTGACACATTATGAGGGAGAATAATTAACAGTATATAAAAAAAATTATCAAAAGTTTGTAAACCATCATGTTGGACAGCAATTTGATTAATAACAAAATTTTTGAAATGAACAAAAATAGGAATTGGTCTCATGATGGCAACATTAGGGCTAAGTGGTGCATGCATGGCAGCAAGGAGGAGAAGGAGGAGTTGTACCTTGGATCCTCTAAAATTAGAGGATCAATTTCTCCAAAATTGAAGAAGACTCTTGCATGCAGTAAGGAGGACTGCAGCAATGGCTTGTACTTGTGGCTGCAACAACTGCTGGAGAAGTGTAAATTTGTAAAATCTGTAGCAGCTGCTCTTATAAGAGCAAGCTCTCAGCAGGTCAGGCTGCAACTTAGATCGAAGAAGTAGCTCTAAAAATTAAAATAGAGGCAACACTTAATTGCTGGAATAATACTAACCCAGCTGTGAGACCAAAGAAAAATCTCCAGAATATTTCCAGTTGTAAGAATCAAGGAGGGAGAGTATCACCTTTACCGTAAATTGGGAGAGAAAAACAGTTCCTTGGCTAGAATTTAAGAGGGAAAAGAAGAAGATTAAAATGAAAAAAAATTGAAAAGAGGCACAGAACCTGGAAACAGATCAATTTGTTCCTTCGATGAAGTAGATAGAAGAACAAATTATGGGGCATTTTATTCTTCCTTTGGGTGAAAGTCGGGATATTGGAAAACGTAGAGGGACAAAGAGGGAAAGGGAGTGGCTACGTTGAAAATGGGTTTAATAGGAAAAGGAAAGGGAGCTTTGTTGTTTATATCACCACGGATATCATCTCTTAAGATGCCAAGTGGAATAACAATGAATGCTAAGTGGAATAACAATGAATGCTAAGTGGGATTTGTTAGTTGTCGTAGTCTTTATAGTATTTTATTATTTTTTTTAATAACAAGCAAACAGATTGTTGCTACAGTTTGCAGGTAATAATTTTTACTTAATTTATTTTTTTTAATCAAAATTTACTTTATTCAGCATACAAAAAAATTTGATTGTATATAACCTCGGGTGTCGGATATCAACACGAATTATCTTGTTGTGATCGTTTCTAAACGATGATCAATATGAGTACCATATTGATATACTTTCGGTTGGGTTTTGAATATCCGAACTTTTCGGATACGGTTTTGGTTTAAGGTTAAATTTTTGTGAATTAAAATTATCAAACGACCTCCGATTGACGAACGGTCGATTCCGTTGGTCTCCTGTCGTCGAATCGGATCTAATGACGGTCTCGGTTCGTTTAACGGTTTCCGAATTTGCGTCGCGGCTTTTCACGACACGCATTACGAAGGGACCGATTTTTGGTCGATTTCGTCCGAACGACTTTTGATTCACTACTAATTGGTCGTTTTAGGTTGTTTAGTATTGACCGACAACACTTTTGGGTTCATTAGACCCAAAATCGGACGAGTTCGGGTTTTAGCAAATTCCCGGATGTTACAGTAGATCCAACTTATCGACCATTTCTTGAGAAACGAAGTTCTCAACGCTTCCTCCATCAATGATCAGCGAACATCGTCGCCCTCCTGAGGTGCAAGTGGTTCAGAAGATGCTGCGTCGCAGCCAACTATCAGCGTCGTTGACAGCGGGTGTGAGCAGGATGTTTGTGGGTGCGCTGTCAGGAGCGATAAAGTTCTCATGTTCAATGACCAAGAAGGGTCCGGATACGTCTCCATCCACTCCTAGAGGCTCATAGTCATCGGCTCCTATGGTGTCAGCAGTCAAAGCGGTCGGATCCTCGTCAGGGGATTCCTGCTGGTCAGGGTCGGGGTATTCAGGGTCGTCGATGGTGCATAAATGGGCGGGTCTAGCCTTAGGGTTTGGGCACTCTGCTGCTCGATGTCCCTTTTGATAACATCGGAAACAAGTATCGGGTCCTACAATAGGTCGACTTCCTAAGATGCCTGGTCCAGGGTTTCCAGTAGGTGGTCGGGTGGCGACAGGAGTTGATGGTTTGGCTTGGGGTTTACCCGTAACGATCGATGGGGAACCTACTGGTGCGAGGGACGGAGTTCACAGAGAAAGACATCTTCCTTGTCTGGGCCTTAGCAAGCTTGGTCTCTGCCCGTTCAGCCTGTTTGTAGTCTTCGTCAATGCTTCGACAGTTGTGGAGGTAGAGTTCATCCTGGATAACTTGGCGGAGTCCTTGCAGGTAGCGGGTGACCTCCTGGATAGGAGTCTCCTGCAATCGGTTGCGATGCACGAGGGCTTGGAACCCTTCGGTGTATTCTCTCACACTCATGGTGCCTTGTTTCCATGATTGCAGTCGCGCGTATAGATCTCGTTTGTAATCTTCAGGCACGAATTTGATTTTCAGTTTGGCCTTCATCTTGCTCCAACTGCGGATCTTACTTTTCCCTTTTCATTTGCGTTCAGATTGCAAACGGTCCCACCATAGCAGAGCATGTCCCTTTAGTTTGATTGTGACAAATTGAACTTTTCGTTCGCTCGGCATAGACTTCCACACAAAGAAGTGTTCGACGGCTTGGAGCCAATCCAAAAAGACATCAGGGTCTCGTCCTCCGTCAAATTCTGGAACATCGAGACAGATGCCTCGATCCCATCCGTCATCGGACCTAGGTCCAGGTCGTGGCGGGAATTGATATCCAGAGGTGAGGGGATCTTGAATCTTGGAAGTGAAAGGGGTGTCATCTCCTGGTCCTTCTTCTTCGCTTTCTTGTGATTGCCAATCGCTAACATGTCCGTCAGAAGTAGATGAGCTAGAGTCGCGAGAAGTGTTACTCCGGGAGTGCGGTCTCCGACCAGTACGCCGGCCTTTGTTTGGCGTCTCATTACTATGATTTTTCTCTAACATATGACAATTTAGGGTGGCAATCTCTCCGCGCAGTTGTTCGAACATTCGTAGCATTTGAGTATTCAAAGATTCCAGCGTTAGCTCAGTGTGTGAGGTGTAGCCGATTTTAGAAGTAGATGGTTTTTCGGCCATGGGAATCCTAGGGTTTCTACTCTCTTTTGTTTTGGGATTTTTTTTGTTTTGTTTTTGTGGTTGATTTTTTTAATGCAATGAAACGAATGGAATGCAGGCGAGATGCATGGTCGTTATGCTCTGATACCAAATTGATGCAACCTGATTAAGTGGTGACTTAATGGCAACCCTAAAACGTGAAAACTAATGGACTAAATGACGAAAACAACTAAGATGACGTGCGATACGAAATAAAATCAGCAACAATAAACAACAAAATACTCGAGTTCTAGCACCGGTTGCTCCACAATTTCAGGGCAAATCAAATAGTTAATGACTAATGGAAATAAATAGTGATACTGCGGTCACAGAATCTCAATCATTCACCAAACCAACCAACAATATAACAATCCAAAAAACTAATAATATGCGGTGGAATAAAATGGTGGAATTGGCACTCATACCACAACTGCAAGGTGAAGATTGGCACGTTTCAGATCAGGTCCTTGAAGGAAGCGGTGGCTGGGGGCGACTTCGGCAGCACAGGAGGTCCGTGGTCCAAGGAGACAGAGGCCTAGCGAGCAGGCTGCGGCTAGCAGCTAGCGGCTGTTGGACAACTGGCGGTGGCGGCGGGGCTGCTGTGTGTGGGGGGGGTATCGCAGGGGAACATGGAGGATGCAGAGGGCGATTGCGGCTGAAGGTGGCACGGGGCGTTGCGGTGGGGTGTCTGCGAGGTGGGGCGATGTCGCGAGGCCGGCACACGAGAAGGGGAGGCGCATGTGGTGGAAGGGAGGAGTGGCGCGGCGTGGAGAGGATGCACAGGGGTGGGGAGGAGGCGACGCGGGGGAGGGTCTAGGGCCGTGGGGGGGAGAAGGCGCGGGGGAGGAAGAAGGCGGCGGGGCGAGTTGGACCTGGAAGGGCGAGGCGCTGGTGGGGGGAGGAGCGGATGGCGGGGGCGGGGCTGGCGAGTAGCGGGAAGAGGAGGAGGGCCGGGGGAAGGCGGCGAGAGGGAGAGGGAGGAGAGGGGAGGGAGGCGGCGGTAGGGGGAGAAATTAGGGCACGGGAGAAAGAAGGGAGGCGGGGTCGAGAACGACGGGGAGAGAGAGAGAGGGAAAATAAGTGGGGAAATAATTCTCATTCCAACTTAAAAAAACCCTAGCTATTGGGGAGCCTTTATAGAGGCTAAATCCCCCAAAATAAGCAACAACTTTCCTAAAAAATAGGAAAGAAAGAAAACAAAAAAAGAAAGGATAGTAAGGCCTTGTATAATGAGCCTTTTACATAGAATAAAATAAATAAGGCAAATGTTCGAAAAAGTGATCTTGCAAGATCATGCTGCATCAATCTCTAACTCATCAACGAACTCAGCAGAAGATGAAGAGCCATTGTCTAATCCACCCTTGATGCGTGGTCAACAACAAGAAGAATAATGTTGAAGTCACCACCAACAAACCATGTGCGGTTTGGAAAGCGTGTGCACACCAAATGAAACTCCTCCTACATCACACACAACAATATATTAATGGGTCCAAGGTTGCAAAAATCGATAGTCGGTACTTGGTTAGTGGGGTCACTGACTAAGAATAATCGGTAGTCGGACGACTAATCGGATTTAGTCGGCCATTAGTCGATTTTGATTTTTTATTTATTTTAAATATATAAATCATTTTTTATACATATATTCTTATATATTTGCATAGATTTGTATGTTTTCTATACTATCATAATGAAGCAAAAGAAGTAATTGCCTTTAGATATAACATTAAGCATATTGGAATAAGTTTGCTTTTCAGAAGGCAAAAAATTTTAAATTTAAAAATCTCTATATAAAAGTCGGCCGAGTAGTCGACCGACTAGGCCGACTAATTGGCCCGATTAGTCGGGTTGACCGACTAATGGCCGACTAGGCCTAGTCGAGTTGGCTACCCCCCGACTCGACTAGTCGGCCTAGTCGGCCGACTTTTACAACAGTGAGTGGGTCCATAGATTGTCAACACTAAGAACTGAAAACCATCCTAGATTCTTTGTAAAAATACATATTATACCCGTGTGTCATACGCCAACTCCACAAGCTCGACACTCTCCTTATATCAACCAATAATCATGCCCCCCGATGCCCTTACATAAGGTATCTGTACTCATTAAAACAAGAACCTACTAAATCTCACAAGTTGAAGTTGTCCCTAGTTTCCACCTTTGTCTCTTGCAAACAGACTACATCCGCCTTCCCTTCTTTAAAAATACACCCACTACTCTCCTCGTGTATGCCTGGATAATGCCTCGGATGTTCCAAGAGACGATCTTCATTTAGCAACAATGGGGGACGCCTCGCCAAGAAAACCCAATGTAGCATGCTATCTTCCCTCCGTTCTCATGCTTCTCCATAGTGACATTAGACCTCATCGGGTTGCCGCCCTCAACGCAGGTATCATTCGCCTGCATGATCACATGCACCTCTTTGTAAACAATCTCCACTAGAGATGCACTTGCCGAACATGGCCGTGGGCCCAAAGGTCTTCGCTTGTGATGACGGAGAAACACCCTCAAATGATCTGCCTTGCAGATGGTAATGGCAAGTGGCACCATACCTCGATGCTGAGAAGCTTGCTTCTTTGGCACCTTGAAACATGCAACTACTATACCAGGAACGTGGCCGTGGGCCCAAAGGTCTTCGCTTGTGATGACGGAGAAACACCCTCAAATGGCAGATGGTAATGGCAAGTGGCACCATACCTCGATGCTGAGAAGCTTGCTTCTTTGGCACCTTGAAACATGCAACTACTGTACCAGGAACCTCATTCGGAGAAGTCACGTCACGTGGCAAGTTACCCTCATGTTCAGAGCTATATGACTATGAGCTGCCCTCAGGTTTAGAGCTATATGACACTGAGCTACAGGTTTCGCACACAGAAAGCCAAGGTCGACAGAGCAGTGCATACCGAACAAAGGGTTAAAAGCCAAATTAGAAGACACATCCATCAGCTCGAAGGAGCCCTCCTGAGGTTCTTCATGTGCTAGGAGCTCAGAAAAGAGCTGAGGACCACCAACATAAGTGGTAAGCACTCGTCCAATAGCAGGCTAAGATATGACTCATCATTTGTGGTTGTCTTTCCTCTCTAAACCGAGGCTTATGCCCTGACCATCTCGAGGTTGACTCCTCGCCTCATATACATAAAACAGCCTCGACCTACCTTGAATTTTTTAAGACCTTGATTTTGGGGTCAAGTCTTACAAGAAAGTGTCCCACCATATGTATTGGGTAGATATTTCTGCTTGGGACACACACATGCAGGAGTGTATGATTTAATCTCTCTAAAGGGGAATTGAGTAATTCTAGGCTAGAGGATATCTATTATGTTGTAAGCGTGCGATATCATGTTGGAATTAAACCTGGCATGGTGATGTCTATGATAGTATGATCAAAGATTGGGCAATCACACTGTTCTTTTCCGAGTAGCCAACTTGCCCATTTTCTCTTTTGGCTCAGGTGGTGAGGAGGTCCTCATGTCCTTCCATGGACTAGAGAAACATCTGTAATCAAAGGCATAGTTTTTCTCATTCGGTTTTATCATAGACCAAAGTTAGTGTTTGATGGTCTCATTAACCCTATTAGCAAAGCTTGACACTTCTTCGGACAAATATGGAGGAGAAAATATGTCTGAGGAGGTCAACATTGCCTGATTCCATCCCAAGTCGATACCTTTAAAGTGGATCGAACTCCAATCACATAGTCAACTAAGCTTGGTTGTGTTGGGCACACAAACATGCAGACTATGTTGGTTGCAGATGGGAACAATGCAGATGTGACGTCTCAAGGAGAGTCACACTAACATTGGGTTGCTTTCCAGAATTCAACCTCAGGCGAGCTTTGTTGCCACACCATCACAAGGAAGTCTGCAAAGAGCTTCATTTCAGCATTATTACTTCATTGAAGCTGATAAGAATAGAATGTAATTGCTTGTCTTATTCCAATGGGTCTAGGGGTCCATATATAGGACAAACCTAAAAACCCTAATGAGTACAGGCAGGAGAAGATGGCAAAAATACCCTCACAAGTTGTTACATATTTCTAACACTCCCCCTCAAGTTGGAGCATATTTATCAGTCATGCCCAACTTGGAAATAATCCACATCAGTCGTTTCTTGGGTAAGGCCTTTGTGAAGATATCTGCTAGTTGAAGATCAGTGCTAATATGTGGAGTAGCAATTCTTCCAGCTTTGACAGCATCACGTACGAAGTGGCAATCTATCTCAATATGCTTGGTTCGTTCATGGAATACTGGATTTGAGGCTATGTAGGTTGCAGATTTATTGTCACAATATAGAGGAATAGGAGTAGTGATATTAATGCCGAGTTCCTGAATGAAAGCCAATAACCACATGATCTCACATGTAGCTTGAGCCATCGCCCTATATTCTGCCTCTGCACTGGATCTGGATACAACGGTTTGTTTCTTGCTCCTCCATGTAACTGTATTTCCTCCAACCATCATCGCATAGCCTGTAGTCGAGCGTCGATCTTCTGGGGAACTAGCATAGTCAGCGTCCGCGTATGCAATAACCTTCGTGTGCCCATTTGCCCCGTAGAAGAGGCCACGTCCTGGAGATTCCTTCAAGTATCGTAAGATTTGTAGGACATCTTGCCAGTGGCTGTAAGTTGGTTGTTCCATGTGCTGACTAGCTCTGCTAACTGCATAGGAGATATCTGGTCTGGTGGCAGTAAGGTAGAGGAGTTTACCCACAAGACTTCTATATCGAGTGACATCATCAAAGGTAGAGTCAGATAAGCTGGCATGTTTCTTTGGGTCTGCAGGGATACTAGAGGGCTTGCATCCGAGAACCCCTGCTTCAGTAAGAATGTCCAGACAGTATTTTCTCTGTGAGAGATGAAGTCCTTCAGTAGTACGAAGTACTTCTATGCCCAAGAAGTAGCGTAGATGACCAAGGTCTTTAGTAACGAATACCTTTTGAAGGAAGGCCTTGGTTTCCGATATCCCATCGCAGTCATCACCAGTGAGAACCATATCATCAACATAAACGGCAAGTATAACAGTACCAGTTGCTCGTTTTCTGACAAATACTGAGTAATCAGATTTTGTTCTCTGGAATCCAATTGTAGTAATTTCTGTGGTAAGTCTGTCAAACCATGCCCTTGGGCTTTGCTTGAGACCATATATCGCTTTTCGAAGTCGACATACGTACTCCCCCTCGACTTCATAACCAGGAGGTTGCAGCATGTATACTTCCTCATCAAGTTCGCCATAGAGAAAAGCATTTTTCACATCTAGCTGATAAATAGGCCAAGATTTATTTGCTGCTATCGAAATAATAGTCCTGATAGACCCCATACGCGCAACTGGTGAGAATGTCTCAAAATAGTCTACACCATAGGTTTGTGTAAAACCTTTAGCCACAAGGCGAGCTTTTAACCTGTCAATTGCGCCATCTGGTGTCTGTTTGGTCGTGAAGACCCATTTGCAAGCCACCGGTCGAGTCCCTTTCGGACACTGAACAAGATCCCATGTTTGTCTGGATATAAGTGCATTCATCTCTTCATCCATTGCATGTCGCCACCCAGAATCCTGTAAGGCACTGTGATGATCTCGTGGGATGGAAAAAGTCATTAGAGCGTCTGTATACCGTCTATCATAGTCAGATAAACTACCAGTAGAGGTGTAGTGAGACATCGGATAAGAAGTACACTGTCTCTTACTCTTCCGTAGAGCAATTGGAAGCTCGAGAGGATCATCCGGGACATCCTTGTGGGAGATACTTGAAGAGGGCATATCATCCTGGAGGACTGAGACGGGTAAAGGGACGTCTGAAGATACCGAAACGTTTCGTCGTTTGTAGACGATGGGTGGGGGTGGAAGTTCAAGGGGTATATCAGTGATAGTATGAGAGAAGAAGCTTGTTTTCTCAAAGAAAGTAACATCTGCCGAGATGTAATAGCGATTACCATGAGGATCATAGCACCTATACCCTTTTTGAGTGCGAGAGTACCCCAGAAAGACACATTTGATCGCACGTGGCGAGAGTTTATCTGTATTTTGGAATTTATGAACGAATGACACACATCCAAAGACCCGTAGAGGTAGGGGAAAAGCAGACTCTGTGGGATAGAGTAAAGAGAATGGAGTAGACCCATTTAGAGAAGGCGAGGGGACTCTGTTGGTAAGATGAACTGCAGTTAATACAGCATCACCCCAGTAGATTTTGGGGACTTTCATTTGAGAGAGAAGTGATCGGGCAATGTTTAGGAGGTGTCTTAATTTTCTTTCTGCTATCCCATTTTGTTGGGATGTATAGGAACATGAGGTTTGATGTATGGTCCCTTGAGAAGCAAAAAATGTGGAAAGGTCTTTTTGGGTGAATTCCAACGCATTATCTGAACGGAAAATTTGTACAGTAGTGGAGAAAATGGTTTTGACATACTGAAAGAAATTTTTGATTATAATATTTATTTCCGAACGTTCTTTTAGTAGATAAACCCAGGATAGTCTGCTGAAATCATCAATAAAAACAACAAAATACTTATGGCCACTGAGGGTACGAACCGGACAAGGTCCCCAAATATCACAATGGACTAGAGCGAAAGGAGTAGAACGACGAGGCTCAGTTCGAGCAGGAAAGGATGCTCGATGATGTTTCCCAAACTGACACGCCTCACACTCAAAGGGTTTTAGCGATGAAAGTTCCGGAAACATCATGGAGAGGGCTTTGGCGGATGGGTGACCAAGACGAAGATGCCATAGCAATGGATCAGTGGAAATGGACGCAGCTCCCGCAAAATTTGAATCAGTAGGGATGTCAAGATAATACAGCCCATTCTTCTCATATCCCCCACCAAAGATCTGCTTCGTCCGGATGTCCTGAAAATAACAGCAACATTTATCAAATATCACTTGACAGTTAAACTCAGTGCATAGTTTATGGACAGATAATAAGCTAAGAGGAAAGGCTGGAGCGCAGTGCACGTTCGAGAGTCTGAGTGAGGAAGAAAATTCCATAGTGCCCACACTAGTAATGGGCGAGTGCGCTCCATTGGCGACACGAACAGTTTTCACAACTGAGGATGGTCGGGAAGAAGTAAGAATACTACCTTCCCCTGTAAGATGTGTCGAGGCTCCTGAGTCGATGATCCATGTAGGAGTTGATGTAGTAGCTGTGTTGGCGACTGTACTCGAAGTTGTGGCAAGACTGGCTGTTGAAGCAGAGGTGAAAGCAGTTGTATGAGAGTTTTGTAGTAGTTGTCGTAGACTTGCATATTCAGAGGCAGTAAAAGATTGTTGACCAGCATCCGCAGGTTCTTGGCTCTGTGCAGCAATATCATAGTCAGTCTCATAGGTAGTCATCTCATACGCACTGTTGGCATTAGAAGGCATGCCAAATTTGGCCCATCAACGTTCTGATGGGTGATTCAGGCGACCACAATGAGTACACGGGGGAAACGAGCAGTAGTATGATCACGACCTTGGGCCCGTGAAGAATCGCGACCTCGTCCATAGGTACGACCACGCCCTCGTCCAGGGTCACGTCCTCGTCCCCTGTAAGGGATTGATCGTCCCGTAACAAAGTGAGCGGATACCTCAGCAGATGGAGGTGTTTGTGGAGACTCAATTTCCTGAAGTCGGCCGAAGATAGTTTCAAGAGTGGGTAATGCACCTGCAGTAAGAAACTGATCCTTCGCAGATTTATATCGAGGATGTAAACCAGATAGGAATCGATATACTTGCCATTCTGCTCGTTCCCCAACCTGTTTATCACAACATGCCGGTTGAAAAATGAGAAGTTCCTCAAATAAACGTGTGAGCAGCCTGTAATACTCAATCAAGGAAGTGTCTCCTTGATTTGTAGACCAAATCCTAGTATATATATCTGAAAGCCGAGATTTGGTAGTTTTCTGTGAGTAGGTATTTTCAAGACTCTCCACATTGCTTTTGCATTTTCTTTGTATAGGAGATTGGATGCAATGGATGGGTCAACGCTGTTTGTCATCCATGTGATAACCTGACAGTTATCGACGAACCATGTATCAAACTCTTTGTCCGTCTCTGCTGGGGGAATTTTAGTAAGGACATATGCCTTCCGCTGGCCGCCAATAAATATTTTAAAAGACCTTGACCAGAGAACATAATTCTCGGATCCTTTGAGTTTTATAGTAGTGCCCTGAACCATCATAGATTGAGATTGGTACAGGGACTTGGAGTCCACAGATGTGGGAGTAGAAGTCATGGCGGCCACACAAGACAAGTAGCAAGAGGCTAGATAATAGTGATAATTTCAGAGGACATGAGGCTGTAGTAAAATATCACCGGATGATATTGCTGGAGTCGTGGGGCCGCATAATATTGTTAGACTGGTGACTGCCCGTTGGAGTGCTTCTGTGCACGAGAGTTGCTGGAGTCGTCGACAGAGCAGAAGTTCTTCGTCCAGTGCAGAGGTCCTGGAGTCCGAGGAGTCGTCGATGAAGTCCTGGAAGTCCTGGAGTCGTGGTGTCGTGGCGTGTTGCTGGAGCCGTCGATGAAGTAATCGCCGTTGAAGAAGGCAACTGGGGTTGCTAGAATAGGCCTGGAATAGGGCCAACTAGGCGTTGTCGATAAAGGCCTGGAATAGGGCCAACTGGATTCGGATGAGCGATGAAGAAAACTAGGGGGTCTGGCGACCGGGCGTGGGAAGTGAACAGGGGCAACTGGGAACTGGGCGATGGAAGGGAACTGGGCGAGGAGGGCTACTGGGCGATAGTGGGCAGTTGGGATAGAGGAGATTGGCGATAGGGCTACTGGGCGATAGGGGAGATTCGTGTGGGCGATGGGTGGGAAACCGGGTGGGCGATAGGGCTACTGGGTGGGCGATCGGGCGTAGGGCTACTGGGCGATTGGCGAGGGGATCGGGTGGGCGATGGGTGGGAAACCGGGTGGGCGATGGGCGATCGGGTGGGCGATCGGGCGTAGGCATGGGAGATTCTCGATGGGGGGTGGCGATTGGGTGGGAGGCGGCGGGGTATCGGGTGGGCGATGGGGAGGTGATGGGGCGATTGGGTGGGAGGCGATGGAATCGGGCGATGAGGCGATCGGGTTGGCGATGGGAGGGCGATGGGAGAATCGGGCGATGGGTTGGCGATGGGAGGGCGATGGGTGGGCGATGGGGAGAAGCCTGGGGGATCGCGAGGCCTGGGGGATCGCGATGGGGAGAAGCCTGGGGGGATCGCGAGGCCTGGGGGATCGCGAGAGAGAGAGGCACTAGGGATCGGGAGGGGGGCGGCGAGAGAGAGGCCTCGGGAATGGCTCTGATACCATGATAGGAATAGAATGTAATTGCTTGTCTTATTCCAATGGGTCTAGGGGTCCATATATAGGACAAACCTAAAAACCCTAATGAGTACAGGCAGGAGAAGATGGCAAAAATACCCTCACAAGTTGTTACATATTTCTAACAGAAGCAAAGTCATCACCAATCTATGTCGATTGGATGAATGGAGCTCTGCCAGAGTGAGATTCGAAGCAGGTAGTTCTGTTATGCTTCATCGGTTGGCAGAGAAGCTATCACTTTGGAGTTTTCCTCTCAGCTGTTTTGTAGAAGGGAAAGATGTATCCAACTGTGTGTTTGCTGATGAAGATGGAGAATATATTAAAAAAACAAGGTATCAAAACTCTGACCCATTATCATCAGTTGAATACCAAGTTGAATAGAATGAATTCAGATAGTTTTATTATTCGGGTACTTTTTATTGTGGAACAGTGAAGGGTGCAAACATGAAATAGGAATTCTGGAGGAAATCCTACAATAGGAATGTGTATAAATGGAAAAAAATAGAATAGAAATGCCATTCTTTTTTCAATCAAGAATATTCTGAAATCTATAATGTAGATGAAAATGGCAACATACGTTGAAGAGAATATTTGATGATGGAAATTTCGAAATTGTAGAAAAAATTACCCGGCATTCTGCAAACTTTTTATTATAGGAATTGAGTTATTATGGACTTATTTTTATGCATAGTATAGGAATGTTAGCTCTACTTGAACCAAACCTTGACAAGGTAAAAACTTGAACCGAGAAATTAGTATTCTAACCCAACACGGCTTTACGATTTCCTATTCTTATTTTTTTGTTTACATGCACACTTTTTTTCGTTAAAGCTAGACTGGATTGGGTTTTCACCTCCCAGACCTGCTGGAATTCCATCTTTAGTAAATCTTCTCGCCAAAGCATATGGTGCAAGATGCAATCTAATATATAGGCCTGACTCGGTTGAGTGGGTCCAAAGATAAATTTGTATCTTTATAACATTATTAGGATTCAAATACATACTCAGATCCTGTGTAGAGGAAGAATGAATTGATTGATAATGAGGGCTTAGGTTCTCTTATAAAAGAGGAGAATCATGTTGGGCACATTACATAATAGAGGCAGAAAGAAAAGAAAATACATTGAGGGGGGGATGAGGAGGCGAATGGCATGGCGGTCACTTTGGAGATTTTTGGGGAGATGTCAGGCATGGCTTTGAATCTTGGTAAATCAATGGTGGTGCCTTTTGCGCTCTCAGATGACGAGGTTCGGCTCTGTAGCATCGAGCTGAGCACGAATTGCGGGGCTCTCTCTATTCGTTATCTGGGGCTTCCTCTCACGCCTGGCAGAATAAAGTTGGCGGATTGGCTTCCCGTGGTGGAAAAACTTGAGAGGAAGCTGTCGGGTTGGAAGGCATCTATCCTCTCGAAGGGTGGTTGTCTGGTTCTAGTGAAGGCGGTGCTTTCCTCTATTCTATCCTTCTCCATGTCTTCCCGCCTTTTACTCTCTGGGATTAAGAAGCTCCTTGAGAAGCTTATGCGTAGATTTCTTTGGGGCAGCTCGGGTCACCAGGGTAACAGAATGCATATGGTGGATTGGGAGTCGGTCACTCTTACGAAGGCTGATGGTGGCCTTGGTGTCAAGCGACTGGATGCGATGAATGAAGCTCTGTTATTGAAATGTGTGAGCAGAATTTAGGGGAGGGACGAAGATATCTGTTGTAATTTGCTCAGACGCATCTATAAGGTTTCCAGTCCTTCTTCGCTCGCCATTTCCCTAGGCGTGAAGCCTTCTGCTTTCTGGCTTGGGGCGGTGAAGGTTATGTCGCGATTCCCTGAGCTTTTTTACTTCATCCTCGGAAATGGGGAAACCTTTGCGTTTTGGTTGGATGATTGGTCGGGAGAAGGTCCGCTTTACGTTCGTTTTCTGCGCCTCTTTGCTTTGACGGCAGATCGTGAGGCCCGGGTTGCGACTTGCTGGAGTGATGGTAATTGGATGCCTCGCTTTTCAGAGAACTTCTCGGATCAACGACTGAAAGATTTCATGCTTCTACTCGACTCGTTGAGGAATTTTGGAGGGCCGACTGCTGGGCGTGACCATTGGGTTTGGAGAGGGAGCTCCTTCTATGTTAGGAAGGCCTACGAGGCGATTTGTAGACCTCCTCCTTCGAGGACTGATGCCCTGATTAGAGATTGTGGCCTCATTTGGATACTCGGGCTCCCGGAGATGATCGGTTTTTTTCCTTTGGCTGCTTAGGTGGAAGAGATTGATGACGAGAGATCGATGTGCCAGATTGTTTGGGGTGGTTTCGGACAAGTGCATTCTTTGTGGGAATGGTATTGAGTCCATTGACCATCTCTTCTTCCGGTGTCCCAGTTCGTCGCCCTGTTGCTGGCGGGGAAGCAACGCCAGAAGAAGATTATCCTTAAGCCTCTTGCGGTCGTTTGGTCTATCTGGCTTGCTAATGCTTCTCTTTTCTCGAGCCAGAGGTTCTATTGTGAAAATGTGTGTCCAATCTAGGAACACTCTTGAGTCATGGCTTTTGTAATGCATCAAGGATGTATTTTCTTCTTTTTTAGTTCAATAAGATTGGGGCGGACACCGTCGCGTGTTTCCCCCTTTTTTGACTTCAAAGAAAAAGAGAATACATAAAACACAAAAAGATATACAACACTCTCCCTCAAAATGGAGCATAGTTAACAATCATGCTCAACTTGGAACAACATCTCTGGAATGGCCTCTTGCTAGGACCTTGGTGAACACATCTGCTCTTTGTTCCATTGAGCTGACGTGGGAGGTGGAGATAAAGCCCTTCTGAATCATGTCACGAGTGTAGTGACAGTCGACATCGATATGCTTGGTCCTCTCAATGAAGGCATGATTATTGATAATGAAAAGAGAAACATGTTTATCGCATTGGAGATGCATGAGAAGAGGTATGTTAATAGCTAGGTCAGTCAGAACGAATTTGACCCACTTCATCTCAGTACTCCCCTGTTCCATGTTTCTGTACTCTACAAGGTATGAAATATCGATATTGATATCGTATTGGTCCGTTCGGAAAAGGATATATCGGGGATATATTGACAATATCGGTGGAAATGTCGGAAATGGCTCAAAATGGCTATTTTGCTGTTTTTCAGAAATTAAGATCATTCAAGATATTATAACAACAAATAACCTACATATACACACTTATATCACACATATCGGTTATTTATACCCCATATATCGCACATGTCAGTCATATCGAACATATCGCTGGTAATGGTGATTGTTGACTTATAAATATTGGAAATGGAGTTCATCCGAGTTCTTATAACATTAAATAACTTACAATATACAAATTAGATCACACATATCGGTCATCTATGACCCTTATATCGCACATATTGGCCATATCGAACATATATTTGTTAATGTTGATTGGTGGTGATTAATAAACTTTGAAATTGAAAATTTGTAATCAAAGTAGCTGTGATTCTAACTTGATCAGCATTAGACTTCTTTTCATCTCTATTGTAAAGAGGATGGAGTCCACCAATTGAAGAACTGTCGTATGCACCTGTATCGCACCATACCCTACCAGACGAGGGTCTCGCTGATAAATTCACAATGTTTTAACACTAGGAGTAGCAAAATAAGTAGTGAAATCAAGCTTACAATTGTAATATCATTGATATATTATATATATCGGCGAAATATCGGCAATACCGGTCGATATATGAGAATTTTTGTACAGACTAGCGATGTAAATAAGTAGTGAACATTTTTGTCATAGTAGGAGTAGCAAGTATGACAAGTCACATTCATGATGAGACACCTTGATGTATGTTATTGGTCGATGATATTGTATTGATTGATGGGACTAGCGATGTAGTTTGAGAAGCTTGATGTCTAGAGACATGCATTGGAGACTAAAGGATTTCATATAAGTAGGGCAAGACTGGATGTATGGTGTGCATTTTTTATTACAGCAATGGTGAAAGAATCGAGGTGAAGATTGGTGATGATAACATTTGGAAGAGAGATTCTTTTAGATACTTGAGATCTATTTTGCAACATGATGGGAAAAATTGATGGAGATGTTACTAATAGGATAAATGCAAGATGGCTAAAGTGGAGAGGAGCCCCTACTGTTATCTGTGATAAGAAAATCCTTTGAAAATCAAAGAAAAGTTTTACAAAGCAGCCGTGAGACCTGCTATGCTCTATGGATCTGAATGTTGGCACGTGAACCATAGACATGTGCAGAGAATGGCAGTAGTAGAAATGAAAATGTTAAGGTGGATGTATGAACACACACACACACACACATAAATATCGGATTCGGAATGATGCAGTCAGAGTGAAAGTTGGTGTAGCTCTGATCGAGGATAAGATGCGAGAAAATCACTTAAGGTGGTTTGACTATTTGCAAAGGAGGTCAGCTGATACACCAGTGAGGAGATGCAAGTTTTGGGATGTTGAGCCAGTTAAGAGAGGACAAGGAAGGCCCAAGAAGTGTTGGAATGAGACTATACGAAGGGATCTTAGTTTTTTGGATCTAAGCCCGAGAATGACCCAAGATAGATCTGAATGGAGGCAAGAATTTATGTAGCCGACCCTACTTAATGTGGGAAAAGGCTTTGTTGTTGTTGTTCTCAAAGATATAATACCAAAGATCAACTCTATCCCGTAAACTCAAGAATTGTCAATCACATTTTTATATTGGAAGATTCATTTTAAAGTGAAGTTTAGTTGACTGGCCATCCTTCAAATATTACCCATTTCTAGTCAACGTTGCCTTTTTGGATGTGGCATGGAGTCATGAAAAGTTGAACTACTAGAGATAAAAGAGCTGGGTAGAGGCATCCACAACAGTGCATGTACTAAAGTCTTGAGTAAAAGTTCTAGGTGGAAGGGGAAGTTCCCATGGCAGTGGCCACCTAGCATTGCTTCCTCATGGTTCACAAATTTGAGTTCTTCCTGGCCACGGAACTGGCAATGCAGATGGTGAATCCCCGACTACATAGGATCCTATCTATTTTCTTCTTATAATCAGATCCATACAAAACGCCTGAGAGTAGGCAAGTTTACTATATCAATTCCATGGCCTGGATAACATACAACAACAAAGCCTTTTCCCACAATTAAGTAGGGTCGGCTACATGGATTTTTCGCCTCCATTCAGATCTATCTTGGGTCAAACCCTGGATGACATGCCATGGAATATTTCATGGAAGGACTAGGCTCCTTGAAAGCACACTGATACATAGAACTGTTCTTGCTATTGCAAAAGCGTTTTGAAGCTTTGGAAGCAACTACAAACTAATTCTTTTTAATAACATTTTTTAAGAATATTATTTCATTAATTACAAATTTTCCTGAAAGTATAGATTCCATCTTATACTCGGTGAATGGGAATGTTGTAGGTTATTTTTATATTATAATTCATGATTGGCATAGTTTGGCATTGTAGTAGGAAATCAGAAAAGATAGGAAGTTAACGAGATGTAAAATGTATTACTCATATACAATACATACTATGGTTAGTGTTGGAGTATTTGGTTGTATGCCATATGTATGGGAGATGGGTAAATAGATCTCTCCAGGATCCATTTACCTCATCCAAGAGTTTAGTCCCACATCTACCAGTGGTGGGACTTGGAGGCTCTGTGGAGGCTATATAAGGATCCCCAAACCTCCTGTATCCATTGAGAAAAAGCAATGCAAGATATGCCCCTTTGAGGGCTTCTCCCGTGGTTTCATCCCGCTTCTAGGGAGTAGGGTTCCACGTAAAAAATCCCGCTGTTATTATTGTTCTTTATCTTTTTCCATGTTTCGCTTCCGCTTCCTATTTTCTAACATGGTATCAGAGCGGGTCGATTCTCGAGGATTTCAAGCTCTTTATTTTTCGAGATTCCTGTTTGAAGTTCTATGTTCTTGAAGACTTATTAGTTGAAGAATATTGTTGTTGTTCATGTTCGATCCAAAGTTCTAGGGTTTCTAATTGAAACCCTAACTGCGAAAGCCCGACACATCTTTCTTCGACTGGCGCTCTTTCCAGATCTTCCACCAGAAGGCGGTGGTAGTCAAGGACATTGGTAGTCAAGGGCTCGCCTCTCATCCTATGCACCATCGTGAGCCCCAACAGGCGGAAGGGATCCATGCACCCAAATCCAGAGTTTCTCGCTAAAGGTGTTCTTCTTGAGGCAACACCAAACAAGGGCTCCATATCGAGCGCCAATCTTCCCTCGCGCAGGCGGACTCCCAACGCCACTCCCAGACGGCGCGCACATGCGCTCCCTCCTCCTCTCCAAGCCACCCCCTCCTCGCGCGTGCCGCCTCCAGCCCCCATCTCAGTCTCCCCAGATCTCGCGCCCTGGCAGCGGAAGCCGCGTCTTCCTCCAGATCTCACGCCCTGGCGAGTTCCTCCATCGCAGGCGCGCTGGAGCCCCGATCACGTTCCCAGATCGCCACGCAGATCTCATACTCGCCCCGGTGCGAAGTGGCGTAGCCCATCCACGGGCGGCGTAGCAGCCCAACCCAGTCCTGCAGCGTAGCAGCCCAACCCCAGTCCTGCGGTGCTCCCCTGGCGCAAAGAGGCGCCTCCGAATCCTCGCGTCGCCTCCCTTCGGCGGTGCTCCATGGCGAAGCTGCTCCCCTCCAAGCGGCCCTTCGGCGACTTCCTTCGCAATCGGCCAGAGCCCTAAGGGCGACGGGCGTGACAGAGAAAAAAAAGGGTTCCCAACGTAGGAACCCTAAAGGGTAGCGGGCTTTAATTGAAAAAAAAAAACAGAGGCCGTTATGTTAAAAAAATTATTATGTTGAGTGGGCAGAGTGGTCTCCAGCAAAAGAGAAAAAAAGGTGTTAAAAAAGGGGGTCCGTTAGAAAAAAATGGGGGTCGATATATTTTGTAAAAAAAGTTTCGAGAAAGAGGCGCGTACAATTAAAGAAAAAAGGCCGTACGTATTTTGCGAAAAAAATTGTAAAAAAAAAGAAAGAAATGTCGAAGAAAAAAAATTGAACGGCTTAGTTGGAAAAAATGATTTTAAAAAAAATTTGTGATCGGCTATGTGATGTTTTCCTGATTATCTTGTCTTCTCCCAACTTTGTTGATGTCTCTGTTTTCCGACAAGTATGGAAGAAAGGAGGAGTCTATGTAGAGTCACAGGTCTTGTTCCAAGATTCAGATGTCAGATATTCTCCATACCAGTCAGATGATCAGACTCTACAGTTTAGTTAGTCAGACTCGACGTCAGATTCCGAGTCAATTTCAGACACGCACGAGTATGCGGTTTTTTTCAGATGTGCACATGTATGCCATCTTTTGTCGTTTCCCATCATCTTTTGTTGTTTCGACCAGAGTTTTCATGCGAGTCATAGGGACTCCAGAGTAGAGGACCATTCCCTATGCCATGTTGGCAAGGATTTTCATGTGGTATCATAGGTACTCGAGAGTAGTGTACCATTCTCTGTGCCAGATGGGAGAGATCCAGTTCTCCGACGAGGAGACTTTTTCAGACTCCATTCTCCAGCGATCGTGGACTCCAACGAGGATTGCACTTCCACGGCCTTTTTCAGTTCGGCCATTTTCAGAGATGGAGCAGTTGTCCACATATTATGGCGGGCCAGAGTACTCCGACGAGGAGACTCTTTTCAGTTGCAGTGACTCTGACAGGCGCAGTTCAGAGCACATGCTCTCCGACGAGGAGATTCAGTTGACTCGCACTCCAGCCCGTTCGTCCTCCTTATCTGCATGGCATGAGAAGCAACGTCCTCGACAGCAACAGTTGTGCGCGTTGTGTTGTTATTGTCCGTAGTGTCCTGTAGCGCGGGTTGAGTTTCTTTCTATTTATCCAAGCTGAGCATTGCATGCTCCAGCTTGAGGGGGAGTGTTGGAGTATTTGATTGTGCGCCATATGTATGGGAGATGGGCAAATGGATCTCTCCAGGATCTATTTACCCTATCCAAGAGTTTAGTCCCATATCTACCAGTGGTGGGCCTTGGAGGCTCTGTGGAGGCTATATAAGGAGCCCCAGACCTCCTGTATTCATTGAGAAAAAGCAATGCAAGATATGCCCTTTTGAGGGCTTCTCCCGTGGTTTCATCCCGCTCCTTAGGGAGTAGGGTTCCACGTAAAAAATCCCATTGTTCTTATTATTCTTTATCTTTTTCCATGTTTCGCTTCCGCTTCCTATTTTCTAACAGTTAGGTTTTTATACCAATGTATTTTGTTTAAATCTTTGTATGCTTTTATGCGGTCCTTGTATTAATAAGAATTTAAATTTGGACATGAATCAAAGTGGAAATATATCAAACTCGAGAACAAGACTAATTCCAGATAGTATCCAAGTGACAAATTGCATATAAGATTGCATACCAAGACTATGTTTTAATACTAGGAGTAGCAAAATAAGTAGTAAAATCAAGTTTACAATTGTAATATCATTGATATATTATATATATCGGGCGAAATATCGGCGATACCGGTTGATATCTGAGATTTTTTGTACAGAAACCAATTAATTTTGAGCGATATGGTTTGATGTGGCGATATATCGACGATATCTCGTGAGATATTGGTCGATATCATAGAAAAAGGATATCTATATGAATATCGGTACCCACATCTTGTCGAAACTGGTATATCAACAATATATCACCGATATATCGCGATAATTGCCAACCTTGGTACTCTGATGTTATACTAGACTTGACAACCACTGTCTTTTTGTTGCTCTTCCATGATATTAAAGGGCTCTCTATGAACACTGCAAAACATAAAGTGGGCATTGTGTCCTTAGGACATCCTGCATAATCTGCATCTGTGCATGCTGTAATGGCAAGGGGTGTTCCTTTGCTAAAAAAAGTCCAATATGAGGAGAGGTCTTCAGGTAGCTCAGGATCATATGAACTACTGCATCTATGTGTCTGTCTAGGTTGATCCATGAACCGGCTAACTCTGCTCACTGCAAATGGTATGTTTGGCATTCTTATGGTCACATATAGGAGCTTCCCAACGAGCTATCTGTACTGCCTCTTTTTTTGAGGGAAACGGTGGGATGGACCTCCTTTAGAGATCCATCCAAAAAAATCGTATATATAAAAATTATTAAACAATTTTACATCCGCCAAGATTCATAAAGGGCCTTGGCATGCCCCAAGACATTCTCAAAGTAAAATCTATGTCATCCATAGGTGATCCACAACGCATGCAACCCGCCTCAGCCCCAGGAAAGAGCCTGGCTCTCCTAGCCACCGTTAGAATCCGCTCTCTTCTAAAAAGCCAAAGGAACTCTTTCACCCTTGTCGGGATCCTCCACTTCCAAATATTCGCACAATCCCTGTTTAACTCCACATCATATGTACTGCCTCTTGTCTACCTCCTATGTATCATCATCATATAACTTCATGCTCGGATCCATGGGAGTCGTGGCATGCCTGCAATCTGTCATGCCTGTTTCATAGAGACGATCAGTAACATACTTCCTCTGGGTCATAACAGAACCCCGCGATTCTTGGCAAACACAAGTCCAAGGAAGTAATGTAAATCGATGTTTTTGAAACCGAATCGGAGACCGCATCGAAAACCTTCTCTAAAAGATCTGATTTGGTTAGACCATGGAGTTAAACCAGTTCACCTAGATGATGACATCATCATTTTATAAAATCGTATTAAACCTAACCGATGAGGAAAAAGTGGTTGAATCAGCCGATCATATCAGAATAAATAACAAATGTATAAAATACAGATTTAAATATCGTTGAAACATTTGATAGAGCTAATAAAAAAGTAACATAAATATATTTACAAAGATCAATAAATAGACATCAAAGTTATATATTTGTAAGTGCAAAAGTTAGCATGCAAATCTTATTTTTTTACATATTATGTATTTATATGTACAAATATTTGCATCTACATATGTTATAAATACACACATATACATACACAACCAGTTAGATTTAAACAAACTCATGTGAATAACAAAATATATAAAGATAGTTACATAATATATGCTATATCTATACAGATACATATATGATATTACTTTTACATATAACTATTAAAAATTCATACATCACGTAAATATCTGATATTATGTATACAATATTTTAACATATGCAACGTTATATATTATGAGAAAAGGGAGTATGCACCGACGGGTGCAGCCAACTGGCTACACCCGGCCATTTTTTTCATTGGTTTTTTATTTTTTTTTGAAAAAAACTTATGGGTATTTACTTAGTTTATTGTGTGGAATATGCGTTTCAAATTTCATGCAAAACAAACACTCCTAGCATGCCCATCTAGATGTGGTCAATTTCAATAATTCTGAAACCGTTAAAATGTCATAGCCTTGATGGAGATGATAGAAATGTCGAATTTAGTTGAAATTGGTATGATATCATGGTGATAGATAGTGATTTAAATCCCCCTAGGTTTCATTTCAAAAACACAAAAAAATCAAAGAAAAAAATGGCCGGGTGCAGCTAGTTATATATATGTAATATTTATATTAAATATTATCTAGTTTATAATAGAATAATAATATTTACGATCAATTTATAACAAGTTGCAATGGTTTGCAAGTGGTGTAAGATAAACTAGAGGTCATAGGTTCAACTCCCGCAAAAACAATATTTCGAATAAAAAAATTGAATTCCATTTCAAATTTGGTTGAACTTGGTTGAACCAGAATCTAGATATTCGATTGAATTGGTGGTCAGACCCAAAAATCCCAAGTTGAATCGGACCGTAAAACACGGATAATCGGACTGGCTCATGTCCGGTTCACCGGTTGTTTGAATTGGACCAACCGGTCGGGTTTCAAAAACACTGACATAAATCGTCAAGGCCCTTGGTTAGAAATTGCTGAGCAAGAAAATCCGTAGTTGCACGAATACCCTGCATATCATCCCTGCAACAAAGATATCATCAACGTAGACCAGTATTGCAACTGTACCTCTCTGAATCCTCTGAACGAACAATTAATGATCTACAATTGATCTCATGAACCCCTGCTGCTCTATCAACTCTGAGAGCTTATGAAACCATGTTCTTGAACTCTGCATAAGCCCATACATAGCCTTATGAAGTCTGCATACCATCTGACACTCCCCTTCAGCAACGAACCCTGGCGGTTGTTGCTTGTAGATTTCCTCCTGCAGGTCACTATAAAGAAACACATTCTTTACATCAAGCTGGTATAAGGGTCATTCCCGTGTCACTGCAACTGAGAGTAGGATTTACAATGTAGAATGTCGAGCCACGGGAGAAAGTATCCTGATAGTCCACCTCATCTGTTTAGGTAAACCTATGAGCCATAAGCCTTGTCTTATAGCGATCAGCACTGCCATCGGCTCGGTGCATCACTACGAACGCTTACTTGCATCTCACTACAGATGCCTCATGCCCATGTAGGAGCTGTAACGATGCTCCACATGCCACATGACTATAACGTGATCATCTCCTCCATGCAAGATGTCATTGACTGTCCCGTATTGCGTAATGATATGTTCATGGTATCTTTACGGCTGATAGGCTCACACTAAACCTCCTGAAATCCCTAAAAAGACACTTCAAAGAGACATGGTCTGTGAGGGGATACGTAGCAGACGTATGCTTCCGCTTCCGCAGAGTAATACACACATCGGGATCACTTGCGTCATCCTCAACCTATAAACTAGCCTCCTGAGAGGTCATTTGCTCGTCATGTATAGTAACATGCTCCATTGATAAATCACTAGTGCCATCAATAGAAACAATGTGATCAAAACATACCTGGGGTATAGTAGATGGGGAAGGCCTATGAATTGGGGGAACATTAGGAGGCTCGTAAACGTAAAAAATGTGGCAACAACCGAGCCAAGGTACTAGGTGGCAGTGGTGGAGGAGCCATAGAAGCTGGTGGAAGTGGTGGTGCTGGTGAAGCCGGTAGTGGTGCTGAGGGTGGTGGAGGTGCTCGTGGTACTGGAGGTGGTGGTCCATAGGAGGCAGGCACACGTACCTCCTCTGCAGAGTAAAACTGAATCAACCTGTCATTGTTGGATAAAAATATATGTCAGACTAAAAAAGGTGACATCATAACTGACGTAGTGCTTCTGGCTAATTGGGTCAAAGCAGTGGTACCCCTTTTGGGTACGAGAGTAACCTACGAACAATCGAAGACACACTTGACAACTTTAAGGGAGAGCTTGTCATGACCAGGAGTCAGGTGGTGCATGAATACCATAAAGCGGCGAGGTGTAAGGGAGAATGTCCTCGGGAAACACAATCGATAAAGGAACATTCTCTCCTAAAACTGAAGATTACATATGGTTCACCAAGTAACATACAATGAGAACCGCATCACCTTAGAAAGAGTGGGGAACATGACTCTGTATTAGAAGGGTCTTGTTCTCATGAAGTAGGTGGCGATGTTTGCGTTTGCAACATCGTTTCACTAGCAAGTGTAAGCACTCAAGGTCTGGTGTTTGATGACAAGAGACCTGAAGAACTCACAAAGATGTAACGTGTAAAACTCTAAGGCAATGTTAGAAAGAACAAACATAACGATAGCAAAAAAATATTATTTATTTCAATAATGAATGATTGAATGACAGACCCAACCTCAGACTTGTTCAAAAGAAAAACCCATTGTAGTCTGGAAAATTATCCAAAGCTACAAGATAAAACATGTGTCCCTAATGATCGGGAACACGACTGGGACTTCGAATGTTAAAATGAACTAACTCAAATATGTGACTGCTACTACGACTCTGACGACCAGGTAACGAGGATCGATGATTCTCTTCAAGCTGGGAAGCCTCACACTAGAAGGTGGACCGAGAAGATATCTGTAGGACATGACACAACTTTTGCAGAGGAAGATGATCAAAATGAAGATGCCACATATAAGGGGAATCTGATCCAGTAGGAACAGAAAAAGCACCAACATATGGAGATTGGACCAGTTTGTAGATTCTCTCTTGCCCACGGTCACATCCAGTTACCCTACCGGGGAGTATGTCCTGTAATACAAGAGAAGATGGGTAAAAATGGGACAGTAGTGGAAGTTCTGAGTGATTTAACTAATAGAAAGTATATTCACTGAAAAATTTGGTGCATGTACAATGTCAAATAGATCTCCCTCTATCTTGTAACGTGTGAATGAGTCCTATATGCAATGACAAGTGATCTGTTGTGATGGACATATCTGTTTTAAGTAAACTGGGCCCCGTCTCCACACAAATGGTGGGATGTGTCAGAATCCATGATCCACTCTATCATATATTCCTTGCGTCATTTAGTAAGGGCATTTGCTATATCCGAGGAGTTAGAAGGTGCTCTGGCAGAGGATGCAACTTCAGGATCTTTAGTAGTATCGATACCAGGAGCCGAATTGGTAGTGGACTCAACTTGCTCAGTTACATGAGCAGATGCATGATATCCATGCTTCTGATAGCATGTCTCCTCTATATGACTAGAACAATGGCAATGGATGCATGGACCATGTTGACATATGCCTCCTCTGCTATGAGCACCACACCCTTTGAACTGAGAAATACTTCTCCTGCCGCGAGATGCAGCAATAGCTGAGGAAGTCTGTGTGGTGGTAATCGATGGGACAATGATCATGTTGAGGCGACTGTATGCCTCAATGGGAGGGATAACCGCATCAGTGAGAAGTTGGGTGCATGTTGCTTCGTACTCGAGATTTAGGGCATCCAAAAATACTCCAACCATTGTGGCATTCATGTACACCATCTGTTGTTCAGTAGACATGGTCATTGGTATGAAGTTATGAAGCTTCTCAAACACGCCAGGAAACGAAAACAAGAAACTGTATAGAGGACGACCATTCTGTTTGATCGTGAAGATGTCAAACTGCAACTGAAGAATCTTGGCCTCTTTCTTTGTCTGACCGTATGTGGTTGCCATGATATCTCACATTGTCTTGGCAGTATGCGGATTCACGATATCAATGTCATGAAATAGGCCGCGTGGGTCGCTTATGCGGTCGCATATGCCCGTACGACATGCATACTGAACTGATTATTTGAATCGGTGCATTATGCGATCTAAGCGCATATGCAGCTCGCATATGCCTCGCATACTGCTCCAATAAGTTTGATGACTTAGCCTCCTACTCCAATACTCCAATCCTCTCATTCTGGTGCTTATCTCCGTAGCTCCGCTCTGCCTCTTCCTTCATTTAGCTGTAAGAATATGCAGTACATTTGTATACAATGCCATGCAATGGCATTCTGTATATGCAATGTTTTATGTTTTGCTCATCTATTATTTTCACAAGCATATGTAATGTATCATCTAATATTTTTATATATGTTGATTGAGTTTTTGCTCATGTTCTGCTGATATGCATATATGTGTATTGAAGTTTTGTTATTATGAATCATCTAATATATAAAGTTTTTATTAGGCAATAATGACATATACCCAACCATTTAACATGAATTGTTTTTCTTAGATCTTCTTTAACTCCACTTTGATACATAAATTTAGATGTTTATTTATTTTTAAATTAAAAATTAGAAAATCGTAAAGAACCACATATACCCCGAATATGTCTTATTCAGTATTCGGTGACCTGTCTGAACGTATATGCATACCGTTTTCCCGAACCTTGCACGGAGTCTTGGAGAGTCAAATATGTGTGTACACGCCATCTTGCTTCCACGAAGCGTTCTCTCGAGTCTTATCTGCCGCTTTCGGATGTGTCAGAATGTGCTTCTTGTTATTGCACTATATAGGGGTCAAAAACTACATGACCCACTGTTGTAAAAGTCGGTCGACTAGCCGAGTCATGGGGGAGGGGTAGCCGACTCGACCATGCCTAGTCTACCATTAGTCAGTCAACTCAACTTATCGGTCCGACTAGTCAACCAACTATTCGGTCGACTTTTACATATAACTTTTTTATTTTTTTTATTTATTTTTTGCTTTTTTAAAAGAAAACTTATTCTAATATGCTTAATGTTATATTTAAAGTTAATTACTTCTTTTGTTTAATTATAATAGTATACAAAATATACACATCTATGCAAGGATATAAGAATATATGTATAGAAAATGATTTATATATTTAAAATAATTTAAAAAAAAATCAAAAATCGACTAATGACCGACCAATTCCAATTACTCGTCCGACTGTCGATTAGTCGTTAGTCAGTGACCCTGCCGACCGAGTATCGACTACCGATTTATGCAACCTTAGCATACCACAACTCATAGTTGGTCCCATCCATCTTGACGATGGGAGTTGGACTGTCGGACCTTGAAAGCACCGAATGAAGAGAAGATATCACCCTTGCATGATGAAGAAGAGGGTCGAAACGAAACTCAACTTGGTAGTAGACCAATCTGAACGAGTCTACACGAACATGTAGAGGATTGGTTATATGTATAGACTCATACAACCATCCCCTTAGATCCTGGATCCACGCAAGGTCTTCGGAGGTGATTTAGAGGTCTGAAATCACTTTTCTCCGGTCAAAATTAGACCGAAAAAGGACCCTTGAATGCAGAATCGAAGCTGAACGGGATCAAGATGGATCCCTAGATTGCGCCAGTGGCCGACGATGGTCGCCGACGGTGCAAAAGCACCTGACAGTGCTGGAGCAACACTCGGCGACGTTGCTGGCTTCCGGATAGCACTACGGTGTTGCTGAGTAGTCCGGACTGTGCTGGAGCGCCTAGCGGTGCGACGGTGGCGTCGGCAAGGGTCGTCGGTGGCATGTGGTGTCACCGGCGCGCGCAAGGTGAGAGGGAAGGGGGTGGGGTTAGGGCATGAGGTACGAGAACCCCGATCTAGGACGTTGCTCTAATGCCATGTGGAGAAGAAAGAAATAATTGATTGATAATGAAGCCCCATGGTTCTCTTATATAAGAGGAGAATCTTGTTGGGAAAATTACATAATAGAGATGGAAAAGAAAACAGAATACATAAAACATGTCGAGATAAATAATATCACAATAGATCCAAACACCTATTAAGGCAATAATGCATCTTTTATGAGGATCTACATCATTAGTTTAGGGTTGAGAATGGGCCGAGCCTTTGTGGGCCATATAGAACCCAAGCTCAGGTCCATTCAACATATCAAGCTTTTCGCTGAGTCGAGGCCCAAAGACTCGTTCAAAGTTCGGTCCTAGCTTAAACTCGGCCCAAAACTAATTGGTCGGGCTTGGACTGGACCAACCTAAACAGGTTGTATGTTTTCAAGCCTCAAGAGTGAGCAAGCTTTTAGAGAGCATGACTATGTCACTTGAAAGAGGAAACTCCTTCATAGTCTGCATCTGCACATGCTGAAATAGATAAATCCATGCTCTTTCGAAATAGCAACCCTGAGCCTGGAGAAGATTTTAGATACCTCAGTATCATGTATATGGCATCCATATGAATTTGTCTTGGCTGCTCCATAAACTGACTCACCCGACTTACTGCAAAAGCAATATTCGGTCGAGTTATGGTGATATAAAGGAGCTTCCCCACCATCTCTCTATATCTTCTCTTGTCGACTTCTTCAGTATCATTGTTATACAGCTTCATGCTCGGGTCCATGGGAGTACTTGATGGTCTACATCCAGCCATGCATGTTTCAATCAGAAAATCTGTGATATACTTCCTTTGGGTCATCACCGGACCCTGTGCATTCCTGGCAAATTCCAACCCCAGAAAGTATCTTAGGGTACCAAGGTCCTTTGTGACAAACTGACGACCCAAGAATTCTTTTGCCCTCTCTACTCCCTGAACATCATCTCCTGTAACAAGAATATCATCAACATAGACCATGATGACAACCATACCTGTAGAGGTCTTCTGAATAAACGAGTGATCCACATTTGATCTTTTGAATCCCTGTCGTTCAATAAGTTGGGAAAGCTTCTGGAACCATGCTCGTGGACTCTGCTTAAGGCCATAAATCGCTTTGTGAAGTCTACACACCATCTGACTCTCCCCCTCAGCAGTGAACCCTAGTGGCTGTTGCATGTAGACTTCCTCCTGTAGATCTCCATACAGGAATGCATTCTTCACGTCAAGTTGAGAGATAGACCAGTCACGTACCGCAACGACCGATAGGAGAATGCGAAGAGTAGAATGACGAGACACTGGAGAAAATGTATCCATATAGTCCACGTCATAGGTCTGTGTGAAACCTCTTGCAATAAGCCGTGCTTTTTACCGATCAAGACTGCCATCTGAATGGTATTTAACTGTGAATACCCACTTGCAGCTAACAATGGATGCGCCAGATGGAGCATACACCAGGCTCCATGTACCACGAGACTGTAAAGCACACATCTCTTCTTCCATAACCATTCGCTAGCAATCAATCTTCATAGCTTCCTGATAGGTCCGTGGTATATCCACGGAAGACAAAACTGTAGCAAACCTATGAAAATCCCCTGTAAGGTGGTGGAATGACACCTGGGAAGCAAAAGGATAAGACACGCACGCCCTTTTCTGCTTCCGAATAGCAATGGGAACATCAAGATCATCATCCGTTGTACTGGATGGTGCAACCTCCTCCTGCACTGAAGAATCCTGCACGTGTACAATATCTGACCCATCAGTAGTAATGCCATCTGAACATACGTGAGGCGTGATGGATGCCTGGTGTGTAGTATAAGCAGGGCCGGACCGACGTGTATAGAATTTAGGTAGAGGTGGGACAGGTGGTTGTGGAGGTGGTCGTGTTGGTGGATCATAGGAGTAAGAGTGGACTCAGATGGACTCAGAGTAGGAGGATGAACATAGATATCATCATCGGAAGTAGACGAGACCAACCTGTCTCCTGCAGGGGAGAAGTACATGACTGACTCGAAAAAACTAACATCAGCACTGACAAAATATTTCTTGTTTATGGGGTCGTAGCACCGATAACCCTTCTGAGTTTGAGAGTAACCTACGAAGACACACTTGACAGCTATAGGAGAGAGTTTGTCAAGTCCAAGAGACAGGTGATGAACAAATGCCACAGATCCAAAGACACGAGGAGTAAGTGAGAATAATTCCTTATCGGGAAAAATATCTGAGATAGGAATTTTCTCACCAAGAACAGACGATGGCATGCGATTGACAAGATAGCAGGCGGTAAGAACGTCCCTCCAAAAAGTGATAGGCGCACAACTCCGGATAAGTAGCGTTCGAGCAATGTCAAGAAGGTGATGATGTTTTCTCTCTGCCACTCCATTCTGTTGAGAAGTGTAAGCACAAGTGGTTTGGTGGATAATACCCTTAGACGAAAGAAACTGTGAGAGAGAACGGTTGCGGAATTCTAATGCATTATCTGTACGAACATATTTGATAGTAGAAGAAAAGACATTCTGCACTTCATTAATCAAATTTTTACTAACATCGCCTGCTTTAGATTTATTCTTCAAAAGAAAGACCCAAGAAACACGAGAAAAATCATCAACCACAACTAGATAAAACCTGTGTCCCTGATGATCAGGTACACGACTTGGACCCCAAATATCAATATGAAACAACTCAAACGGGGAGCTACTGCTCCGACTCCGACGACTAGGAAAGCTAGACCGGTGATGCTTTCCCAACTGACACGCTTCACAACGGAATGACGAACTCGGAGAGATCTGAGGCAAGAGATGTCACATTTTTTGGAGCGGGAGATGACCAAAGCGAAGATGCCAGGTATATGGAGAAACTGATCCGGCTGAATGTGAAGAGACGCCATCATAGGAATTCCGGACCAGACGATAGAGGCCATTCTGCTCAGAGCCACAACCAATCACCCTGCCCGTGAGTATGTCCTGAAAAATGAGAGAGGATGGGTCAAATATAGCACGACAGTGCAAATCCTTCGTAATCTGACTAATGGATAACAAATTCATGGAAAACTCAGGAGCATGAAGAACATTCTGTAAATGCATAGACGGTGATAATGCGATCTCCCCCTCTCCAATGATGGGGGAATGAGTCCCATCTACTATCAACACGGAGCAGCCAGATGGGATGGTCTTGTATGACTGAAGTCTCTCTCTGTCACGACAAAGATGATGGGTGGTGCCAGAATCTATAATCTAATCGGAGAGATCATGACAAGATGTAAAGGCAACGGTACTACCTGAGGTACTGGTAGCGGCAGACAAACTAGCAGAAGCTGTAGCAGCAATATCCGAAGATCCACCTGGAGAATCAGTAGACGATTGAGGCATAATGTCTCGTAAACGCGCCACAAGCTCTTCGAACCGGTTATCTATAGTGGATGCTGGCTGAGGCGTGACATGCTCGGCTACACGCGCTGATGCTGGAAACCCATGCTTTGAGTAGCATGTATCTTCTGAGTGGCCTGTTCGATGACAAAATGAACAAGGCTGGCGAAAGCGACCTCGTCCACGAGGTCCACGGCCACGAGCATAAGACTGACCACCTCTCCCACGCGATACCGCCATCGCCGATGGGGGTGGAGTAGATGAGCTGGAGGAAACCGACATGCGACTGAGCCTCCAGTAAACATCTTCCATAGGAGGAATAACAACATCAACCAATATCTGGGAGCGGGCTGCCTCATATTCAGGATCTAACGCTGCAAGTATTACGCCCACCATGGTTGCATTCCGGAAGGTCTTCTGCTGTTCCGGAGTCGCCGTGAGTGGTATGGTGCTATATAGTTTCTCGAACATCCCTCTCAGGGACGTATACAACGAGTGAAGTGGCCGCCCATTCTGCTTCATCGTGAATATATCGTGCTGGAGTTGTAATATCTTGGTCTCATTCCGTACTTGGGAATATGTAGCGGCCAGAATATCCCACATTGCCTTGGCAGTGGGCTGATGGAGGACATCATTGGTAATCTCCATCGATAGTGTGCCTGATAGCTAAACTTTGGCATAAGCGTCATCGGCCTCCCACGAGGCATAGATCCATGTCTTCTCTCCTGGCTCATCTTCGGTAAGTATATGTTTCTTACCGTTTGACTGCATGAGACTCTTGAACTGCATCGCACACAGTTCATAGTTTGTCCCGTCCATCTTGACTATTTGCGCAGGACCTTTGAAGGTGCCTTTGGAGGGCATATCGACTTTACTTTCTGACATTTAGCCGGAGATGAAAACTAGGGTTTGTAGACAAAGGATGGTGTCTACATCAACCAAATAGGATTTGAGTGCATATGTAGACTTTATGTACTCAAACCCATGTCACTATCTCGGCCGGTGAGCGGTTAAGTTGCAGGCAGGGCCGAATAGGGGACTTGTTGCGGCTGGCTGGGGCACTGGAAAGGGCCCAACGGAGGTCTAGCTCGACCGGCAGAGGGCTGGAGTCCTGGCAAAGGGCTGGCTGGCCCGACAGGGGCCCAAGGTGGAGTAGGGAGGGCCTGGCGGAAGACTCACAGGCCTGGCGGAGAAGACGAGAGCCCGACGGAGAGGAGGGCTCGGCGGTGGAGGTCTGGGTGGGGTCTCGGCGGAGGCCTGGAGGGTTGAAAGGGACCTCGCTGGAGGCCTGGAGAGACCCGGCGACGCCGTCGTGAGGAAGGAGAGGGAGGGTTGGCAGCGCGGGGTTTGAGAGAGAGGGTTGGGTTAGGTCAGCTCTGATACCATGTTGGATGAAAAGAAAGAATTGTTATTCTATAGAACCCTAGGCTCTCTTATATAGGAGAATAGCCTATGGATAAATTACATAAGAGTCCAGAGAATAAGTAATAAATAAGAAACCATACATAATATCATAAGTCTCTAACCTCTCCCTCAAGATGGAGCATAGATGTCTATCATGCTCAGCTTGGAAGAACATCTCTGAAAGGGTCCTCTGAGCAACGGCTTGGTAAATATGTCGGCAGTCTGATCCTCTGAGCTAACATGAGACCTAGATATCAAGCCTCTCTGGATCATGTCTCTAATGTAGTGGCAGTCAACTTCGATATGCTTTGTTCTCTCTTGAAATGCTGAATTGTTGGCTATAAATAACGCTGCCTGATTGTCACATAGAAGCTGCATGGGTAAGGGTACAACTATATGTAAGTCTTCCAGCACAGCACGGACCCACATCATCTCCGTGCTTGCTTGCGCCATGGCTCTATATTCAGATTCTGCGCTGGACCTAGCCACAACGGTTTATTTCTTGCTTTTCCACGAGATCAGAGAGCTCCCAACAAAAACGGCGAATCCTTACGTAGACTTCCGATCCTTAGGACACCCTACATAGTCTGCGTGCGCACATGCTGAAATAGATAAATCCGTGCTCTTTCGAAATAGCAACCCTGAGCCTAGAGAAGACTTTAGATACCTCAGTATCATGTATATGTCATCCATATGAATTTGTCTTGGCTGCTCCATAAACTGACTCACCCGACTTACTGCAAAATCAATATCTGGTCGAGTTATGTGATATAAAGGAGCTTCCCCACCATCTCTCTATATCTTCTCTTGTCGACTTCTTCAGTATCATTGTCATACAACTTCATGCTCAGGTCCATAGGAGTACTTGATGGTCTACATCCAACCATGCCTTTTTCAATCAAAAAATCTGTGATATATTTCCTTTGGGTCATCACCAGACCCTGTGCATTCCTGGCAAATTCCAACCCCAGAAAGTATCTTAGGGTACCAACGTCTTTGTGACAAACTGACGACCCAAGAATGCTTTTGCCCTCTCTACTCCCTGAACATCATCTCCTTTAACAAGAATATCATCAACATAGACCCTGATGACAACCGTACATGTAGAGGTCTTCTGAATGAACAACGAGTGATCCGCATTCGATCTTTTGAATCCATGTCGTTCAATAAATTGGGAAAGCTTCTGGAACCATGCTCGTGGACTCTGCTTAAGGCCATAAATCGTCTTGTGAAGTCTACACACCATCTGACTCTCCCCCTCAGTAGTGAACCCTAGTGGCTGCTGCATGTAGACTTCCTCCTGCAGATCTCCATACAGGAAGGCATTCTTCGCATCAAGTTGAGAGATAGACCAATAACGTACCACAGCGACCGATAGGAGAATGCTAAGAGTAGAATGACGAGCCACTGGAGAAAATATATCCATATAGTCCACGCCATAGGTCTGTGTGAAACCTCTCGCAACAAGCCGTGCTTTGTACCGATCAAGACTGCCATCTGAATGGTATTTAACTGCGAATACCCACTTGCAGCTAACAATGGATGCGCCAGATGGAGCATACACCATGCTCCATGTACCACGAGACTGTAAAGCACGCATCTCTTCTTCCATAGCCATTCGCCAGCAATCAATCTTCATAGCTTCCTGATAGGTCCGTGGTATATCCACGGAAGACAAAGCTGTAGCAAACCTCTGAAAATCCCCTGTAAGGCGGTGGAATGACACCTGGGTAGCAAAAGGATAAGACACACACGTCCTTTTCTGCTTCCGAATAGCAATGGGAACATCAAGATCACCATCCGCTGTACTGGATGGTGCAACCTCCTCCTGCACTGAAGAATCCTGCACATGTACAATATCTGACCCATCAGTAGTAATGCCATCTGAACATACCTGAGGCGTGATGGATGTCGGGTGTGTAGTCTGAGCAGGGCCGGACCGACGTGTATAGAATTTAGGTAGAGGTGGGACATGTGGTTGTGGAGGTGGTATTGGTGGTGGTGGTGGATCAACAGGAGTAAGAGTGGACTCAGATGAACTTAGAGTAGGAGGAGGAGGAACATAGATATCATCATCGAAAGTAGACGAGACCAACCTGTCTCCTGCAGGGGAGAAGTACATGACTGACTCGAAAAAACTAACATCAGCACTGACAAAATATTTCTTGTTTATGGGGTCGTAGCACCGATAACCCTTCTGAGTTCGAGAGTAACCTACGAAGACACACTTGACAGCTCTATGAGAGAGTTTGTCAAGTCCAGGAGACAGGTGATGAACAAATGCCACGGATCCAAAGACACGAGGAGTAAGTGAGAATAATTCCTTATCGGGGAAAATATCTGAGATAGGAATTTTCTCACCAAGAACAGGTGATGGCATGCGATTGACAAGATAGCAGGCGGTAAGAACAACATCCCCCCAAAAAGTGATAAGCGCACAAATCCGGATAAGTAGTGTTCGAGCAATGTCAAGAAGGTGACGATTTTTTCTCTCTGCCACTCCATTCTGTTGAGAAGTTTAAGCACAAGTGGTTTGGTGGATAATGCCCTTAGACGAAAGAAATTGTGAGAGAGAACGGTTGCAGAATTCTAATGCATTATCTGTACGAACATATTTGATAGTAGAATTCATTAATCAAATTTTTAATAACATCGCCTGCTTCAGATTTATTCTTCAAAAGAGAGACCCAAGAAACACGAGAAAAATCATCAACCACAACTAGATAAAACATGTGTCCCTGATGATCAGGTACCCGACTTGGACCCCAAATATCAATATGAAACAACTCAAACGGGGAGCTACTGCTCCGGCTCCGACGACTAGGAAAGCTAGATCGGTGATGCTTTCCCAACTGACACGCTTCACAACGGAATGACAAACTCGGAGAGATCTGAGGCAAGAGATGTCGCATTTTCTGGAGCGAGAGATGACCAAAGCGAAGATGCCAGGTATATGGAGAAACTGATCCAGCTGAATGTGAAGAGACGCCAGCGTAGGAATTCCGGACCAGACGATAGAGGTCATTCTGCTCAGAGCCACAGCCAATCACTCTGCCCGTGAGTATGTCCTGAAAAATGAGAGAGGATGGGTCAAATATAGCACGACAGTGCAAATCCTTCGTAATCTGACTAATGGATAACAAATTCATGGAAAACTCAGGAGCATGAAGAACATTCTGTAAATGCATAGACGGTGATAATGCGATCTCCCCCTCTCCAATGATGGGGGAATGAGTCCCATCTGCTATCAACACGGAGCGGCCAGATGGGATGGTCCTGTATGACTGAAGTCTCTCTCTGTCACGACAGGGATGATGGGTGGCGCCAGAATCTATAATCCAATCAGAGATATCATGACAAGATGTAAAGGCAGCGGCACTACCTAAGGTACTGGCAACGGCAGACGAACTAGCAGAAGCTGTAGCAGCAATATCCGAAGATCCACCTGGAGAATCAGTAGATGATTGAGGCATAATGTCTCATAAACGCGCCACAAGCTCTTCGAACCGGTTATCTGTAGTGGATGCTGGCTGGGGCATGACATGCTCGGCTACACGCGCTGATGCTGGAAACCCATGCTTTGAGTAGCATGTATTTTCTGAGTGGCCTGTTCGATGAAAAAATGAACAGGGCTGGCGAAAGCGACCTCGTCCACGAGGTCCACGGCCACGAGCATAAGACTGACCACCTCTCCCACGCGATACCGCCATCGCCGATGGGGGTGGGGTAGACGAGCTGGAGGAAACCGATATGCGACTGAGCCTCCAGTAAACATCCTCCATAGGAGGAATAACAACATCAACCAATATCTGGGAGCGGGCTGCCTCATATTCAGGATCTAACGCTGCAAGTAGTAAGCCCACCATGGTAGCATTCCGGAAGGTCTTCTGCTGTTCCGGAGTCGCCGTGAGTGGTATGGTGCTATATAGTATCTCGAACATCCCTCTCAGGGACGTATACAACGAGTGAAGTGGCCGCCCATTCTGCTTCATCGTGAATATATCGTGTTGGAGTTGTAACATCTTGGTCTCGTTCCGTTCTTGGGAATATGTAGCAGTCAGAATATCCCACATTGCTTTGACAGTGGGCTGATGGAGGACATCATTGGCAATCTCCATCGATAGTGTGCCTGATAGCCAAACTTTGGCATAAGCGTCATCGACCTCCCACGAGGCATAGATCCCTGTCTTCTCTCCCGGCTCATCTTCGGTAAGTATATGTTTCTTACCGTTTGACTACATGAGACTCATGAACTGCATCGCCCATAGTTCATAGTTTGTCCCGTCCATCTTGACTATTTGCGCAGGACCTTTGAAGGCGCCTATGGAGGGCATATCGACTTTACTTTCTGACATTTAGCCGGAGATGAAAACTAGGGTTTGTAGACAAAGGATGGTGTCTACATCAACCAAATAGGATTTACGTGCATATGTAGACTTTATGCACTCAAACCCATGTCAATATCTCGACCGGTGATCGGTTAGGTTGCAGGCAGGGGTCGAATAGGGGACTTGTTGCGGCTGGCTGGGGCCCTGGGAAGGGCACAACGGAGGTCTAGCTCGACTGGCGGAGGGATGGAGCCCTGGCAAAGGGCTGGCTGGCCCGGTAGGGGCCTGGGGTGGAGTAGGGAGGGCCTGGCGGAAGACTCGCAGGCCTGGAGGAGAAGAGGAGAGCCCGACGGAGAGGAGGGCTCGGCGGTGGAGGTCTGGGGGGGTCCCGGCGGAGGCCTGGAGGGCTGGGAGGGACCTCGGTGGAGGCCTGGAGAGACCCGGCGGCGCCGCCGAGAGGAAGGAGAGAGAGAGGGTTGGCGGCACGGGGTTTGAGAGAGAGGGTTGGGTTAGGTCGGCTCTGATACCATGTTGGATGAAAAGAGAGAATTGTTATTCTATAGAACCCTAGGCTCTCTTATATAGGAGAATTGCCTATGGGTAAATTAAATAAGAGTCCAGAGAATAAATAATAAATAAGAAACAATCCAGAGAATAAGTAATAAATAAGAAACAATACATAATATCATAAGTCTCTACAGTTATATTCCCTTGACAGCTACACCAGAACAACTCAAAGCATATATGGACTCAGTGATGACAGGAGTATTTCTAGCAGCACTTGATCATTAATATGATGCAGCCAGAGCACAGATTCTTACAGAGGCTGCCATACCTCCTATGGAGGAGGCATATCGTAGGCAGATTTATCAGAGTGGATCATGGAGTCAGGTGCATCTCACCATCTATGTGGTGACAGAAGTTAGTTGAAGGTTTTTCATCCGTCTCAGATAAGACGATCAATGGTGATAGCTGATGGGACACAATCTCCCATTACTGGTCAGGGGGAGGTGCAGTTGACTTCATCAATACGACTTCATAATGTCCTTTATGCTCCTGAATTTTCAATGAATTTACTTTCAATTAGTCAAATCACTAAAGATCTACATTGTCGTGCCATATTTGATCCATCTGGTCCTGTGTTTCAGGACGTTCTCACGGGCATGGTGATTGGACTGGCCGTGAGCAAGGGGATCTCTACAGACTGGTTCAATCTCCTTATGCTGGTGCTGCTTCTCTTCATGCTGGATCCGTTTCTCCCTACACATGGCATCTCCGGTTTGGTCATCTTCCTCTGCAGAAGATGGTTCATGTTCTTCCTCAGATTTCTCCTCATTCCACCTTTCAATGCGAGGCCTACCAGCTTGGGAAACATCATCGGTCTTCTTTCCAGAGTCGTCAGGGTCCAAGTAGTCATGGTCTGTTTGAGTTGCTTTATTTTGATATTTGGGGTCCTAGTCATGTCCCAGATCTTCAGGGACACAGATTTTGTCTCGTTGCAGTAGATGAGTTTTCCAGATTGTCTTGGGTTTTTCTTCTTAAGAATAAGTCTGATGCTGGTCATGTCATTCAGTCCTTTATTAATGAAATAGAGAATATTTTCTCTGGTAGAGTCAAATACGTATGGTCTGATAATGCTCTAGAATTTTGTAGTACTCAACTCTCTCAATTCCTTAGGTCCCATGGGATTGTTCATCAGACGTCTTGTGCATATACCTCCCAACAAAATGGAGTGGCTGAAAGAAAACATCGCCACCTTTTGGATGTGACTAGAACTCTCTTGATTCAGAGCCATGCTCCTCATTCCTATTGGGGAGATGCGGTTCTAACTGCCTGTTATCTAGTCTATCGTATGCCTTCAACGGTGTTAGGGGAAAAGTTCCCATTCTCGATTGCATTTCCCGAGATGGATCTTTTCTCCCTTACACCACGAGTCTTCGGGTCGGTCGCCTTTGTTCATCAATTCTCTCCTGGTCTTGACAAGCTCTCTCCCAGAGCTGTTAAATGTGTGTTCGTGGGGTGTTCCAAAACCCAAAAGGGATATCGTTGTTTTGACCCTGTTCGACGACGATACTATGTCAGTGCTGATGTCACCTTCTTTGAGTCCATTATGTATTTTTCTCCCACAGGCGATAGACTTACTCCTTCAGAAAATGGAGAAGAGATCTACATGCCTCCTCTTCCGTCATTACTGTATTCTCCTCCATCACTTCCATCACCACCACCATCACCTCCAGCATCACCAACATCTGCACCACCACCACCGCCGCCGCCGCCACCTTCACCTACTTTCTTTCCTCAGGTCTACCAGAGACGACCCCCTGCTCCTGCGCCTCTTCCATCATCCAACACGCTCGAGGTATGTACTGAGCATTTAACTTCTTCTAATGGCATGGGTGATTTGCATGTTCAGACTGAGGTACAGGGCTGCGATGATATCTCTACTCCTCATGTTGACGATCTAGATGTTCCTATTGCTCTTCGGTGGCAGAAACGTGTCAGGACAATGAATCCTAAATATGGGATGGACTTTGGTTCTCATGTTTCATTAGAACATCTGTCCAAGGATTTCCAGCACTTTGTTGTCGGATTGTCAGCTATAGAGATACCACGGTCTTATCAGGAGGCACTACAGAGCAGTCAGTGGTGCTTAGCGATGGAGGAGGAAATAGCAGCGTTACGGTCGCGTGGTACGTGGAGTGTCGTCCATCCTCCACCAGGTGCGTTTGTGGTTGGCAGCAAGTGGGTTTTTACTGTGAAGCATCAGGCTGATGGTACAGTTGACCGATACAAGGCCAGGTTAGTTGCTCGTGGGTTCACTCATACATATGGGGTGGACTATCAGGACACGTTTTCCCCAGTGGCACGTCACTCTATCCTACGGATTCTTATTATTGTTCCCATGGTACGAGATTGGCTTCTTTTTCAGTTGGATGTCAAGAACGCTTTCTTGTATGGTGATTTACAGGAGGAGGTCTACATGCAGCAGCCACCTGGGTTTGCTGCTGAGGGGGAGTCTAGTATGGAATGTCGTTGTTGAAATCAAAGAAGTGGAAGCAGAATCGATAAATCAAGAAACATAAACATGGAGAACAGAGATTTAACGTGGAACCCTACTCCCTAAGGAGCGGGATGAAACCACGGGAGAAGCCTTCAAAGGAGCGGATATTCTATTGGAATTTCTTAATGAGTACAGGAGGTGTGGGGATCCTTATATAGGTGCTCAAGGGAGAATAACTATAGGATATTCTTTATAGAATATTCTCTTAATAAATAGCCACACAGAATATTCTCTAACACTCCCCCTCAAGCTGGAGCTGAGAAAGCTGCAGCTTGCAACAAAAAAGAAAGTATACAACACATCTTCACACGACACATCACAAGAAGAATACAAGTCCGCTGCTAGTAGAAGACCTCGCACGAGGACGGGTCTGCGGCTTTCAGGTCATCGGAACGTATCTCTGTCATGCCTGTAGAACCGCTGCGATATCAGGTCACCGGAACATATCTCTGTCGTGCCTGGAGAAGAGTCTCTGCAGAAGAAGTCCAGCGCGGGAATTGATCGGGTCGTAAAAGAAGAAGTATACGCCTCGACGAAGAAGTTGATGCTCGGTGAAGACCGATGATCTTGTATAAATCTGGAGTGTCGATCTGTCAGTTGTAGATGTACAGTTGTGAAGAATAAACCTCTGACTCCCCCTTTCTCGCATACTTGATAGAATAAAGATCGCGGATCAAGTTGGGAGAAACCAAAAGACATTTTTTTGTCTCTCTCTCTTTTTTTCTTTCTTTTTTTTCAAGCCATTCAACCAATTTTTTTTCCGAATTTTGCAAATCATTCATTTTTTTTGAAATCATCAAATTTTTTTTGCATTTTGCGTACACGCCTTTTTTATTTGTACGCGCCTTTTTTTTATCGAAGAACATTTTTTTTTGAAAAAGAAAAAAAACTCGACCCAATTGGGCCTGATCTCGTCATTACCTCTTTCTCTCTCTTTTTTTTCTTTTATAGCACGGCCCAATTGGCCACATCCCATTCTCTCATCATTTTTTTATAACAGCAACCCCTCATCATTTCCCCCTTTTTTTTGTAATCTCTCGGCTCACAATGGGCTTAGAGACGAAGCCCGTTTTGGGCTTTAAAACTAGGCACCCCTTCTTTCAATAATACCTCACGACCATTTTTTTAACGCCCATAGCCCACTTGGGCTCTCATTCATACGGCTTCCCTATTAGCAGTGTTCACTAAATCGGCTGCACGGGCCGCATATGCGGTCGCATATTCCCGTGCGGCATGCAGACCGCACCGTTTACTTGAATCAATGCATTACACGTCCTCCTTGCATATGCGGCCGCATATGCCCCGCACATGCCCCACATATCCCGCATATGCCCCGCATACTGCTCTGGCAGCTCTAACTTTTCAATCTTCTCATTCAGGTCCTTAATTCCATAACTCTGGCTCTTCATTCAATTGTTAGAATATGGCATGCATTTATATACAATTGCAATGCATTATACCATTATGTATATGCAATGTTTTATGTTTTTCTCATGTATTATTTTCACGAGTATATACAACGTATCGTCGAATATTTTTTATATATGTCGATTGAGGTTTTGCTCATGTAGTGCATGTATGTGTATTGAAGTTTTGTTATTATGAATCATATAATGTAAAGTTTTTGTGGTAAATATTTTTTTGTGATTAATTATGAGGCAATTAAAAGTATATATACACACCCATCTAACATGAACAGTTTTTCTTAGATCTTCTTTAACTCCACTTAGATATATAACTTCAGTGGTAATGTTATTCATAGATATTTTTTAATTTTTAAATTAAAAATTAGAAAATCGCTTAGAACCGCATATACCCCGCATATGCTCCCGCATACCTCTTAATCAGTATTCAGTGACCAGTCCGAACGCATACGCATACTGTTTTCATGAACCTTGCATATTAGGGCCCCCGCGAGGAAACCCTTCGTATGAAGTGCCGCCCCCCGATGGGGCACGGCCTGCGCCGCCTGAAGAGCTGCCCCTGATGGGGCTTCCAGTTCTCGCGCGCCGCCAGCGCGCTGGAGTCGGGGCTCGCCTTGACTGATGGACTCCGCGGATGGCGCGGGGGACTTCGTGGGAGCCGCCTGAGAGCTCGGGGAGGCGCCGCCTAGATCCTGAAGGCTCAGGGGTGCGTCCGCGCCTGGAGTGCACATCAGTGGGGTCCGCCTGGGGCTTGCGCACGGGGAAGGTCTGAGGCGCGTGGAGGTTCGTTCTCGAATCGCAGCCCGATGGGGGCACTTCTGTGCGCCGCCCCTGATGGGTGGTGCTTCTTCTTCGCCTGAAGGTTTCGCAGGAGGGGAGAGGTTGCGGGTGCGCGTGGAGCAGGGGACCGCCTTGGCCAAGAGAGTCGCCTGGGGATACGCGGGAGGCGTGGCGAGAGGCCTGGACCGCCATCGCCTCTGGACATTCCGCCTGGGGTTGCCTGGAAGGGTTCGCGCCGCCTGCGAGGTCTGGGGAGCGCGAGATCTGGTCACGTGAGGAGGAGCGTGCGCGCTAGGAGAACCAGAGATTCTGGGGTCGTTCCCCAGTGGAGTCGCCGCTGACCCTCAGTTGATGTCGCGCGTCTGCGGTTGGTGCCGCAAGGGCTCGTTCTACGCTTGGGCTTCGGGAGGTGAAACACCGCCTCTGGTGAACTGTGCTTATGAAGGCCGTGTGGGAAGAGGAGCGGCGCACAGGGCTGGCGATGGGCTGTAGCGGCCACTTCTTCATCCCGTGCTAGGGCTTGTAACGTGTCCTGTATCACGCTGCTTGCAGAAGAAACGTGTGGAGACGAGCGCTTGCATCGCGTAGCACGAGGCGCAAGGGCTGCCTGGAAGACGAGAGATTCGACCGCAGAAAATTGAGTTTCAAAAATTGAAACCCTAGAACATGAATCCAGCCAGGATAACAACACACCGTAAAATGAATCTCGAACATAAATAAGAACTTGAATAAAAACAAGCATGAAATCCTTGAGAATCGAACCCACTCTGATACCATGTTGAAATCAGAGAAGCGGAAGCGGAATCGATAAATCAAGAAACATAAACATGGAGAACAGAGATTTAACGTGGAACCCTACTCCCCAAGGAGCGGGATGAAACCACGGGAGAAGCCCTCAAAGGAGCGGATATTCTATTGGAATTTCTCAATGAGTACGTGAGGTGTGGGGATCCTTATATAGGTGCTCAAGGGAGAATATTCTATAGGATATTCTCTATAGAATATTCTCTTAACAAATAGCCACACAGAATATTCTCTATAGAATATTCTCTTAACAAATAGCCACACGGAATATTCTCTAGAGCCGTCTTCATACGGCTATTTATCATGGCCTCAAATTTCAGCGAAATTCGGTCGAATTTCTGTCGAATATCGATATCCAGTCGAAATCGAAATTCGACCGAAATGACCGAAATGACCGAAATATGGGGGTCCTAGTACAAAAAATGACCGAAATGCCCGAAATTTCCGTCGAAATTCCACCGAAATTCCATCAAAATTCTGTTTTCGTCGATACCGAAATGGTGACCGAAACCGACATTTAGGGCCTTGCTATATATGGCCTTAAGCAGAGCCCGAGGGCTTGGTTTCAGAAGCTCTCAGAATTGATTGAACATAAGGGATTTGTCAGATCTACTGCAGATCATACTCTCTTTGTAAAGAGAAGCCAGCAAGGTAGTGTGGTCATCTTGGTATATGTGGATGACATTGTTATCATTGGCAGTGATGAACATGGCATTCAAGCAGCTAAGGATTTCCTTGGACAGCAGTTTGACACCAAGGACCTGGGTACGCTCCGTTACTTCCTTGGATTGGAATTTGCACGAAATTGGTAAGGTATGGTTATGACACAGAGGAAGTATGTTACTGATCTGTTATCTAAGACATGTATGACAGGATGTAGACCAGCTACTACTCCTATGGATCCTAATGTGAAGCTTTATGATGATGGGTCTGATGAGGTGGACAAGAGACGATACAGAGAACTGGTGGAGAAGTTATTGTATGTTACTATTACCATGCCTGACATATCGTTTGCTCTGAGTAGGGTTAGTCAATTCATGGAGCAACCCAGGCATACTCACATGGATGCAGTTTTTATGATCCTGAGATATTTGATGTCATCTCCAGGTGCAGGTCTTTTGTTTAGAAGAGATACATCTCTTTCAGTTACAGGATGTGCGGATGCAGATGTGCTGGGTGTCATAATGACAGAAAGTCTACTTCAGGCTTTATTGTATTTGTTCGAAGCTCACTAGTATCATGGAAGAGCAAGAAACAAACTGTGGTTGCCCGATCTAGTGCGGAATCAGAATATAGGGCAATGGCCCAAGGCAGTACCGAGATGATGTGGGTTAAATCAGTCCTGACTGATTTAACTATTGAAGTACCTCTACCTATGCATCTTAAATGTGATAATCAGACAGCTTTGTTTATAGCTAATAATCCAACCTTTCATGAAAGGACAAAGCACTTCGAAGTGGATTGTCACTATACTCGAGATATGATCCAGAAGGGGCTCATTTCAACATCACATGTATCATCAGGAGACCAGATCGCAGATATGTTTACAAAGACTCTTGCTAGAGGTCCTTTTCATAATTGTTGTTCCAAGCTGAGCATGATAGATATATATGCTCCAGCTTGAGGGGGAGTGTTGCGATATTTATATTATCTATTTCTGTTGTCTTGTTTATGTTATTTACCCATAGAGCTTTTCTCCTATATAAGAGAGCTCTAAGGTTTGGAATAAATTACTTTTCATTCTCTAATTCCAGAGTAGAATAACTTAAATACTCCAAAGAAATCTGCAATCTATTGCTGTATTTTGTGTTAAGGAAAAAGTTGATAGCAGTGACATGAGTAGCAATAACAGGTAACAGCCTAACAGGGTCCCATGCAATCTATAGTATCTCTACCTCCTGAAAGAAGAGGCCTGTGGCTGTGGAGTAGAACTTGTTCTTTCATCTTACTGACTGTGCACGAGTCTTCATGTTGGCCCTACCCTTGTAAAGAGGACTCTTATGTAGTTTCGAATACAGATCCGAGTTCATCAATAGAAAAAAATGCAAACCTCGAGTTCGTCGATAGAATGGATCTTGACATCATCCAGTATTCTGATGAATGTTCGGATTTTATATTTATGAAGCTGAAACTAGTTTTTTTTGCAGGTAAATATGTTGGGAATCGTCCCATCAAACTCCGCAAGAGTACATGGAAAGAGAGGATAGATACCGAAGCCTTGGAAAGGCAGAAGGTATCTATTTTTTCAGTTTGCCTCCGTAACCTTAACCTTATCTTTATGCTCGTCATTTATCATATTTCTGTTGCATTGTGTAGCACCACGTCCAGAAGAAACCGAAGCTTCTTAAGAAGGGTATACTGCACAAATAGACATAGAAGCTGTCTTTGCACAATTTCATCTACCAAGGTAATTAACTTTTAAGATTTTCTGACATGTTTACACCTTTCAGTCTCAGCTCATACTCTACAGCTTTTACAGTTTCAAATGAGCATGTAAATTTGACCAAAACGGATTCCAATGAGACCCAGAGTATAAAGTAAATAGTACCAATACATCTCTAACTTAAAATATGAGCCGCTTCTCTTATCCTTTGCTATAATGATGATTTCCAGATGGAGTGGAAGATTTTGTCTACAAAAACTTCTGTAGGATTTGTGGTGGTTTCTACCGGTACTCATCAAGGAGCAAAGATACGTATATACATTCCCAATATCTGCTGATCTTCAGCATTGTTTTCTCTGGTTCAACATCACATCTATTCTTTGCTGTGCCAAATTGCTAATCTGGACGCGGTGACGAAAGACGTGCTTGATGATGGGTGGTCTGACTACGCTGTATAAATCTGATTAGGTTGATAACTGTTATGGATTTTGGAAGGTCTGTTTAATATATGGATGCTCAATTTTTTTATTGCTTATTATCACATGTTCTACGGTCTACCGACAGTGAGATTTCACATATAATTTCGTGAGAACATGTTAGTACAAGTACAATACGTCAGGAGAGCGGATCTTGTGAGAAACAAAAACTGTGAGAGCACGAAAATAGTGATTCTGGACCACTAGATTCTGTCATCTCTCTCCTAGTTGATAGGAGGAGAGAGATGAACAGAATCTAGTGGTCCAGAATCACTGCTCTCGTGTCCTCACAGTTTTTAGCTCTCACATGTCTCTCTATTACTAATTTGGACATATAAGCTCAATCAAAGTTGACTCACCGCTCATATTTGGAGCCTCCTTTAATTAAATTTCTTGATTTAATCTCTAAATAAGTAAATTACATAAAAGTCCTTGAAGTATACACTCGATTTCAATATCATGTATCAACTTTAAAATGTAACAATGTGGTATCCGATCTTTAATGTCTAAATGTGGGTTTGAACAGTTGTGAATCTTGTGATGTAAGGTTAGAGAGACAGTGATTGACTATATTTCAGTAGTCAAAAATTATATCAAGAAAAATCTTAAAGATCAAGTACCGCATTTGTATTTTTTAAACTCCAAGTGTGACATGAAAATCGTATCTACAGTAGAGACTTTTGAATAATTTACTCGAATAAATAAATATCCATTATAGAAAATCTAACATTAATGATTTTAGCGTCCAAATGAAAAGGTAATATTTGACTTTTTTAATTGAGTTATTTATATTCTATTGTTAGGATACTTGTAGTTATACTATTGCATACCATAGTAATAACACTTCAATTCCTGCCTATCATATTTTTACTACACAGAAACTCCAGTGAGTATTTTTTTTGTACACGCAGCCTCTATCATTAAGATCTCCGAGTCGTTAAATTTAGCAACTAAGGATTAAAATAATGCAAACTATTTATCAATGGGTTTTTTATGATAATTTATTTATTATGCAAACTAACTCTAACATCTTGCTAGGTCGGGTTCAAATAGACCGCTAATAACTTTTCGAAATGCTTAAGTACAAGTTGTTAAGAAATAACTTACTCTTATAACTAACTCTCAACTCTCACTCTTATAACTATTACACTTTGTGAGTACTATATGTGAGATTATGTTTGGAGTGTTCCAAGTCATTTATATTCACAACATATAGTTGTGATATGATCCATCACTTATTCCAAATAATAATGATGGTTGCACGTTCTCGACAGTCTTTCCTCCTATCTCTTTGTGGGGGGTTATACCTCTTGGGTAGCCCTTCCAATTAACCTATTCTGATATGTTTTGTAACACTTCGGTTTAGATCTCTAAGCCTTTATCGAGGGAAATTAACCAAGAAAACTTGTTGGGTTTGGGTCAGTTTGACCATCAATAATCACTCAAAATGCTTAAGCCCAGCTTATAATACTACTCTGTCATATGTGATTCACATTCACACTTTGTGAGTATTAGATGTGGGACTATATATGAGATTTTACAAAAGCACCTTGCAATGTGAATGATGTTATTTATGTACTTGTTATCTGTTCTAGAACTAGCATGGGTCTATTGTATAAGAATGATTGTTTTGATTGTGACCTTATGTGAAGTGCTTGCCTTGCTGACCTTCCCTTGTATGCTTGCCATCTTATATGGCTTATTCTCTTTTTAGGTTTTAACACTCGGGTCTCGTTTGTTTGGTTGGAAAACAAGTACAATGGAATGGAATCAAATTAAGAATGGAATTGTCGATGGAACAAAAGAAATAAGTTTTTCCATTCGATTGTTTGATTTATATTGGAATGGAACATCTAATATGAGACACATTTATTTCTTATGTTTGGAAGGAGAAAAAGAAAGAAAGAAATAATCTTTCTTTTGATATATTTTGTTAATTATAGAATAGAATTGGTATCATTAAACATATTCTTTCATATATTTGATATAAAATATCAATAGTTAAATTGAAATAAAGAATCAATTTTAAAAAAAGGAAAAATTACAACTGGAAAATTATACTATTGATTGTTGATATATAAACATTCACTGTGTTATTACATACCTATCCATTTTAAATTGATACGGATAATGGCCACTTTAGTATCCATAAATATCAGTATTCATAAGTATATATTAAATTCAATAATCTAAAATAGTTGGAAAGTTGATAATCATTATATAACTTCTATAAAATAAATAAATATATATTGGGTAAAATGTGTATGCACCCTAAGGGGAGCTAACTTAGCTCCTCCCGTTCCATTTTTCTCATTTTTTACTTTTTTTTGAAAAATACTTCCGTGGGTTTTCATTATTATATCATTGCATTATGTTATTCAAATTTCGTGTGAAACGGAGACTCTTACGGCCTCCATCCAGACAATTATTTTTTAACAATTCTGCGATCGTTAAAAAATGACTGTCTAGATGGAGGCCGTAGGAGTCTCTGTTTCACACGAAATTTGAATGGTATAATATAGGGACATTGTGATGAATATTCATGGATGATCTTTTCAAAAAAACAAAAAATATGAGAAAAATTGGGCGGGGGAAGCTAAGTTAGTTCCCCTAGGGGGCATCCCCATTTAACCCATATATATAATATGCATAGTATTTTGACTATATATCCCTTATACCTACTTCAATGTGGAACAAGGATGTGGATAGATTTGCATCTGATTATATATCCACATCTGATCGACATCCATATCCTTTTTTATATATCTCAAAATACATATCCGTTTAAAAATAGATGCATATACGAATATCACTATGATATTCTTAAATACATGTAATCATAATAGATTTATTTTTAAACATTTTAAATACAATTTTAGGCATTTTTATACCACGAATCTTAGAAACTTTGTCAATTATATTATTGGCCTTGTAAATATCGTAATTATCACATCAACTCCGCAAACAAACTTTGTCTTACACCACAAACCTTACGATCTATTTTAATTTTGGGATTTTGTCCCACGAACCCTATACACTTTATAAATTACCTTCTCGACCTTTTAAATATCGATATTCATCCCTCGATCCTGCAACTTGCTCCGTCTTACCAAAAACTCACCTTGTTCTGGGAGCAAGAAATAAAGAAATAAATGAAGAAGAAAGAAAGAGGAGGAATGATCGGAAGGTGGGCGAGAAGGGTATAAAATTGTAATTTTTAAAGTAGTATGGGCATACATGCAACTCAGCCATGGCCAGTCCGAAGCCCGGTAAATGAGGAGGGTTGCGTTAGGTAGCTGAAAGCCAACATAAAACATTTAGAGCCAACTTCCTAAATAGTATTATTTTTTTAAAAAAACTATTTAGGAAGTTGCCTCATGACAGTCAGATCTTTTCTTTTCAATAGTATGGGCATAAATGCCCTATTTTAACGATTTTGGTCTGGTTTTAACGGTCAAATGGATGAGAGTTAACCACATAGTATGTAATGTAAGAGTTAGCAAGATTGCGTGGTTGAGGTGATAACTACGACATTTACAGAGTCGAAAAAGTAATTGAGAAAGTTTCTAGTGTTATCGGTGTAAAAATACTTAATTTTTCTGAAATAAATATATCTAATATATTTGTCTCATTGGAATATCTCTTATATCAGCTTCAATACACAAAAGGACATGGTTACCTGCGTATCTAATTCGCTACTATATCCATTATATATATCTTTTCTAATATATTACAGATATACATAACACATTGATATTCATAAATTTATGTATCAATATCTATAATCGTATTTGATATAATTGATATGAAATAAACTTATTTATTTCATCTATATATCCCGATGAATCCATGATTCTCACTCTTTTTTCTTTTATTTTAGCTCTTCTTCTTGGCAAAATACCCTGTAAATATCTGTATATATAATAACATATCTTTCTGCATGGCATTAATAATATTGTATATTTAGCATTTATTTTTGGCAAAAATAAAAACTAAAGGAAAAAAAGAATGATGTATTTAGAATAAATACAGAGTGACCCAAACCCCAAGAGAAGGTCAAGACTTGACCTGATCACAAAATAAAATACGTAGAGAGAGATAGAGTTCACTTTGTAGTGTATATATCACATATACTTGTACATATTATTTATTTACTTATTTATGATGAAACCAAAATTATTTTATTCTTTTACACCCTTGTATATAGTTTTAATAATATTATAAAAATAAAATAAAAATCAGAAAAAGAAAAGAAAAAGAAAATAAAATCATCAAACCTTTGTATAAAAAACACATGTACACATCACATCCACTATTTATTATACACCCTTAATAAGTTGTAAAAATAAAATAAAAATTATTTTATATTCCTAAAATATTTTTAAATAAATAAAATATAAAATAAGGGTTTTTTATAAAATTAATAAAATAAAAATACTTGTACATAATACATATGTATAATATACATGTATATACTACTATACACTGTATATACATTAATTTATTTTTCATAAAAATAATTAAAAACCATAGAAAAATACTTTAGAAAATAATAAACATTTTCTATTTTATACACTTTTTATCTTAAATTCATTTGCTATTTTTCATTGATTTTTTCTTAATTTTGTAAATTCTGATTTTCTATTGGTCTAAGTGAGTTCGTTGACCTTGGTCAACGTCACCCCCAAGTCGGGTCAGGTCTCACCCCTCTCGCTGGAGCCACTTCTCCGAATTCTTGCGCCCACATCTGATCGCCTCTTGCCTTGATATTCAGATCCAAGATTCCTCGTACATCTGAGATTCACGCGGATCCCTAGAATCACCCGGATCCCCCTAGGGTTGCGCTCCATCTCTCGATCTTTCCAGACCCTGGGGAACCCAATAAAACCTCTCTTCAGCTCCATCAGCTCTCCATCTCATCCCTCATGCACCTATTCTTCCCTAGCCACCTTTTGTGGAGTGACAACCACTCAAGGAGCAACTTAGGATCTTTAGGAGGAGCTTGGAGGCTCGTAGATCAGACGTGGTCAGACTCCTCTACCGCATGAAGCCTCTCTCGCCAACCGTAGCTGATCGAGGCCATAACCCATCCTCCCACCTTCGCCTGAAGTCAGGAACACGTCCCGACCTTCATGTATCACTTTTAGCCTTGCATTTTTCCTTTTCGATCGCATCTTCTCAGTTAGCTTCATCGTCGTTCGCTGCCTCTGACCATGAGATCTGGATCCCTTCACCCACATCTATCTGCTCTGATCGACGCCTCACCGCACCCCGCACCTTCTCACGCAACCTATCCCCCCAAGGCTCGACCATCGGGTCGAGATTAGGAAGGGTCTCCTTCCTCCGCGCTTGCCGGAGACCCAAACCTCACCCCCCGTCGCTTTGTTCCTTTTCATCTGCAATAAAACGACCGGAGCGTAGCCCCCAAGTCCCCTCTTTCATTTGCAGGTACCCTCGCACGAGAGGAAGCTCATTTGGACTTCCAGTTGCTTGACGGAGCAGCTCCAGGTGGAGCACCTTCGCTTCGGCCATCCGACTGTCATCCCTCACATTATCCTCCTGCATTCGACGCGGAGCACCCTTCCAGAGGTGCCGGACTTTCTGAAGGCTGGATCAGCTCAACGGAGCAGCACCAATCCCCGATCAAAGTTCGCTAGCCACATGTTCTTGCACCATCACCCTCTGCCGTTGGATGAGGATCGTAGCATCAATTCATATCTGAACCGACAGTCAGAGCAGCTTTCTAGACCGTTGGATCAGACCTGACACGTCAGATCCGGCCGCACATCCCCGACATTCCCTGGACTGTCAGATCACTTTGCAGAGGGAGATGAGAACCGTCAGAGCCATCACTCGCACCTCATGTGCCTCATGGTATATTGCCTCTTTACCCCTGCTTGTTTATGTTTTCATGTTTAGTCCAGTAAATAAAAGTTGTAGTTAAGAATATTTCGAGTTTGGACCTCATGTTTTTAGATATTTGCACTTTAGTCCCTCTGAGTCTGTAGCACGTGCCTGCTCCCACGTGAGTTTTGGTTCATTTGCACTATTTACCTTAGATTTCTCTGTTGTTATAGAGTGGATGTTAACTTTTCAGAAATTGCATGTATGTCCCTGTGTGTAGTATAATGAGCATGTGCGTGATTTAAGTGGGCTTTTTGCATATCAGACCTCAAGTTTTAAAAGTGCATTATTCATTTGGTCCAGAAATTTAAATTGTTTGCATTTCGGTCCTTGTGAACTTTAATTAATTACACAGCTTCTATTGGACTTAATAAATATTAAATTAATTCAAAAAATTGCGTAGAAACTACCATTGACTCCTATTAGTGTGTAATATTTCTTTGATTTTATTGGATTAATTTCTTTGCTTTTCATATTTTCAAAAAAATCAAGACCCTCTAAAATAGCACTATTTACCTTAGAAAAATCCTAAAAATTTGAAAAAATATTTTAAAAATTCTATAAAAATTCATGTGTATGTCTTTTTTGTTTTATTTCTAGTATTAATTTTGTTTGAAAATTCACTCTAAAAACCCTAAAAATTACAAAACACCTAAAATCTTATAAAAATCATATCTAATCAAAGAAAATCCAAAAATTCCATTTTCAATTCCTTTTTGTAGGTTTTTATTCGTATTTTATCATAAAATTGCAATCTAGGACTTTGGGGTATTTTAGATATTTTTAACTTGTAATTTAGTCCTGGCTGCGCACTGCTTACGTTTTTGAGCTTTATTTGATTTTTAGAAAAACATAAAAACATCAGAAAATCCCAGGAAATTGCCAAAAATATTTTAAAACCTTTAAAATCTAAAAATATTTTTACCTTAATTTTCTGTGCATTTTTAGTTATTTAGAAAAATCCAAAAATCTTGTTGTGATGCTTTCTCTCATTTTTGTTGATTTTGTTTTCTTATTAAAAATTAAAAATTTAAAATTTGCAAAATTAAAAACCACTAAACAATATTTTTTGAGGAATTTGACTACTTCGTATTATTTTCATGCTCCTTGTTTTCGACCCTGGTGTCTATACCAGGTAAATAAAATAGCAAACCGCTTACATGTGCTGATTGTTTGATATTCCTTTTAAATGGTTATTTTTCTCGAATAAACCCGACTGATTGATTGGGGTCGCAACGACCTTGGATTTTACTTGATACTTAACCTTGATTGATCGGACGCTCATCAGAATGGCACCGTTACCAGGGAACACGGTTTAGTTGTCATTTTTCACTCTGATCCATTTGGTGTTTCTATTTGATATAACTATTCTCTAAGGGATTTTTACACTCATAACCCTGAGTAATTTTGCAATTACATTCATAACACTGTAAAACCACGAATTACACCCAGAACCCCGAAAAATGCTTAACTCTTGCATGGCATAACCCTGTGTTAGTTGCCATATATTTTATCCGTTAACTCTCACGGAAAAAGTTACATGTTGCTAATTTTACCCTTGCAACTATATTACATTTATAAAATATGCCATTAGTATAAAAAATCGAATAAAATAATCATAAGGCTAATTTTTCACCAGGTTCTTGGAGCTCCCACAGAGGCAACCCCTGTAGCCGACCGTCCCCGACCTCCCCAGCCCGTCCTCATCACGGGTTCTCCATCAGAATCGTCGTCGATGCGGAAGGTATTGATCCATCCCCTTCTCCTTCGATCTCGCGTAGGTTTTTGGAAATTGGATTAAGAAGGCGTGTGTGCGGCACATGGGACGTGGAGTAAATTCGTGAGATTGAAGAGGCGCGCACGGAGATGATTGTTGTGGACGTGATGGATATGGGGAGCCTCTTCCAGGCGTTCGAGGGTTGCGTCGCGGTGTTTCACACCTCCGGCTGCTTCGCCGATCCCGGTGGAGATGTGGATGTATTCACGTAGATCTCACCCCACATGGAGAAATAGGAAGAGAGGAAGCCATGCACACCATCCACCTCCTCGTTATATATGTAAACCCATACAGACACACACTCCATCTAACAGACCCCCACACAGTCACAGACACACACCACCACCATAAATAATGGATGCCTCCCTTCTCACAGTCTACGCCCTTCCCTTCCTCCTCTCCCTCATCTCTGTTGCACTCATTAGGTCCCTGCTCCTCCCTTGAGCCAAGGGCAGCAATGGCAAGGCCTTGAACCTCCCGCCAAGTCCTCCTGGCCTCCCTTATTTCAACAACTTGCTCTACGTCCGTCCGCCGTATGCCCCTCCATCGCAACTTCATCGAGCTCTCCAAGAAGTATGGTGGTCTTTTCCTCCTCCGCATCAGCCCACGCCCGCTGCTAATCATCTCCTCTGCCTCCGCCGCTGAGAAATGCCTCGTCAACCACGACACAATTTTCGTGAACCGCCCCGTATCGACCACTGTCGGGAAGATCTTCGGGTTCAACTACTCGTCCATCGGTTTCGTACCCTATGGTCTCGATTGGAGAAACGTTTACTGGGCGATTGCCATGGAGATCCTGCCGACGACGCGGCTAAACCAGCTCAGTTACATACGGAGCGAGGAGGTGCGGGTCCTGTCCAAGGAGCTCTCGGCCGCCACATCCACTGTGTACACGTGGGTGGAGCCGAGGCGGAAGCTTGCCACCATGTCGTTCTACATACTGATGAGAATGTTGATGGGAGTGAGGGTGGACGGGAGCGATCCGGAGGCGCAGAACTTCATCAACAACTTCACGGAGATGACGTTGATGTGGGGGACCATCTTCTCGGGGGACTTCATACCGCTGATGAAGCTGCTGGACTTAGGAAAGTTCGAGGGGAAGGGACGAAGGGAACAGATTCTTGAGGAGGATTATTGAGGAGAGGAGAAAGGTGGTGAGCATCTCGAGCAAGGAGGAGCTGGATCGTGGAGATCAGGAGAGGGAGATCAAGTGCCTTATCGACTCCATCATAGCACAGCAAAAGCTCAACTCCGACTACTACCCCCAGGTCGAAGCCCACCCCCGCGTCCAGCTCCTCCCCTGTTCGAGCCACCCCTTGAGTCTTGTTGCGAGAGCCATGCGCCCAGCTTCTGTCTCCCCCTCGATGCCTGCAAGCCTCTGCCCCACCACCTCCTCAGCAACCCCGTGAAAGCCCTCCCCCAACCCCGCCCATGCGTCCCTGCCCACTGCCGCCTGCAACCCTCCAGCAATATCTTTTATTTTTTCCCTTTAATTTTTTTATATTGGCTAATCCTAGCCTTTAGATTATATATTGGTTAGATTAACTCACTCATATAGTTAAGTTACTGTATTAAATTAGCGGAGGGTTATGGGTGTGAGACGGAGTGACTATCTGAGGTTTCTGATGTAATTCACGATTATGCGGGGTTATGAATGTTATTGTGAAATTACTCAGGATTATGGGTGTAAAAATCCCATTCTCTAACACCCGTCTGTTTCACTTTTTGTGTGAGGTACCGCCCGAGGATGCTTTGGCTTTCTTTTGGAGGAGACCGTACCTGAGGAGGAGCAGAGGAGCATGAGAGAGTAGTTATATTATATAGATTAGTTTATTTTTGCAAAATATTTTGATTATTGTAATAATTGTGGACTTCGACACTTGTGTGAATACTTAGACACTTCCGGGAATGTGTTTCGCCGAGTACCGGTGTACTCGGGGGACCTCACCATGACTTTTTCATGTTTTGTTTCATCATTTTTTATTTTCTTTTGATTCTCGAAGATTTATCCCTTAGACTTTAGGATTTTTATTGATTGTGATGTAATTAGTTAAGGCCTCACACCTAATTGTTTATCTGTTCCTATAGACCGTGATTGGACGTAGCTAAAAATAAATAAAAAGGTTAACTTATTGGGATTATAGACCACATGTCGAGGGACACCATATACAACGCTGGCAGGACCCATTGTGGTGGGCATCGATTGGCATCAGAGACCGGACTCTGGACTCTCTTCCAGATAGTTAGCTATTTGTGCTTCACGATTAATAGAAATTTCTCGTCTAAGGTCGATTTCCCCGTTGCATCATATAGGTAGTTTTATTCACGGCCTCAAATTTCAGCGAAATTCGGTCAAATTTCTGTGGAAATATTGATATCTAGTCGAAATCGAAATTCGACCGAAATGATCGAAATATGGGGGTTCTATTACAAAAAAAGATCGAAATTCCAGTCGAAATTTGACCGAAATTTCGTCTCGATTGATCACCAAAATGGTGACCGCAACCGACATTTAGGGCCTTGATTTTATTTCTGTCTTTACTTTTATGCACGGATCATCCTACATGTAGAATGCTAGAGTCAGGTACAAATTTCTATCTCTGCATGCATCATTGTGTTTGATCGCGCATCAACTTTTTCGACTTCCTTGCCCTATTTTATTGGACTCAAAATAACCAAGGAAATCGAAAAATTCATTAGGCATTGTTTTATTTCAGATGAATACCTAAATAAGTGAAAATAAAATAAATTTGGGACTGTTAATGCAAACTTGATCCTAAAATACACTTAAAAATCTTAGTTTGGGGAGAGTCACCCCCTCATTGATTGATTTATCTACAGCGAGAGAGTGACCCGCGCACTAGGCTAGAGCCACATCCGAACTCCTTCAACACTACTGATCTCATAAATGATTGTTCTCCAGTGAGGATTTCACCGGGTAGCCGGTAATCGATCCTGGACTTTCTTAGTAGATTGGGTATATTGGGTAGCCGGCAAACAGTCTGTACCCATACTAACTGGGAAAAATTAGTTGCGAGATTAGGGTCAGACTCCTGGGATCATTAGATTCCTAACAGCTCGCTTAATCGCTCTGATATCTTGATTTGTCACCTAAATAAAAATTGACCAGATTAACGACCGATCTTTCACGGTTATCAGCTCGTGTTGAGTAGGTGAAAAGGGGGTTTGTCTTCTCATCTTGTTTGCATATCTCATCTTCGTAAATCCTCAGATCACGATGATGGTCAGGAGGTCCCTTAGGTTGCCTTTGACAACACCGCTTTGAGCACTCCTCTCCATTCATATAGGGCAGATTCAGAGAGCCCAGACCCGCTCTCTAAACCTGAGTTCGCTTCCACCCTTTTCCCCCTTGACCAACCTTCTACCAGTCCTGAGGTGCCCGAGCATAGGCCAGCACAATTATATGTCCATTTGACGGCATATGAGTTGGGGTCTTTTGCTTTACAAAGATCCATAGATGGCCAGCAGTGAGGGACGCACCGGTGAGAAGCTGTAGGGGTCCACATATGTACTTGACCATGCCGCCATCAATAACACACTCTTAGCCTCCTTGGAGACCATACTGCGCTAGATCAGAGACCAATGAGCATTCATGGTAGAGGTGCGTCGAGAGCTGACGTAGATGCGAGCCGGCAGAGTAGAGCCGTAGAGACCAGCCAGTGGAGAGATTCCAGCAGTTGGAGGAGGAGACAAACACTGGATAATCAACTAGAGCAGAGGCCAACACGGACGATGAGGCAATTGCACAACCCTGGTGCAACCCTCACCCACCGTTGGATTCAGCTTCCTGAGATCCTGGGCGACTTCGAGCTTTGCCCCCAGACCATCCAGTTACTGCCTAAGTTCCATGGGCTAGCCACTGAGGAGCCGCACTTCCATCTGCAGGAGTTCGATATGATCTGCAGCAATGTCCACGATAGATTCATGGATGAGGATACGATCAAGATGATCGCCTTCCCCGTTCTCCTTAGTTGATCAAGCAACCTATTAGCTGAAGAATTTGGGGAGGTATGTTACTACCTGGGAGCAGCTCCGGACCGAGTACTTGAATAAGTACTATCCACTCGGCCGGACCAACGTAGCGTGAGCCATGATCAATAGTTTCACTATGATCTCAAACGAGCTGTTTCACGAGGCTTGGGATCGATTCAAAGAGCTCATCGACCGGTGTCCACATCACGAGATATCCAAGCCCAACCTTGTACATAGCTTCTTTCGTGGGCTGACACTAGAGCTGTAGGGGCTAGTAAATGACTCTTGTGGATGGTTCTATTTTGCCAAGGATGAGGACAAAGTCTGGGCCATCTATGAGGAGATGACCAAGAACTACACGTTGATGTCCCAGACTAGGGTTTACACTCAGGGGAGGCCCCTTTCACAGGTCGTGTCTTATCAAAGGATTGCACGGGTCGATGCCGGTCCTTCTACTTCGTCAGCAGCAGCACATGCCAAGTCCTCAGCTGCTGACATAGGGATCATCAACGACAAGCTGGACCGCATCGAGATCATTGAGAAGAAGCAGTGCTAGGTCCTTACACAGATCGACCAGTTGGCACAGACACTGAGTGACTTGAAGGCTCAGATCATGTGTCTCTAAGAGGCATAGACAGCTCCATAGCCCTGTCTCAGGTCACGGGCTGATCCTAGTATCAGCAGCTCCACCCAGTCTTCTGCCACATACCGCCAGGTTCACCACATCCAGGCAGAGCTAGTGCAGTAGCTGCAGTACCCCCAACCACCACCATATCAGGACACTCAAATGGTGCTCTACCGGTCGGATCATCCCCTGACAGTTCTTCCTCCTCCACCTTTCGAATAGGAGCCGTTGATAGAAGCCAACGAGATTTGGTACAACCGGTACCAGCAGCAGCCCGGGATCCGTCGAGATCACCCGGGATTCCGATGGTCCACCAGAGGCACCTCGTCCCAGCAACAGTATCCAGCTCAGGGCAGACAGAGCAGCCAGCAGCAGCAGCAACCCTATCACTCCCAACAGTACCATCAACAACACCAGGAGGGCCCTCGTCCCTACCATCAGGGATAGCAGTGGAGGCAGCCACAACAACCTCAGTAGTACTCCCAACCTCCTCCTCACTACCAATAGTCTCAGCCTCATTTCCAGCGAGGTAAGCGTCCAGTTCTCATGGACCTGTCTATGAGAAACCAGTCCTTGACGACCTCGCCCGCCTACTTTCTGACCAGCAGACATCTTTCCGACGAGAGATGGACGAGTTACGCCAGGAGATGAGGGAGATTATCAAGGGCAAGGCTGCCATACCCGCTCAGATCAAACCGAACTTGGATAATCTAAAGAGGAAATCTAAGCATGTACAGTTTACAAAGACTACTACTCCTAGTGATACTTTGGATGATATTTCTTCCTATGTATTTGATGTTGATTTTGTGACACTTAGGAACGGTAGGATGCCAGCCGGCGGCGCCTCGTCTGAGTGATGATGACCACTTGAAGATTCTGGATCGCTAGACGAGGATGATAGCGGTGCTGATGTCGCTCATGATGATGGTGACAGTGGCACTGAAGCCACCAAGGATGATGATCCAGCAGACGGTACTGAGGCCGTCGTGATTCCATATGTAGATAGTGGTATTGATGCCACCAACCTTCCAACTACTTGGCCAGAGAGCGGTACTGATGCTGTTAGACCAGATGTTGTAGGCGGTGCTGATACAACCAATTCACCTTCAGTTGTGTTACCTCACTTTGTATCTCAGGACAGAAAAATAAAAAAATAGAAAAATTAAAAAGAATAAAAATATGAATAAAGGAAAGGTTTCTGTATCCCCTACGAGTCCATATGTGTTGCATGACGATATTGGTATGGATTCCACTCTTATACATACACATGAGCCTCTTCCTGACCCTCATCTGTCTGAAGAGGGTCTAGCCATCCCTTTCCCTCAAGCACTCCATTTAGCGAGGGGGAATAAACCGGAAAATCCAAAAGAGACACACCAGCTAGAGTTCAGCCAGCAGATGATCGATTGATTCTAGATACAACTGTCTCTACAAGAGGCACTAGAGCACATCCCCCTCTTCCAGAAGAACTTGAGAGAGAAGACCACCATCCACAGGAAGAGGAGGAACCACAATGCAGAGATCCATGTGCTTACTCATACCACCTGCTTCGCCATTCAGAATCGATTGCCAGCCAAGAGACCTGATGTGGGAGCTCCATATATCAGATGCCATATCCATGAGCAGCAGTTCGATCCTACCCTATTAGACAACGACTCTTCAAATAACCTTCTTCTGATAGCCTTACTCGATCAATTCAAGTTTGGCCCTCTACGACCGAGTAGGACAGTCCTTCAGTTTGCTGATCGATCTGTTAAGAGGTCGAAGGGGTTATTAAAGGACGTGGTCGTCGCAATTCAGGGCCTAAAATTCCCCGTGAACTTGGTTGTAATGGACATGGAGATCCCTGAGTCCGTGACATATACTCCCATCATACTAGGACGTCTATTCTTGTCCATAGCTAAGGCGGTGTCTGACCATGATAGTGGGAAGGTATGATTTCGTGTCGAGGGCGAAAGTGTAAAAATAGAGACGATAGAGGAGACCAGAACGAGAGATTCAGCCTGCTCCGAACATTCGAGCGATACAGAGAGAGACGTCTACCAGGAGTGTGACTTTGTGATCACAGACGATGAGGTCGTTTGGTCATACCTCGTATCACGACCTCTTGTCACGCCATCAGACATTGCAGATCTACAGATTGTGGCAGATGAGAGTTCGGAGAGCACACTCTTGGCACCGGACACATTTGAGGCTGATGATCGTGGACAGGATAGCGAAGCAGAATACATTTCATGTTCTTCTGATTCAGATCCCTTAGATTCAAGCATTGATTGGGATGACTTTGAGGATTATTTGCCATGTCTGATTCCCACAGAGCCGACAACTAGGACGGAGAGTGAGCCAGCACATATGACATATACACAAGCATGGCCATCTTCGTCAGATTTTCACATGCAGCGAGAGTTCTCTCATGCAGATCTGGTAGCCTTCACTCAGACATTTCAAAAGTCAGATCTGTCAGCTCCCAGTTGTCCAGAACTGAAGACCTTGCTGTAGTCGATGAAGTACATATTCCTTGCGGGTTGGCCAGAGATGTTCCCAATCATTATCTCAACGGATTTGACTGGAGATCAAGAATCTCGTTTGATGTAGGTTCTTGAAAGGAACCACAATGTGATTGGATGGAGTGTAGCTGATCTCCACGGGATAAGTCTGGCACTGTGCTCCCACCATATTTATCTTGAAGAGGACTCCAAGCCATCGTGTGAGTTCCAGAGACGGCTGAACCTGAATCTTCGAGATGTGGTCATGAAGGAGATATCGAAATAGTAGAGCGTTGGTTTTATCTATACCCTATCTCCAACTCCAAGTGGGTTAGTCTATTACACATGGTACCCAAGAAGACAGGTATCACTACAGTTGTGAGCGAGTTTGGAGAGGAGATAGCTACCCAAGTACCCACTTCTTGGAGGGTCTGTGTGGACTACAGATGATTGAATCAAGCCACCAAGAAGGATCATTTCCCACTACCATTCATTGATCAGATTATTGAGAGGCTAGCTGGGAAGAGTCATTATTGTTTCCTTGATGAGTATTCCGGATACAAACAGGTGGCCATAGCGCTCGAAGACCAGGAGAAAATGACATTCACATGTTTGTTTGGGACATATGCCTTTCGACCGATGCCCTTTGGTCTATGTAATGCTCCGGCTACATTCCAAAGGTGCATGCTTTCCATTTTTTCGGACATGGTGGTGACTGTTTGGAGGTCTTCATGGATGATTTTTTGGTCTACAGCGATGGGTTTGATGCTTGTCTTGACTGCTTAGACCGCATACTTCAGCATTGTATAGATGTCCATCTTGTGTTATCTTGGGAGAAGAGTCACTTCATGGTAACTTAGAGGACGGTGCTTGGCCATATCATCTCCAACAGGCTCATGGTGGTCGATCTGGCCAAGGTGGATACCATCAAGAAACTCAATCCACCGTCCAACTTGCTGCAGTTGCGGTCTTTTCTAAATCATGTTGATTTCTACCGATGATTCATTTAGGATTTCAATCGTATTGCCCGACTGCTTACTGATATGCTGATGAAAGACACCGAGTTCATTGTAGATGATAAGTGTCTAGCGTCATTCGAGACTCTCAAGGGGTTAGTTGTCGAGGCTCCTGTCCTTCAGCCATCCGATTGGTCTCTCCCATTCGAGATCATGACGGATGCTTCCGATTTTGCCGTAGGGGATGTGCTAGGATAGAGCAGGGATGGATTACCTTATACCATACACTACGCTAGCCAAGCTTTGGATGTCACTCAACGGAATTATACCGTGACTGAGAAGGAGATGCTAGTCGTAGTCTTTGCTTTGGACAAGTTCAGATCATATATTCTTGGATCCCGAGTGACGATATTTACAGATCACATCACCATCCAATACCTCATGGAAAAGAAGGATGCCAAAGCCAAATTAATCAGATGGATCCTTCTACTCTAGGAGTTTGATATTGAGATTAAGGATAAGCCCGGAGTCAAGAATGTGGTGGCCAATCACCTCTCCCGTTTAGAGAACCTTGAGGATTCAGATCAGATTGCACCTATTACAGAGACCTTCCCAGACAAGGCGATCCTTGCTATCATCTCGCTCCCATGGTATGCAGACATTGTGAACTATCTTATCGGCAAGAAAGTTCCACGAGGTTGGCACAGGCAGCGACTTGAAACTTTCCTTGCGAAAGACAAGTCGTACCATTGGGAGGATCCCATTCTTTATCATGAAGGAGGGGATATCGTCTGTCGTCGATGCATTCCTCATGAGGAGCACCATAGCATCTTCACATACTGCCTCAAGCTTGAGGCAGGAGGACATCATTCTAGGAGGAGGACAACACAGAAAGTGCTCCAACACGGCCTATGGTGGCCTACCATCTTCAAGGATTCTGATGAATCATGAAGAAGTGTAGTGACAGAGAATGGGCACCTGTGGACAACGTGATATGATGCCCATGCAACCTATTCACTTCTGTGAGGTTTTTGATGCATGGAGCATCGATTTCATGGGTCCATTCCCTAAGAGTCAGGGATTTGAGTACATTTTGCTTGCTGTGGATTTTGTGAGTCGTTGGGTTGAGGACATCCCCTCCCAAACCGAGGATGCGAAGACCGTTTGCAGATTCTTGAAGAACAATATCATTTCACGGTTCTACCTAGAGTTTTGATATCTAACGGGGGACTCATTTTATCAACAAGGTAAAGGCCCTTGCTAACGAGTTCAGTATTGACCATCGAGTTGATACTCCATATCACCCTCAGACCAACGGCCTTGCTGAAGTATCGAACATGGAGATCAAGAATATATTGCAAAAGGTCGTCCGCCCAGACCGAAAGGATTGGTCATAGCTTTCGGACTCGGTCTTGTGGGCCTATCGGACTTCCTTCAAGATACCTTTGGGTACATCTCCTTTTCATCCCATCTATGGCAAGCCATGCTATTTACCTGTGGAGATCAAGCACAAGTCACTATGGGCTGTCACTGAGTTATTATTGGATCCCAAGAGTATAGGAGATCAGAGAAAGCAGAGTTGGCAGCCCTGGAGGTATAGAGGTACAACCTTTTCGAGTAGCCTACAATACAAGGAGAGAGTGAAGATATGGCATGATTCATATCATCCATAAACAGTTTGAGCCGAATCAGATAGTATGGTTATCGATGCTAGGTTGAGATTATTTTTAGGGAAGTCATAAAGCAAATGGAAGGGACCATACTTGGTTTGAAAGGTGCATGCCAATGCAAAGCATTGATATATCTAAAGTGCCATCTGAATCCACCTTTCGAGTTAACAATCCGTGCCTGAAACTGTATCTTGATCATGATCCGCTGATCGTTGATGTTGCCCCTATTCATTTTGCATGAGATGTGTTCTTTGATTCTCATCATTTGCATCTCACACCTGATTATCACTTCTCTTCTGCGGCTGTTTAGATCCACTTGTCCATATCATTCATTTTGTCTAATACCTCGTCCTCATTTTATGATTATGCTATACTCAGGGTGTGCTTTACCCTAAGTATGGGGGGGAGGGTATCCGACTTGTGATTATTCATTTGATTCCTTTTACCTCTGTTTTGCTGCCTATACTTAGGGATATTTTACCCTAAGTATAGGGGAGGTAAACCATGTACATCATAATCCTCAATTTTCCCCTTGTGTACAAATTTCTATACTTAGGATTATTTGATCCAAAATATAGGGGGATCACCGACCTCTATTCATTACAATCTTTTGTTAATGTAGTATAGCATTCTTTTCACTTCCCAATACTTAGCACGAGTTATGTCTTCCTTTCATCGCTCTTTGATCACTCTGAAGACATCGTTCGAGCTAAGTATAGGGGGTGTCGTATATATTGTGTATATACTTTAGCCATAACTCGTACTTTGTGTGAGTGTGTTAATAAATAATATGGCTAAAAACCACAAAACTAAACATCACAAAAATTTCAAAACTTTTGTTGCATATAAAAATCATTCTTGTACATAGAAATATGTAAATATTTTTTTGTAAAAACTACTTTTGTACAAATGCTTGTAAAAATGTTTTGATTGTAAAGCCTTTGTAAATATTCTTGTATCAAAACTATGTATATAGTATAAAATTTTTGAAAAATATTTGAAAAATAAAAAGTTTGCAAAAAAATATTTGTAAATGTTTGTAAATATTTTGCAAAACTTTCTCTTCCTTGCATTAAAAAATTTTCATAAAAATTTGCATATTTTAAAAAATTGCACAAAAAGAGTTTTATACATATTTTCTTGTATATTCTTATAAATCATAGTTGACATTTAGACTAGTCTGGAACTAAATTGGAAAATGGAGCTTGGTTAAGACCTTAATCCACCTAACTTCAGAGGAACCTTATAAGATTTGGGGTTAAGACATTTCAGGGACATAACAACTTAATTCTTTGAGTCCACTAAGCTATGTTCACATGTCATCTTGATGAGCCTATGTAGAACACTTAACAATGCACACATGACTCTCAGAGACAATAACTTAACTTGGACATGCACCTTACACGTAGCTCAACACAAATGAGATGGTGAGGAGGCAGAATTCTTTGGCTTGGGATAGCATACGAGGCTAGTACTTCTAGGCGGAACCTCTCGTCTTCTTCTAGGGAGGGATGTACATCTCAACTTGGTCATCAGTGAGGTCTAAAGACAGGAGACTGTGGGTTGCAATAATGCTTCAAAAGAGGGATAGTCTATTGGCTCAAGAAGAAAAACTCCTTATGTACATGTTGCACAATGTAAATATGTTGTATATATGCACATCGAAAAAAATGTGCAAAAATATGAAAAACTCCAAAAAAAGGGACAAGTCTGAATACCTATCGGAGTGTATGTAGTGAATAAGCAAAGCTTCTATATTCTACCTTTTAATCTCATAGAAGCTTGCAGTTGGAGACTTAGCTACACTGGCTTTACTCTAAGGGATATGTGGCTACACTGGTCATGATCCATTCTTTTCTTTCCCCTCTTCTTGAGCTAGTTGAACTTGAACTTAGAAGGGAATACCCCGCTCCTCGAGGAAAGAGCTACTAGACTAGGGAATTAGAGTTACCTTGTTGAGGGAGGTTGTTTCTATGTTATTTCTGAGGTGGGGAGCTATATATCACTTACATAGTACAAGGAAAGATGCATAGTCATTAGAGTTTATGTATGTAGACTTGTTCTGATCTGGTTTATTGAGGAGTCTTTACCATAGAATTGTGGAACTTAGAGGCTGGTAAGTCTTAAACCTATTTCCCAATAAGGTTCCTACAAATGAATAATCCAAAGGTTTGACTGAGCTCCATACTTCAATTTAAGGAAGATAAGTTTAATAATCAACCTTGATTCTTTTTCTTTTCATTTCTTTTTAAGTTTCATTTCTTTTTCAAATAAGTGTTTGCTGAGAGACTAGGAAAGGTAAAATATAGGAGGGTGATGAATCCATGATTCTCACTCTTTATTCTTTTATTTTATCTCTTCTTCTTGGTGAAATACCCTGTAGATATCTGTAAATATAATAACTTAGCTTTCTGCATGGCATTAATAATATTGTATATTAGCATGTATTTTTGGAAAAAATAAAAGAATAAAGGAAAAGAAAAAGAAATGATGTACTTAGAATAAACCAGAGTGACACAAACCCCAAGAGAAGGTCAAGACTTGACCTGATCGCAAAACAAAATATGTAGAGAGATATAGGGTACACTTTCTGGTATATATATCACCTATACTTGTATATTATTTATTCTTTTACACCCTTGTATATAGTTCTAATAATAATATAAAAATAAAATAATCAGAAAATAAAAGAAAAATAAAAATAAAATCATCAAACCTTTGTATAAAAGACACACGTAAACATCACATCCACTATTTATTATACACCCTTAATACGTTGTAAAAATAAAAAAAATATTATATACTCCTAAAAATATGTTATAAATAAATAAAATATAAAATAAGAGTATCTTTGTAAAAATAAAAAAATAAAAATACTTGTAAATAATACATAGGTATAATATACCTGTATATACTATTATACACTGTACGTATATTAATTTATTTTTCATAAAAAATAAAAAATCATAGAAAATACTTTAAGAAATAATAAATATTTTTTATTTTATACACTTTTTATCTGAAATTCATTTACTATTTTTTATTGAAATTTCTTTATTTTGTAAATCCATGATTTTCTATTGGTCCATGTGAGTTCGTTAACCCTGGTCAACGTCACCCCCCAGGTCGGGTCGGGTCTCACCCCTCTCACCGGAGCCACTTTCCTGAATTCTTGTGCCCACACCCGATCGCCTCTTGCCTTGATATTCAGACCAGAATTCCTCGTACATCCGAGATTTACATGTATCCCTAGAATAACCTGGATCCCCTAGGGTTTTGTTCCATCTATCGATCTTTCCAGACCCTGGGGAACCTTATAAAACCTCTCTTTAGCTTCGTCGGCTCTCCAGCTCGTCCCTCGCGCCCCATTCTTCCCTAGCCACCTTTCGTGGAGTGACAACCACTCAAGGAGCAGCTTAGGATCTTTAGGGAGGAGCTTGGAGGCTCGTCGCTCAGACGTGGTCGGACTCCTCGCCGCGTGAAGCCTCTCTCGCCAGTCACAACAGATCGAGGCCATAACCCATCCCCCCACCTTTGCCTGAAGCTCAGGAATACATCCCGACCTTCAGGTATCAGTTTTAGCCTCACATTTTCCCTGTTCGATCACATCTTCTCATTTAGCTCCGCCGTCGTTCCTTGGCTTCAACCACGAGGTCTGGAGCCCTTCACCCACATCTATCCGCTTCGATCGATGCCTCATCGCACCCCACACCTTCTCACGCAACCTATCCCCCCAAAGGCTCGATCATCAGGTCGAGATTAGGAAAGGTCTCCTTCCCCCGCACTTGCCGGAGACCCAAACCTCACCCCTGTCGCTTCTTTCCATTTTATCTGCAATAAAACGACCGGAGCGTAGCCCCCAAGTCCCCTCTTTCTTTTGCAGGTACCCTCACACGAGAGGAAGCTCATTTGGACTTCCAGTTGCTCGGTAGAGCAGCTCCAGGTGGAGCACCTTCACTCCGGCCATCCGACCGTTATCCGTTCACATCAGTCTCTAGCATTCGACGCGGAGCACCCTTCTAGTCATGCCGGACCTTCTGAAGGCTCGATCAGCTCAACGGAGCAGCGCCAATCCCCGATCAAAGTTCGCAGCCACCTGTTCTTGCACCATCACCCTCCTCCGTTGGATGAGGAGCGTAGCGCCAATTCATATCTGAGATGACCGTCTGAGCAGCTTTCCATACCGTTGGATCAGACCCAACACGTTAGATCCATCCGCACATCCCCAACATTCCCTGGACCGTCAGATCACTTTGCATAGGAGATGAGAACCGTTAGAGCCATCATGCGCACCTCACGTGCATCAGGGCATATTGCCTCTTTACCCCTGTATGTTTACGTTTTCATGTTTAGTCCAGTAAATAAAAGTTGTAGTTAAGAATATTTCCAGTTTGGACCTCATGTTTTTAGATATTTGCACTTTAGTCCCTCTGAGTCTGTAGCATGTGCGTGCTCACATGAGTTTTGGTTCATTTGCACTTTTTGCCTTAGATTTCTCTACTGTTGTGGAATGGATGTTAACTTTTCAGAAATTACATGTATGCCCATGTGCGTAGTATAATGAGCATGTGCGTGATTTAAGTGGACTTTTTGCAGATCAGACCTTAAGTTTTTAAAGTGTGTTATTCATTTGGTCCAGAAATTTAAATTGTTTACATTTCGATCCCTGTGAACTGTGATTAATTATACACCTTTTATTGGACTTAATAAATATCAAATTAATTCAAAAAATTAATTCAAAAAATTGCGTAAAAATTACCATTGACTCCTGTTAGTGTGTAATATTTTCTATGATTTTATTGGATTAATTTATTTGCTTTTCATATTTTTAAAATTCAAAACCCCTCGAAAGCATCCCTGTTTGCCTTAGAAAAATCATAAAAAATCAAAAAATGTTTTAAAATTTTTAAAAAAATTTCTGTGTGTGCCTTTTTGTGTGTTTTATTTACATTGTTAAATCTATTTGAAACTTCACTCTAAAAATTTTAAAAATTACAAACACCTAAATATTATAAAAATCATATAAAATCAAAGAAAAATCCAAAAGTTCTATTTTCAATTCCTGATTGTAGGTTTTTATTTGTCATAAAATTGCTATCCAAAACTTTAGGTATTTTAATATTTTAACTTGTAATTTAGTCATGGCTTTGTACTGCTTGCCTTTTTGAGCTTTATTTGATTTTTAGAAAACTGCAAAAACATCAAATAATCCCATAAAACTACAAAAAAATATTTTAAAAATCTTTAAAATCTAAAAATATTTTACCTCTATTTTCTGTGCATTTTTCATTATTTAGAAAAATTCAAAAATATTATTGTGTTGCTTTCTCTCATTTTTGTAGATTTTGTTTTCTTATTACAAATTAAAAATTTGCAAAATTAAAAACCACTAAATATTATTTTATTTTGAGAAATTTGACTACTTCGTATTATTTTTGTGCTCCTTGTGTTCAATCCTGGTGGCTATACCAGGTAAATAAAATAGCAAACCGCTTACATGTATTGATTGTTTGATATTCCTTTGAGTGGTTATTTTTCTTGATTGAGCCCGAATGATTGATTGTGGTCGCAACGACCTTGGATTTTACTTGATACTTAACTCTGATTGATCGTACGCTCATCAATCCCATATACCAACTTTAATATGCAAACACGTAGAGATACATCTACATTTGATTCCCTACCACAAATATGTTGTATATATGAATCCACATCTATTTTAAAGTAGTTACATATTTGGATATCACATTGATATTAGTAAACATCTATCTGAATCAATATATCCCATATACCAACTTTAGGAGTGCACATGGATCAGATTAGGTCAGATTTTGGTTTAATTTGCGTCTAATCCACACTTAATGAATTTTTTATTTTTCCCATCCCATATAATCCAATCCATTAAATATGCAAATCCAATCTATCAAATTTCGAATTGATCTGATTGGTTCTGATTTTTCACATTCACATATTGTCAGTTCGTAAGCTATGATTTAGTTTGTAGCACACTATACTTCAACGTTTGATTCTAAAATTGAGAGTATGGATAAATGTAAAGAATATAATAGTTACATTTTTTGAAGCAAAAATATATGTACTTGTTATGAATTTAGTACAAAAAACACATTTTATAACTAAATATAAATAACACATTTGTAATCCCTAGAAACCATAGAAGTATCATGTTGACTTTGAATAAAATTGCAAGTTTATTTATATATCAAATATGAAATTATTAACATGTAATTCACTTGCTTGGCTACATGGTGCGGGAGGGAGGACTGTGCACGAGGGAGTCTGGGACAACGATTGTGCGTGACTGCATGGTGCGAGAGAGAGGCACCTGAGGTTCCTGGCTACGCACGCACAAAGGAGGTCTGGGAGAGCCAAAGACAAGGTCTAATTACGTATGGGCGAGGGAGGTCTAGTTGGCGAGGAAGGTTTAATTACGAGTGCACGACTGGAGATGAGGAGGGTACAAATGAGGATGAGCTGGCAGTTGGGGGTGGGTATGAGATTGCACATGTGTGAGGGAGATCTGGGAGAGCCAAGGACAAGGTCAGGATATTTGGTTGCACATGCGCGCAACTAGGGACAAGGACGATAATCGGTGAAGATGTGTGTCCGAGTGTGGAGATGTGCACGACACATGTAGGTGTTTTGTTTGGAAGGGTCCCATGGGAGTTTAGGTTTAGATATTATTTTTTAAAATGGATGTTTCGTTTGAAAAATTGAAGGACATGAAGGGTACCGCGTGTAGATATTACTTTTTCTAAATCAACCAGTGAGGTGGGATAAGGGATTTCCATCAAGTGGATTGGTGTAAAATTTGACTTGAAATGGGTTTAAAACTATAAAGAGAGTAGCTTCGGTATCTACACATAGCTTTCAAATAAAATTAAATATATAATATACTTTAGTGATAACAAATGAATTATTATATACTATTTGTTTATCAACGAATTGGATTGCATCATATATTAAAAATAATCTGATTCAATCCATAAATAAACGGATTTGTAAAATTTCAATCCTTTCCTAACCGATCCACTAAACTTATAAATCCAAAACAATCCAATCCAATGACAAGAGATTACATTAGATTACATATTTTATCCGATCCATATGCACCTTTATCTATCTTGACAAAGTTGTAATGAATTTCTAACCATATCTATATATTGTTATGAAATAAATATATTTATTGTATTGATCTTATCTAAATATTCCTTATACCAACTTCATTATGATGATAGATATATAGTACATATTGATATATGTATTGATATCCCTTTTTAAAATGAATACATGTACAATATCACTTTGTTATCCATATGCATTCGTATTTTAAGATCGATATAGATAAGTTAGCTAATTGTTTGCATTCCTACACGGATATATCTATACCAATGATGTATAGATTAAAAATATTGAAGAGAGTATATCCCTTAATATATCCCTTCACAATTAAAAGGAATGAAATCCCAATTCATATGCGGATACCTAGGATTGGAAAGAACGTGGATGTGGAATATCCACCGTTGGATTTTCACTGGTTAGATTAACTCAAGACTAACCCAAGCAATTGTCTCAAATAAAGTTAAAACTGAGGGCATGGTTTGTGGGGTAAGATGGAGTAAGTTTACGGGGTCGAAGGAGGAAATATGTTGTTTTAAAAGTCGAGGAGGTAATTGGCAAAGTTTATAGGGTTTGTGGATAAAAATCCATATCATTAAATGAGAAATAGCTCGCTTGGGACTTACAAGTCCATCCCTCTCTCTCTCTCTCTGTGTGTGTATATATATAGGAGTGATCCTATATATAGGTGTGATCATGTGAGAGTCAAAAACTGCGAGAGTATGAGGGCAGTGATTTTGGACCGCTAGATTATACTCATCTCTCTTCTCACAGGAGAGAGAAAACAAAATCAAGTAGTCCAGAATTACTGTTTTCATGCTCTTATAGTTTTTTCTCTCATAGGATCACTCATATATATAAATTATTTAAATAACAAAGCAACAACAATAAGTAGAAGAGGAGGAAGAGGATGACTCAGAAGAACAAGCACAACGCATGACATGATGCAGAAAGAGTATAAAAAGAAATCCAAACAAAGCTTTATTTCAAATATCTGCTGTTAGAAGAAAATATGAATACATCTCTTTGCATGTTAATAGAATAGAAATATGTCTTATATTTCATGAACATTTCAAATCCTTGTTGTAGATTTTATGCATATGTTATGTTTATTCATCTCATTTTAACTTTTAACAATTAGATTCTCTCTTAATTTGTGACTTATATGTGCATATCATATCTCATGCATGGCATGCGAAAATCCATTTATTGTTATTCATGTCAGGTGGACGAGTAAATCATGCATTCCATATCACAGATATCACCTTAAACTTTACTACTGAATATATGCAATGTTTTTATGGACAGTCATACCGGTTCCACAAAACTTCCAAACCTCAACGACCTTGTAGGGTTTTTTTTTTTCTGGTCGACAAACCTAGCAAGCATAGTGTCCTTACCTAGAAGGAGCTGGTGGCGAGCTTGTTGGCAGGAGCGGGCAAGGATGTTGTGATCATTCATCAAAGTGAGCGAGGAATGGGTGTAACACCCATACCTCTAAAAATAGTCCCACGTCTAAAACTCACGAAGTGTGAGAGTGTGTTATAAGTGGTAGGGATTACTACTTGATAACTTGGGCTTAAGCATTTTGGGTAGTTGTCAACGGATCCATTTGGGTCCGAACCCAACAAGTTGTCGGGGTCAGTTTTCCTCGATAACGGACCGGGGACTTAAGTCTGGGACGTTACAGATGGTATCAGAGTGGATTTCCCTCTGATAGTGGAAATGGCTACCCGAGAGGTGGAGCCACCCCTACAAAGAGGTAGGAGGAAATGGCTACCCAGAGGATGCAACCGCTACTGTCACTGGGAACAAGTGATGGACCATGTCGCAACGAGGACATTACGAATATATACACCCATACCCCTAAAAATAGTCCCGCATATAAAACTCACAAAGTGTGAGAGTGGGTTATAAGTAGTGGAGATTACTGCTTCACAACTTGGACTTAAGCATTTTGGTTGGTTGTCAAAGGATCCATTTGGGTCCGAATCCAACAAGTTATCCGGGCCAATTTTCATCGATAGCGGACCAGGAACCTAAGCCCAGGACGTTACAATAGGTGACGCACATCCTTTCGAGCATACACTAGTATCAAGTAATATAGCGAGGAAGGATGGGCGAGCAAATGTGCACGCTCACTTTCTTGACGAACACACATCTCGATATGAGCGAGCACTTGACGAGAACTACCGAGCTCGTCAATCCCATATTTTCTTGTAGTGAATGCTGCCAAAGTTAGCCATGGTGTTTCATATCACGCCGCTCCCTCCATTGTGCTCGAGGGGCTATCACATCACATTCTTTGTTCCAACTCTCTGGAATCCTCAAGTTACCCAAACCCACTCCAACTCGGAAGGACAACCAACCCTAATCTGTCAGCAGCTCCATGCTGGCCACGTGAGGGTGGGCCTTCTTCTGCCTCCTCCGCATCACGTGCTGGTGGTAGTACTGTTCCTACCACCCAAGAGGATCCTACAAAATCTGACGGACGTAAATTATAACTCGATAATATCCTCGCGCAGCCATCATGACAGAGGAGACGCCCCGACCTCACGTGGTGGCGGTGCCATACCCCGGTCGCGGCCACGTCAACCCCATGCTCAGTCTCTGCCGGGTGCTCGCCTCCCGCGGCGCCCTCGTCACCTTCGTCGTCACAGAGGAGTGGCTCCGCCTCCTAGGCCCCGCAGTGTCCCTCCCCTCCTCGCCGCTGCTGCGCTTCCGCACCATCCCCAACGTGCTCCCCTCGGAGAAGGGTCGGGGCTCCGACATCCTCGGCTTCCTCACGGCCGTCTTCACCAGGATGGAAGAGCCCTTCCGGATGCTCCTCCACCAGATGGATCCACCGCCGAGCCTTGTGCTCACGGATCTGTACATGAAGTGGCCCGCGGACGTAGCGGAGCGTCTGGGCGTGCCGGCGGCGGCGGCACTATGGACGCAGTCTGCAGCGGGGTTGGTGGCGACTCTGCGAGTTCAGGAGAGCTTGGCCGCCAGAGGGGAGGAGGAGCCCGTTGTTGCCAACTCCATCCAATGTCTGCTTCGTCTCCTCATCTTTATCCTCAAAAGGATAGGCTTGATAGAACTCCTTTCTTATTTCTTTGGATAGAAGATGTATACGTACCATGAAATAAAGTTTTCTTCAAGGGTCTTTTGCAAAATGGCCATAAAAAATGAACTATATATTATATATATACGGTATCATAAGATTCTTTACAATCTCTGTTTTCATGGAATTTTTGCACAAATGCTCCCAAAATATTGTCCAATTGTAATTATACCCGATCCTTGCAAATAGCACCACTCCCCATGCAATCTTATTGGCTTTTACACCAGAGCCCTTGGACAGGGACATATATGTTAGAGTAAGGTTATAGGGGTCCTGATATAATTACAAATATTATAGGGGTTGTGTGTATCGGGCAGACTCGATTGTAGGAGTGGTATAAAAAGCCTTAAATATAAAAGTAGATCAACTTCATTGGTGCTAAAAACTTGTAGGTTCTGCAGAAAAATCGTAGATTATATTAGGATTTTTATCAGTTGTGCTCCTTCGAGATAATGCAATATCGGTTATGTCTTCTTTTTGAGAATATCAGTTGTGCCCCTGTCTTCTTACCATTCTATCACTTGTGCCCCTCCGTTAATTTAACTGTCAATGAGTTGAACTTAACCATGGTTTTTTCAAATCATGGTAAAGTTAAGAGGGGCATAATCGTCCAAAAACTCCTTCCACCCATCCTCCTCCTTTGACTCCTCATATGTCTGCATCGAGGGCCCTCTCTTGCTCTCCAGTGGGAAGGGGGTAGGAGAGAGATATTGGTCAACGTCAGCGTCTAAGAGGATGGTGGTGAACTTCGTGATGGGGAGAGCAGCGACAACAGTGGCAAAGAGCGGGGCGATGCCGTTGGAGAGGGTGAAGCTCCTGTTGGACGGAGGTAGACTGGGCTAGAAATAAGGGCGAAGGGGGAGGATCTGGGCGGAGGGAGAGGAGCAGAGCAGAGCAGAGGATCTGGGCGGAGTGGGAAGAGCTGGGCGGAGGGAGAGGGGCGGCTGAAGGGGGAGGAGCTGGGCATGAGTGGGAGGAGTCGGGCGGAGGGAGAGGAGCCGAGCGGAGGAGCTGTGCGAAGAGGGAGGGGCGGAGGGGGGAGCAGTTGGGTGGAGGGGGAGGAGTTGGACGAAGGAGCTAAGCGAATGGGAGGAACGACGGTGGAGGGGGAGGAGCTGGTGGAGGGATAAGGGCGGAGGGCAGGACCATGGCATAGGGGGAGGAGCGGGGCTGGAGCGGGAGGAGCTGGGCGAAGGGGGAGGGGCTGGGTGGAGGAGTTGGGAGAAGAGGAGCAGGGGTGGAGGAGGAGCCGGGCAGAGGGAGAGGAGTGTGGCGGAGGTGCTGGACGGATGGGAGGAACGACGACGGAGGGGGAGGAGCTGGGCAGAGGGGAGGAAGACGATGACTTTTCAGTTTTTTTTAAAAAAAGTTAATTTCTATTGTGTCCCCGAAGTTAACGTCTGTTTGCGTTGGGGATGGATGGCAACTAACCCGAGAGGCACAAGTGATAGAACGGTAAGAAGTCGAGGGCACAACTGATATTCTCAAAAAGGAATGTGCATAACTGATATTGCAATATCTCAGAGGGGCATAAGTGATAAAAACCATTATTTTATAAAAACCGCAGAGTTATTTTTAGCAAAAAAAATTATTGCATTTGCTTATTTTTGTCTCCTCTGGTTTATTTGTAGACGAAGATGGATGCATGAAGTACATGCCGAGATACGACATCACACGCTCGCTTGAAGAGGAGATGAACACAGTAAGCATAGTCAGGATGATTGTAAGGTCCATTTCATGGATCCGAGATGGTTCGCATACTTTGCTTCTCACCACCTTCGACGAGCTTGAATCGGACGCCATCGGCACTCTCCAGCAGAAGCTTCCATGCAAAGTATACTCCATTGGCCCTACAATACCTTACATGGTGTTGGGCAAGAGCGAAAACGATACGGACTACTTCAAGTGGCTCGATTCTCCAGCCCAAGAGCTCGGTTTTGTATGTCTCCCTGGGTAGCTTCTTTCCCATCTCCCCGTCGCAATTGGAAGAACTGGCGGTCGGATTACGTGAATGTGGCAACCGGCTTCCTCTGGGTTGTCCGGTCGGAGACATCAATTCACCTGCAGGAATTAAGCGGCGAGATGGGCATGGTGGTTCCATGGTGTGATCAACTCGGAGTGTTGTGCCACCCATCAGTCGGTGGCTTCTTGACGCATTGCGTGTGGAACTCGATACAGGAGGGAGTGTATGCCGGTGTGCCGATGCTTGGGTTCCCTCTGGTCTGGGATCAAAGTCCCAATTGTGATTTGATGGTCGAAAATTGGAGGATAGGGATGAGATTGAGGGGAGGGGTGGGCAGAGATGTTGTGGTTGGAAGGGAGGAGATCGAGAATGCGATAAGGCGTTTGATGGATTTGGAAGGGAACGCCGAAAGCAAGGAGATGAGGCGAAGAGCGAGGGAGCTTGGGCTCAAAGTGTCGAAGGGCAGTGGAGAAAGCTGGAACGTCCTATGCAAACCTTGATGAGTTTGCGAGAGGTATGCGCATAGGATGAAATATGCAACACAATTGTGGTCTTCATCGCAGAGTTAGATTCTGCATATGTATTTAAGCTTGTTCTCATGACTTAAACTTTTGGCATCCAATGCAACTTTAACTTATAATAGAATTGGTCCACATATATAGATCGTGTATCTTATCAACACTTACTGGGCAATACAAATGCAATCTAAAGGCGAATAAAAGGCGCCTTTACAATGTGATACACACAGAAACCTCATCTCAAACACAAGATTCTTTCACGCTGTTACAAGCAAAAAACTCATCTCCAAAAAATTGAGATAATTACAATATCAGTCCTCAAGCTAATCATGATATCAGCTGAATCAATTCTTTCTATGTTGCGGCGGGATCCTGTTCACTTGGTCCAGCAAGTGTTATCTGATACAAAGCAGAGTAACTCTACTGTGAGGAAGAAAATGGAATACTCGATATGATCGAGATAAAGAGGACCTTACGTTGCAATCGAATGCATATCTGCGAGCAAGCATGATAGCAGCATTCCGTTCCCTCGCTGATTCAAAGGCTAGTATGTAGGCTGACCCCTTCTTCGGTTGCCAATAAAGAGATTGTGCTGCAGCATTTCCTCCGCCTCTTACGCCACAAAGCCTAAATAGACAAGAATGAATAGAGTCAGCTTGAAGAATCGTGCACGTTCAAGATGGGCACAGGAAAATAAGACTTCAGTCTATTTCAGTTCCAAATGATTTGGACCGCAAATATTGAAAGGGGAAAAATATTTTGGTCATCTGAAATAAAAAGCCATCCGCATGGATAGATTACGCAGTAAGAATTTCAACGTCGGATGCACTCACTACTCTATCTGGAAAGGAGAAATGGGGTTAAAACGGAAGAACAAATCATCACCCTAATCTATCCCACTCTAAAAACACAATCTATATTCTTCTTATAATCAGATCCATACAAAATGCCTGAGAGTAGACAAGTTTACTATATCAATTCCATGGCCTGGATACATGCCATGGAATATTTCATGCAAGGATTAGGCTCCTTGAAAGCACACAGATACATAGAACTGTTCTTGCTATTGCAGAATCGTTTTGAAGCTTTGGAAGCAACTACAAACTAATTCTTTTTAATAACATTTTTTAAGAATATTATTTTATTCATTACAAAATTTTCTGAAAATATATATTCCATCTTATACTCGGTGAATGGGATTGTTGTAGGTTGTTTTTATATTTTAATTTCATGATTGGCATAGCTTGTAGTTGGAAATCAGAAAAGATAGGAAGTTAACGAGATGTAAAATGTATTACTCATATATATATTACATACTATGGTTAGCTTTATATACCATGTATTTTGTTTAAATTTCTGTATGCTTTTATGCGGTCCTCGTATTAATAAGAATTTAAATTTGGACATGAATCAAAGTGGAAAAATATCAAAATAATAGTTCATTCCTGCCTTGAATTTCCATCGATAAACATTAAAGAGAAGGAAGTTGTACTGAACTTCAAGCATTAAACATTTAAAAGTTAATAAGAACCTGTATGTTGACTCGACTTCTAAATCACCTCAGTTGGTTTTATTTCTTTTATAATCCAAGTCAGAAGTTGTAGAAGCAATTTAGACGGCAGGCAGCTTGGTATTGTGGTCGAGATCAACAAAGGCAGATGTGCAAGTGGATGATGGATATAATAGAGGTCATGAACTAGGTCAAGGTGATGCAGCACTGCTAGAAGCACAGATGAGAACAGAGGGCGTGTAGACCATTATACTAGGTCCTTAAAATTTGGTTTTTCTGAAAAGATTCAATCTTATAAAGGTAAGATTGCTTTCTTATGATTCACGACTCACAAATATGCAAGGATTTTTTTTGTAACTAATGAGCACAAAGACATCAGCTGATTACAGTGAAGAGCCGCAGACAAGGATTACAAAAGAAACAAGCTTGCTAGAGTTCAGTTATAACGATATTTAACATATACCTGCATTGATGTAGAATACGTTTCTTTTGCTTTTGTGCTTCTCCCTTTGCAAAGTTTAATCCTCATTTTCCCCACATGAAGAGAGTGAATAGATGATGAATATTGATCTTTGCCATTCACTTGTACTACGACCACCTACAAAGTCTCAGATGAATGGATAAAATCAAATATTTGTTGAAAGCAAATAAACTGGCAGACATGGGCATCAAAAGCTAATTGAATGAATACAAGCAGTATGTCAAACACTTACAGACAAGTAAATTAAAATTTTGGGTGCTCACACTCATACTTTTAGGATAAAAATCATTATTTAGAGATGGAAAATATATCGGTTAAAGAGAGTTTTTGCAGTTAGTGTGAAATAAAACCACAAATTTATCTGAAAAACAACTAAAAAGAAGAAGGATAATTACACCCATAACCCTGAGTAATCTTGCAATAACAATCATAACCCTGCATAATAGAGAATTGCACGAGAAACCCCGAGTAATGCTTAACCTTTACATGATATAACCCTGTGTCAAGTTCCGTTTCGAATCTCTGTTAACTCAGATGGAAAAAGTTAAATATGGACAATTTTACCCTTCAAAGTAATTTTTATTTACAAAATGATACCCTCCCTTCTCCCATCGCCTGTAGCCCTCCGCCGTCACCTCTTCCGCCGTCCTCCCCTTGCTGCCTCTAACATGGAAGCTCTCCGGTCGTTGCCCCTGAAAGCCTCACCGTAGCCCCCCTCCTCCGCCGTCGACCCTGACCTGGAGCCCTCCCTTCCTGTCGCAACCCTCCCCCCAACTGCCCTGTCTGGATGCCCCCCGCCCACTCGCCGGTCGCCCTCCACCCATCCCCCCATCACCTGGAACCCGCCACCCCACCCCTCCTGTCGCAACCCCTCCCCCAAATGCCCCTGATCGGAAGGCATCACAACCCTCTGTGGAACCGCCCTGGAGCCCCCAACCCCGCGCCGACCTTCCCCTGTCGTGAAGCCCCATCCGCACTGAGCTTCCCTGTCGTGAATCTCTGTTAACTCAAATGGAAAAAGTTAAATATGGACAATTTGACCCTTCAAAGTAATTTTTATTTACAAAATGATACCCTCCCTTCTCCCATCGCCTGTAGCCCTCCGCCGTCACCTCTTCCGCCCGTCCTCCCCTTGCTGCCTCTAACATGGAAGCTCTCCGGTCGTTACCCTGAAAGCCTCACCGTAGCCCCCCTCCTCCGTCGTCGACCCTGACCTGGAAGCCCTCCCTTCCTGTCGCAACCCTCCCCCCAACTGCCCTGTCTGGATGCCCCCCGCCCACTCGCCGGTCGCCCTCCACCCATCCCCCCATCACCCTGGAACCCCGCCACCCCACCCCTCCTGTCGCAACCCTCCCCCAAATGCCCCTGATCGGAAGGCATCGCAACCCTCTGTGGAACCGCCCTGGAGCCCCCAACCCCGCGCCGACCTTCCCCTGTCGTGAAGCCCCATCCGCACTGAGCTCCCCCCCCCCCACCCCCCGTCGGAAGGAACCCACCCGCGTCGAGCTTCCACCCCCCTGCGCGCGCGGACCTTCCCCTGTCCAGAAGCTCACCTGCGTCGAGCTTTCCCCTCCCCCCACTCCGCGATGATGCCCTCCCCGCCCCCCCCCCCCCCCCCCCCCCGCGCCGACCTTCCCCTCCGGCCTGCCTGCACTCTGCATGAGCTTCCCCCTGCTCCCGCGCGCCGACCTCCGACCTGCAACCCCCCTGCCCGGAAGCCAAAGCCACCCCCCGGTGACTCTCCACTCGTTGGCCTCCGCTCGCCCCTCCTGTCGCAATCCTGCTGCCCGCCTGGAACTCCCGTGATCACCATCAACCTCTGCAAGTTACCCAACCCTCCTCCCGCGGTCTGCGTGCCGCCGAAAGCCCCGCACCCACTTCCCGCCTCGCGCGCCTGCGCGCCGCCGAAGCCCCCGCCCCGCATGCCTTCAAGCCCCCACCGAGTCCCCCCCAACCTGCAACGAGGGTCGAATCCCACCGACCTGCAACCCGCGCGCCGCCCGACCTGCAACATGCACGCCGCCGAAGCCCCCATGCCCTGCACGCCTTCAAGCCCCATCCCCCCCCGGCCAGCCTCCAATCGCCGCTTATTTATTTTTTCTTTTCATTTTTTTATTTTATCTAATCCTAGCCGTTAGATCATAGGTTGGTTAGATAAACCCGTCCATATGGTTGAGTTAACATATAAAACTAACGGAGGGTTATGCGTGTAAGACGGAGTGACTATCCGGGGCTTCTCGTGTAATTCGCTATTATGCAGGGTTATGATTGTTATTGCAAGATTACGCAGGGTATGGGTGTAATTATCCCAAAGAAGAACAGCAATTGATTTCCATTTTTTGCTTTCACAAATTTTCTAGTCTCTTGCTACTAGAGCACCAAAAATAAGCTAGACTTCCAACATCTTGGATTTGTTTGGTTCCAGGGTTAAGTTGAGTTGGGTTAAGTTCCTTTCAATGGGTTTAGCGAGATGAGTAACCCTTTTGTGAATTGCAGATGTTTGGATTAGGAGGTTGGAATGGTTAATGTGATATCATTTAGATATTATATTGATTATGTTTATGATTAAAATATTATTTTTATGTTGACTTTTTTGGTTGAAGGTGGTTAAAAATTTTATAATAATGAAATCCTGGGACCCACCCCATTATTTCTTGTTAGAGTATGTAATCGGATCCTTTCATAGTCCAATTATCACATCCACGCAGGTTGGTCCCCACATCGTCTATTAGTAGGACTTGGTCATACTGGTGGAGCTATATAATAAGCCACACACCACATGTATTTATTGAGAGATAGATGTTAACAAAAACATCAGCACTTTGAGGTGGTTATCATGTGGTTTCATCATGCTCCTTATCTTAACATCTGATTATTACGCTTCCGTAATGTTGTTTTCTACATGGTATCAGTGCGGCTTCAATTCTATATTTTGTTCTTGAAGATTATTCTTATGTTTGTAATTTGTTCAGTTCGAGAAGAGTTCTAAGGTTTTTGAACCCTAATTATGCGTAGCCGTCATCAATGCCAATCTGATTGGTTGTACTGATCTGAGGCCCTAATTCTGCACAGGTTCCAAGAACCCTAACTGCGTTCAGTAGCCATCCTAGAACCTAAATTCTGAAGCATGTTCACTGCTTCTTCAACAACAAAACTACGCAAGTTAATCCGATCATCTTTGGTGCACGTTAATCATTGCTCTAGTTATATTCAGCATAGGTTTTGGAGAAAGGCAACATCGTCAAGTCCGATATCTGCTACTTCATTGCCCTAAAATCTCCATGAAGCATTCTTCTCTTGAGTACAAAAGCCATAAACATTCAGATCAATAAATATTGGCTATGGCAGTTCTCAAAGAAGAGAAAGGAGGGGCTCAATGATCTCTTCCCAAGCACCCCCCTCCTGCCACAACTCTAGGACCACCAGACACAAGGTGCATCCTCTTCATTGTGCATTGCTCCAGACAAAGCCGTGATACGTGTTTACACAACTAAAAAAGGGACGGCACGTTTGCAACAATCTCATCAATGATGACGATGGGTTTCCTGCAACAAGCACACCTCCCCACTCGGGAGGGTTTTCAAGTTGACCACGTAAGACAGAGACCTGTGATAGAGGCTCGGTATGGAGAGACCCATAGGGACTCCATAGCAGAGATCACATTCTCTAAGCCAGTGTGGGAGAGACCCAGCTTCTTCAGGTTCTCTGCTGAGGAGACTTAGTTTCAAATTCTATTTTCCAATGATCGTGAACTCCACTACGAAATTATTCCGAAGTTCATATGAGAGAGAACCCAGTTCGAGGTCCCTATGAGCGAGACCCGTCTTCATAGATACACATATGGATATTCCCACGATGTTATTTGTTTGACACAACAACAACAAAGCCTTTTTCCACCTTAAGTAGGATCGGCTACATGGATTTCTTTGCCTCCATTCAGATCTATCTTGGGTCATTCTTGGGTTTAGATCCAAAAAACTAAAATCCCTTCGTATAGTCTCATTCCAACACTTCTTGGGCTTTCCTCGCCCGCTTTTAGCTGGCTCAACATTCCAAAACTCGCATCTTCTCGCTGGTGCATCAACTGACCTCCTTTGCAAATGGTCAAACCACCTTAAGCGATTTTCTCGCATCTTATCCTCAATTGGAGCTACACCAACTTTTCTTCTAATGGCATCATTTCGAATCCGAACTTTATGTGTGTGTCCACACATCCACCTTCGCATTTTCATTTCTGCTACTACCATTCTCTGCACATGTATATGGTTCACATGCCAACAATCAGATCCATAGAGCATAGCATGCATCACATCTGCTTTGTAAAACATTCCTTTGATTTTCAAAGGAATTTTCTTATCACATAGAACAGTAGAGGCTCCTCTCCACTTTAGCCAACCTGCATTTATTCTATTTGTAACATCTCCATCAATTCGCCCATCATGTTGCAAAATAGATCTTAAGTATCTAAAAGAATCTCTCTTCGGAATGTTATCATCATCAATCTTACCACAATCCCTTCACTATTGCTTCCATCAAAAGTACACTCCATATATTCAGTCTTAGCCCTACTTATACGAAATCCTTTAGTCTCCAATGCATGTCTCAAGACCTCACGCTTCTCATTTACTTCATCTCTAGTCTCATCAATCAATACAATATCATCAGCGAATAACATACACCAATGTATCTCATCCTGAATGTGACTTGTCAACTCGTCCATAATCAAAGAAAAAAGGAATGGACTCAAAGTTGAACCTTGATGCATATCAATGTTGATGTCAAAATAGTCAATCTTCCCAGACTGTATCCTTACACAAGATGAAGCCCTATCATACATATCTTTTATAAGGTTAATGTATAGGACATGTGCTTGTCTCCTCTCCAAAACTTTCACAATATCTCATGTAGGACAGAATCATAAGCCTTCTTTAAATCAATAAAAATCATATGGACCTCCTTCCTTTTAGCTCTGTCAATCTCCATTGTTCTCCTCAGCAAGTGGATGACTGCCATAGTTGAGCGACCTGACATGAATCCGAATTGGTTTTCTTTTACTTTGGAAACTTGTCTCAACTTCTTTTGATCACACGTTCCCAAATTCTCATAGTGTGACTCATCAACTTAATATCTTTGTAATTTGAATAAATTCGAATGTCTCCTTTGTTCTTATAAAGAGGCACCACGACGTTATTTGTTTGACCCTTCAGAGAAATGGAGTTGTTTTTCATAGTTGTGCAATCTTGCAACATGTTGCAAGATAAAGTTCTCTGATAAGGAGGCTCATTTCAGTTCAATGACTCTATACTGTCTCCGACAAGGAGACTCGATTCAGTTCCTGTGACTCTGACAGATGCAATACAAATCATATATTCTCCGACGAGGAGACTCATTCCACTCCAGTCCTTCAGTTCGTTCTCACCAGCACAATATGAGAAGCAACGTCCTCAGCAGGTAAACAATAGAGTTTGTGTTGAGTTCATATTGTTCGTGGTGTCATGTATTACATGAGTGAGTGATTTCTTTCTATTTGTCCAAGCTGAGCATTACATTCTCTAGCTTGAGGGGGAATGGTAGAGTATGCATCTTATGAAGAAGTGATTCATTCATTATATTTATTCCATAGGTCGAGGGTCTCTTATATAGAGAGAAAATCCTAGAGAGCCAAGAGGAAAAAAAGTACATAAAAGACCTAGAAGGATTACATGATACAAATAAATTAGAAAATAACTCTAACCCCCCCCCCTCAAGGTGAACCATATCCGTCGATCATGCCCAACTTGAAAACTAAATACAAGAGGCGCTTCTTCTGATGTATCATCGTGGAAATGTCTGCAAATTGAAGTTAAGTGGAGATGTATGGAACGTTGATTTGTCCTCCTCGTACTACATCACGAATGAAAGGACAATCAACTTCAATGTATTTTGTCTGCTTGTGGAAAACAAGATTGAGAGATTAAGCCCCTCTGTAGTGAATATCACCTCAATGCCAAGAAAGTAACGGAGTTGGCCAAAATCTTCCGTGACAAAGACCTTCTGGAGGAAGGTCTTGGTCTCTAAAATACCGACTTCCTCGTCTCCTATGACAACCATATAATCAACATAGACAACAAGAATGATGGTGCCAGTAGACCGTCGTCTGACAAAGACAGAGTAGTCAGATGTCGTCCCCTGAAAACCAAGGATGTTGATCTCAGTAGTGAGTCTGTCAAACCATGTCCTGGAGCTCTGCTTCAGGTCATAGATGAACTAGTGTAGTCGACATATACACTCCCCCTCAACTATGTAACCCGACGGTTGCAAACCGTCTCCTCGAGGTCGCCATAGAGAAAAGCATTCTTCACATCAAGTTGGTAAATGGACTAGACCTTGTTAGCATCAATAAAGAGAATGATACGTATCGATCGCATTCTGACAACATGCAAGAAGGTCTCAAAATAATCAACCCCAAAGGTTTGTATGAAGCCTTTAGCAATTAATATGATTTTCAACATGTCAATAGACCCATTAGGTGATTGCTTGGTCATGAAGACCCATCTGCAAGCCACAAGTCGAACTCTCGGGGGGCACAACACAAGATCCCATGAGCCCCGAGAGGTAAGTGCATTCATCTCCTCATCCAAGGCATGTCGCCAACCCCGATCATGCATCACACTATGATGATGTTTGAGGACGGAAATAACATTCAGGACATCTGCAAACCTCTTGTCACATCTAGGTAAACCATCAGTAGAAGTAAAATGCAACATATGGTGATAAGTGCATTGCATCTTTTGCTTACGAAGAGCTATCAGAAGCTCCTCGGGTTCATTCGGGGCAATAGTGGTTGGAGAACTCAAAGTAATCATATTATCATATATAAAAGGGGCACGCAAAGGGACAACCAAAAGTGCAGAAGCAGGCGTAGTGATATGCTTGCGATCCTAAACCATTGGTGGAGGATGGTGGTCCAAAGGGATGTCACCCACAGCCTGTGTGAAAAAGCTTGTCTACTCAAAGAATGTGACATAAGCAAACACGTACTATTCACGCCCAATAGGATCATAACATCGATAGCCTTTCTGGATACGAGAATACCCAAGAAAGACACACTTAATAGCATGAGTGATAATTTCTCAGATGCGTGGAAGTTATGAACAAAAGCAATGCAATCGAAAATTCACAGAGGCAGAGGAAAAGGAGACACATTAGGGTATTGGTAAAGTGAATGGAGTTCCCCCTTTGAGAACAAAGGACAAAGGAAGGAACATTGTTGATGAGATAGACAACAGTAAGGATGTCATCCCCCCAATAGTGCTTAGGAACACTCATTTGACTAAGGAGAGATCTGGTAATATTAAACAAATGCCAGAGTTTCCATTCCGCTATCCCATTCTGCTGTAAGGTATACATACAGGAGGTTTAGTGAACATCCTCCTAAGACACAAAGAAAGATGTCAAGTCTTGTTTGGTGAACTCAAGAGCATTGTCAATCCGAATGATCATTAAACAGGTAGAAAAAAAGTTCTAATATATTCAAAGAAATTTCTGACAATAATATATGAACGCTCCTTTATTAGATACACTATAATCATCGACAAAGACAATAAAATAGCGATGACCACACAATGTTTGGAACGAACACGGTTCCCAAACATCATAATGAATAAGATCGAAAAGATTAGTACTACGAGGCTCAGTAGGAATAGGAAACAAAGCTCGATGATGTTTCCCAAACTCACACGCCTTGCACTGAAAGGGCTTCAGAGTAGAGAGTTCAAAGAACATCATGGAGAGTCTTGACGAAGGGACGACCAAGATGCAGATGCCATAGGAGCGGGTCTTCGAAGATGTACGTAGCACCGAAAAACTTGGAATCAAAGGGTATGTCATGATAATACATGTCGTTCTTCCCATGAACCCTACTAAAAATTTGCCTCATTCAGATGTCCTCAAAATAGCAACAAGACTCATCAAATATTACACGACAATTAAGCTCGACACAAAGCTTATGAACATACAATAAGCTAAGAGGGAAATCAACAAAGTGGACCCCGGACAGTCAGAGCTTGGAGAACTCCATTGTTCCGACAGTAGTAACATGTGAGTAAGTTCCATTGGCGACTCGAACTGACTTCACGAAGGAAGATGGTACGGAGGAGGTTAGCACACTACCATCTCCAATCAGATAAGTAGAGGCGCCAAAATCAATAATCCAAGTTGGAACAAGAGTGATAGTAGAGTTGGCTATTGTATCTGAAGGAGTAGCTAAGACAATAATGGTAGTATCACTGGATCTAGTAGCCATGGGAGTCTGAAGAATCTGCATCAGGCGAGAGTAATATGGGTCATTGAGATGGAATGTTTTGCCCCTGTGGTTGTTATAATCAACGCTCTTCCACATCATAGGCATCCTCACAGGCACTATTGACATGATAAGGAGGTACACCAAACTCCTGCCAGCATCATTCAGACGGATGGTTCCACTGGCTACATGAGTGCATTATGAAAAAGAAGGACGATAGAATTTCTCCCACGACCACGGCCAAAGTCACGTCCATGTCCAGACTCTCATCTATGGCCACTGCCTAAGTCACAATCACGTCCTCCTCAAAAGTTGTATCTGCCTCCTCTCCCAGATGAGGGTATGTATGTAGAGCTCCATGCTAAAGGTAAAGCGAGAGACCGCAGAACAAATGTCTCCAGTTCCTCAAGATGACCAAAAATGGCCTTTACCGTTGGCAATGTATCTGATATAAGAAATTGCTCCTTCGCTGCTTGATATTTGGAATGCAGGCCATTAAGACAACGATATACCTGCCAGTCGGAATACTCGCATCCCTATTTAATACAACATGAAGGCTGAAATATCAAAAGATCATCATACATGCTAGTGAGATGCATGTAATACTCAACAAGGGTATAATCACCCTGAGATGCAGACCGGATCCGCCTATAAATATCCACAAGGCGTGACTTTGTCTTCTTCTGGGAGTATGTATGCTCAAAATCCTCCGACATCTTTCTGATTGTGTTATTATAGAGGAGATTCGAGGTAATGTCTGCCTCAACACTATTGATTATCTAATTGATAAACAAGTAGTTGTTTGTCTACGAGCTGTCTAACTCTTTGGCCTTGTCATCTAGAGGAACTTGAGTCAGGATGCAGAGTTTTCATTGACCACCAATGAACACCATAAAAGACCGAGACCAGAACACGTAATTTCTTGTGCCCTTAAGTTTGATAGTAGTGCTTTGCTCCATCATGTTCGTGATGGTGGTATTAAAAATGAAGGAGATCATGTGATCGATTAAGGATGCATACGAGGGCTAAAAGATGCCCTAGAACTCACGTTTGCCCGTAAAGAAAGGCTGAAATCTCAACATACAACAAATCAGGTGGGTGTTTGGGACTTGGGCAATGGTCCAGGAAGGGTCTTCGACCTGCAGCATGGCCGACATTACCCGAAGGAGGGTGCGGCTGGGCTGACAGCACTCGTGGGAGGGTGCTTGGACCGTGGTGGCACTCGAGAGGATGTCTAGGGGGTGTTGGCGACACCTAGGAGCAGGGCAGCAGCGCCTACTGGCAGTTGACGACACCCAAGAGAGCAGGCGAGGTCCGCGACAGTGACAACAAGCCACTGGTGGCACCTGGGAAGGGTGGTGGTTCCTGCAACTACTCCTTGGGATCGTTGGAAGGCCTCGCGTCGGACTCTAGGGGCATGTTTGGTAATAGGTTTGGATTAGGTTGGAGTATCCTCCTATGAATAGTAGTTGTTTGGATGGTTAGGAGGGTTGAAGGGTGTTGGAATGATAAATGTGATGTGATGTCACATTGATTGTGTGTCATATTAACTTTTCTTATGATTATAATATATTTTTTATGTTAATTTTTTTATTTGAATGTGGTTAAAAAAATTATAACAAAGAAATTGTGGGATAACTAATTCCAGCTCGGGAATGCAAGGATAGAGATAGGGGTATGCCAGGTTATCCCAGGGTAACATGGCAACCAAACGAGCCATAGGTACGGGAGAAGGGCTTGCACAGGTGCTTGTGAGGCTTAAAGGTGGCGGCAAGGATTTCTAGGTCAAAACCCCATTCTAGAACCATTGCTCTTAAACCATATAGAGAAGAGAATGGACCGGTGTGTTTATTCCATAGGTCTACGGTCTCTTATATAGAGAGAAAACCCTATAGAGCCAAAAGGGAAAAGAAGGTTTACAAGACAAAAATAAATTAGAAAATATAATAACTATAACACGTCTAAAGATAATTGGATCCCCCAGGGTCCAATTACCATATCAACACAAGTTAGTCCCACAATGTCTATTAGTGGGACTTAGTCATCTTGGTGGGCTATATAAGAAGCACCCCACTACATGTATTCATTGAGATATATATATAGAGAGAGATTAATAGAAACATCGGCCCTTTGATGCGGTTCACCCATGGTTTAATCCTACTCCTTAAGGAGTAGGGGTTCACATAAATCTCGGTGTTCTTCATGTTCTTTATCTTTATCTCTGATTATTGTGCTTCTACATTGTCATTTTCTACATTTCTAATACTTGATTTTAGGGTATAGATGAGAGTAGTTGGACCCAAGCAAGGGTGGCTTCATAGGTAGCCGAATTGAGATCTGACTCAACTATAAAGCTCAATAATCATGACAATGCCTTTGGAATCAAGCATGTAACATGGTCTTAATATGTTTCTCAATATCCTCCTCGTCCTGCAGCTATATAGTATAGTCATGTCAGCTCCATCATGTGCTGTTCCTTCTATCGAAGATAGCATTCTAGCCGTTTTCTATTCATAGAAATTGAGGCTAACATCTTGACCACATCCAAGCATACGCCTCAGCTCACTTATAAAAACAACCTCGACCAGCCTTGTGTATTTTAAAACATTGGATACTGATAATGAAGATTTACATGATTTTCCCAATTTCTTGGGAAGAAGATAACTTCTTTCCCCCATCTTCTTCCCCCATCTTCAGATAGGGTGTTGTATGCTAAGCATTGAAGAGTGCAAACATACATAGGCAAACCAAGAAAATCCCCTCGTTTCTTTTTCAATTGATAATATCCATTTATCCTACAGATTCATCTCCCAACCTAATCTTTAGTGCATTTAAATGTTCATCTGAGGTTTTCTTGCTACTCCTTTCTTTTAAAAGGAGACAAAGACAGCAGATTTTTTTAGGAGAAAAGGGTGGGCATCAAAAGTAATATCCACCCATCTATTTCTATTTATAAATTATTAAGAAATGATAATTACAACTGTCACGACTCAACAAAAGCCTTATCATGCTCCCAACATCTTCAACATAGAACCTCTCCTGACAAAAAAATCACCCTATTTCTAGCTACTAACCCAAACATCTACTGGAAAAAGATGTGATCCATATCCTCACTGCCCAAGGCACACCCGGGGCAAGAGTCCTTCACCCCATGAAAAATTCTTGTCCTACGAGAATCAACACATGGCCCCACAAGCAAGAAAAATTTTTCTGGACAGCATATCATTACCATATAATTTGAGGCAAGAAAAGCTCAAACAGAAGTGAGAGCTCCTTAAATTATGCACTCTCAAGAAGCATGTGTCTCTAATCCATGCATCTTGGAAGGGATTTCACACTTTATAACATTGGCATACTCCAGCCCATCAGTTTTCTTCCAAATTATCTATAGAGTATAGACATTAGTTGTGCTTAATTGATTTTATTGAACTTCGATGAGTATTAGACATAGATTATACACGTAATTTCCTTTTACTAAACTTAGAATAGAATGCATTTTTATTTTTAACTAGATTTATAAAACCAATTTTCTTGTGTTATGTGGTCAATGCATTGAAGTGGTGGAAGGGATTTCACACTTTACAACATTGGCATACTTCAGCCCATCAGTTTTCTTCGAAATTATCTATATAAATGAGTATAGACATTAGTTGTGCTTAATTGATTTTATTGAACCTTCGATGGGTATTAGACGTATACGATACAAGTAATTTCCTTTTACTAAACTTAGAATAGAATGCATTTTTATTTTTAACTAGATTTATAAAACCGATTCTATTGTGTTATGGTGTCAAGGTGTTGAGGTGGTGAGATTTTTTCAACTAACTTTATAAATTAGCATTCATAGGATGAAGCATAACTTTATAACCGGACTAATTGTCACTCGATCTTTGAATTTTATTTCCAAGTATGGCTCTGATGCAAATCAATCAACTGTTAAGTCTAGCATCCACCGTAGGAAGGCAAATTCTCCTAGGATACTTGGGACTTTCTGTCTCAAGTAAAGCGAGGGCTGAACTTGTGTTGAGTTTCTCTCTTATCCTTTGCTCAATTGGAAAACAAAGGCTAAACACAATGTTCAAACTATCTATCAAGGACTATTTAGCAAGGTTCTCATCCCTTTTTTATGGTGGGGAGCGGGGAATGAAAACCCTCCAAACAAATAAGATATTTCTCTCATATATTAGGACTCCCATTCCTGTCCGGAGAATTTTAGGATAATTATTCTGGTCAGCTTCATATCGTGTCTTCATGTACCTAGTTAATCTTTCTTGACTGTTATAACTAGGCAACACCAGACATCCACCTACTTATTAAATCTTAAGGAATATTTCACATTTTTATTGCACATCTTCGAAATAATACGTTAGCAATTATCACTTCTTGTAATTTGTATCGAAGATATTTGATTTAACCCCGTTAAAAAGTAATGTGATGTATTCCAAATCCACTTTCGGAAACATCGGCTTATTTAAAATTTGGTAAAACTTCATTTACTATAGAATGTGTATGTATATATTTTGCGGTTCTACAACCTATTTTAGAGTATGATACTTGAAAATTATAACTCAAGTTTCTTCTAATACAGAATTTTTCGGACATCAAAAAAAGAGAAAATGGACTTTCAACCCATTTATGAATTATAAAGGGTATGGGTGCGTATTATAGTTACCTATCACAGTATATTTCTTTTAGAAGCCAAAGGATGGTCCTTGGAGGTTATGGTCATCCAAAAATTCTATTGATAAAAATAATGTATGTTTATATATATATAGGGGCCTTTTAAATAGGACGCAGTCCTTCCTGAGTTCAGGAAGACCGGCCCTTTTTTTGTATAAAACACGAACAAGTTAGTAAAATACGTATACAGTTTGTATTATAGGTGCACGTTATAAATACAAAGCCGCATACAAAACTGCGCATTATAATAAAAAAAATTAAAACTGCACGTTATAATCATGGAAGGCCGTATCCCGATATATCGGCGATATATCGGCGATATATCGGTATCGACAGGTCACCGATATATCGCTGATATGTCCGATATCGGGTATCGACATGCAAAAAAGGTGAGCCGAATCCCGGTGTTAGCGATATGGCGTCGATATATCGCCGATATATCGGCGATATATCGGTATCGACATGGTACCGATATTGATACCGATATCTATATGTCCTTCCATGGTTATAATACAAAATTGTATATGTATTCTACTAAAGTCATCTTGTTTTATACAAAAAAGGGGTTGGCCTTCCTGAACTTAGGAAGGATTGCGTCCTATTTGAAAGAAATCCTATATATATAGGATATTTATCCAATGGACCATGTGCCATTTAGAGATAGGATGAGCCCCCAATTCCAGCAATCAGATTCCAAGATTTCAATCCTCAAAAAGTATGAGCCGTATTCATAATGGAAGGAAAACAAAATTGGAAATTATAAGTATTTCTAAAAATAGTATATGTTTATGAAAAGAGGAAGGCATGGGAATACGATTGCCACAACCTATGGTATTATTCTAACGTGAGGCGATATTATCAAAATTATGTAATTACTAAATCAAATTTCATTGTTACTATTAATAATGTTACAGTTATTACTTGAATTTAATCATAAATTACTTGAATCTTATCAAATTTTACCGAGGATATGGAAAAAAGAATGAATTAATTAATTTAAGAACATCTTAAAAAATCCAACGGTTATCGAAATGGGATCAAATATTACCGAAGAATTGTTGAGAAATATTAAATATGTTTTAATAATTACTGATGAAATGCAAAGAAATTAGAATCAAAGAATTACTGAAGCAATCTATAAAGTTCACATATACTGGTAACTTCATATAAGTTACTAAAGCTATGATATCACTTATTGAAGCTTTGATGTATATTACGGAAGCCGTCTATAGAGTTCATATTTACTTGAAATAATGTATACTTACTAACACTATAATATCACATTTATTTGTAACTTCATATAAGTTGCTAAAGCTGTGATACTGAAGATTGAATATTTAATACTGAAGCAATCTATGGAGTTTGTGTTTTTACTTGTAACTTCATATAAGTTACTAAAGCTATGATATCACTTACTAAAGCTTGGGTATATATTACTGAAGCCATCTATAGAGTTCGTATTTACTTGAAGCATCATATATTTTACTAAAGCTATAATATCTCTTACTGAAGCTTGTATTTTTATTACTGAAGTTGCCAGAGAATGGAGATGTTTTTTGCGATTTTGAAAATAACAATGACACAACGACGATAGACGTAATTGCATCCAAACAAGTAAATTAAATCACGAGGAGAATGCGGAGGGAGAATGCGGAAGCAGTACATATGAGCGCTAAATTTAGAATTTGTTGAATCACAGGATTAACATCTGATGGTTGATGAAGCGTGCTCATCCCATCTCTAAACGGCACAGAGCCCATTGGATAAGCACTCTATATTTATATTTGCATTGTATTTATATTTGTATTTGTATTTATATTTATATACTTATATTTATATACTTATATTTATATTTGTACCCACTTAAATGGTCTAGTGGTAGTGCAGCGTGCCTACCACCACAAATACCAGGGTTCAAATCCCTCCTCTTGTGGGGTTTGTGTTAGGTAGTCAACAACCAGCGTAAAAAATAGTTAAATCTTTCAACATGGATTTGAGCAAGAATCCATGTAGCCGACCACACTTATAGTGGGAGAAGGCTTTACCATTTTTATATTTATACATTTATATTTATTTAGTTAGTTAGTTTCATATTTTCTCCCCAAAGTTGAGGCATACACATCATTGGCCTCGAGGTTTATGACTCTCCTTCTAAGGAAAACCAATACATCTGTCAGTACTCTCTATTAAAATATGACTATGGACGGATACACACACATGTAGATACATATATGTATACACATATTTTTATATTTACATATCCACATCTGTATCCAGTTATATTTTCACTTAAAGCCAAACTTTTATCAGTTCAAAAATATGTCTGACCATATTCAAATAGCATACAAAATCGAAATATTAATTCATTTAAGCTGCACTTTTCTCAGTTTGTAAATTCGTGTAATAAACTCAAGTAATAATATGATATCAAAATAATAAATGGATGAAAAATAAGATATTGTAGTATTTAATTCATTTGGCATCCAACTTTTATAGATTCTATCAACTAAATATCTAGAACTGAATCTAAGTTGAAACCTTCACTTCAATTATGTATTGTATATCTCAACCTAAGTATTTAAAATTTAAAGTATAATATCGAATATAATTTCTCCAAATATAGTACAAGTAAAAATTAACATGAAATAAAACACCAACCCATTTTGACTTGTTCATCCATGCTTAAACATCGTCTTATATTTTAATGTTACCATGCCAAAAGATTTATTGAGCTACAGGAATATAAAAAAGCAATAAATTGTATTGAAAGAAATGTAAATATAAAAAGTATGTATCCGAGTCTCTTGTATATTATTTAGGAAGTGGATGCAGGTCTAATAAAAAAATATAGGTCAAAAGAAATTGGGTATGATATTAGTTTGTTGAGATTACTCCCCAATACTGGGTTCTCCGCTTCATATTTGCTCTGCCTATGAGCATAAATGCAACAGATGTTCAATGGTCAAATCCAAGTGTGAGTTGAAGGACAATAATAACATTTTTGTATATACCTCATTGCTAAGCTTCCAATCGCACCCTCTGAATATTAAGGATTTAAATGTTTAAGAGAACAAAGTGAAATTTAAATCAGTTATGATTTCCTAGAAGCTGGTATCTTCCAAAGTTTCTTTGATAAAAAACTAATGAGAAAAATAAAACATTGCAAATGCTTGATAAGTTCAACTATGTTAATGAAATATCTAGAGAAGAACCTAGAAATCTAAATAAAAAGCACATAAACATACTCTGAACTCAGAATCGGCCCTCCTAAAAAGTTCTTCAACGTAGCTTCCCAACCCTGGAGCTGTTCAAGAATATTACTCAGTGCATGCAAAAAGCTACAAGCATATAATGGAAATGAATTCAAAAATAAGCCGAACAAAAAAGTGGTTTAAAGTAACTAATAAATGGGGATGGTTTAAAGAAAGCGTAAAACAAGCAGAATAATGAATTTACAAACAGAAACTGGAGTGTTAAATTAAGTAATTATTCTAATAAACACATATTTCATGATGTGACTGGTACTTGATGTGAAGATTTGATAAAGGTAAAATTGATACTAAATTTTCAAGATTCTTTTCTAAAGATGGAATTAAGCATCCATCAAAAGGCACTGAGATCTAAACTCATGGTTGTATGACACCAAGCTCTGAATAATACGATGACAGTCTATGATCTTAAGATCGGTATTGTCACAGGATTTTCAATAAGCTCACAATGGCACTTGGTTAAATCCTAAAGTGGGATATGACCTAGAATGATTTGAGACGAAGTATAAGCTTGTATATTCTACAAAATCTGAACCTTAAGTTATAACATTTTGTAGGAGCATAACAATAAAACTTACTTGTAAGCAAGAGCTGTTTCCCTGTAGAAATGAGGGTGATGGTTACTACAGTGCCATGAAGCTTTGGTACATGTCACATATGCTTGTATAAGTTACCAATTAAATTTGTCGATGATAAATATATAGTATTTTCTAAAAATGTCCACATTCTAAATGGAAGCATAAACACAGTTCAAATGCCATGTATCTCTTCTTTCATAACTTCCAACTCATATGCAAGCAAAACCTAAACCCGAAACACACGAGCAGTGACCACAGAAATTTTACAATGTTCTAATGTTGCATGTTCAAATTTTATTTGACATAGTCCGCTATTTAAAATTTTAACTCTCACCATACTTTACGATCTTCTATCTGTTAGTAACCATCAAGATTTCTCTACTGGACGCTTCATTATGTCTCCCTATTTAACCATAATGAACATTAGAATGGGATGGTAGATCATCGGTACAAGACAAAGGAAAAGGGCTTAACAAGATTTAAGTTTGAACTATGCAGAAAAGCACAATTCAAACCAGATGATACAATGAATTTCAATTGCCTTGGTAAAAAGTGAGAACAATGGTAGGGCTTCTTAAATCATGGATGGAGATTAAAATTAAATTGTAGAAAAACCATGATTTAACAAGAAAAAGAACAAACCGGGATCTATTGGACCAGTGGTTGATATATTGGTTCGTTGATCGTCTAGAATTATCTCCACTTGTAAAATTCTCCCAACATCGGAAGGCTCCGGGGCATATACAGGTCTAGTTGCACCTGCACAGAGAAGGTGCTAAAGCTAACAACTAAATTAAATTAAACTACTAAATTAGATTACTAGTACTAAAACAGAGTACACTTTTAAAATATAACAAAGGGGTTGCACTAGCAGAGCATTATAAACATAGAAAGTTGGTCATGAACTAATCTAAATTCTTTAACTTTTGGTTCACATGCATGTAGCTGAGCAAGAGAAACAGATATTGGAACACACCTGCCTTTGTCTAGCATGAAACCTCTGCACAGATACCTTTGAAGAAATCAGGAGTAACGTCTTTACCATGTTCTACTTAATCGAGGTTAGTAGTCATGTAAAATACCCGAACCATGAAAAGATTTTACAAAATAAGGATTGACAAACCTGAAATCGCGGTCAAATCACCAAATGTATAAAAAGGCGAAGCCTTCTCCCACTATATGTAGGGTCGTCTACATGGACTCAAATCCATGTTGAAAGATTCGACTATTTTTACACTGGTTGTCAACTACCTAACGCAACCCCCACAACGGAGGATTTGAACCCCGGTCTTTTGGGTGGTAGGCTCACTGCACTACCACCAGACCATTTAAGTGGGTTAAATCCCAAATGTATAGAAAAGCTAAAATTGTGTCACGTCGTCAAATGCATATATAAGCTGTGCACAAAACTCTTCAAATATAGATTCCATTTTTGAGGATTTGAAAATCAAGTCTCCACAAATTTTTGGAGTAATTAGCAAATATAATTGCCACCTAAGTAGTTCACATGAGTGTCCAATAATTTGGTTTAACATTTTGATATCCATGATTTGTCGGTGTAACGTTGTAATTATTCTGTAAAATTGGTGATATTATAGACCTTTGGATGTCGGGATTTATGATAGACATGAGTGTGCCCTCTCATAAGAAGGTGGCAGCAGTTCTAAGGTTTGGCCCGATCCTGGGTGTTGAAGGAAAGGAGGCAGAGGGATCGACCGGTCTTGCAAGGGTGACTTGTCATGTGGGCAGCGATGGGGGCTTCATAGCCTTGTAAGGATTTGTTGTGGATACCAATAGAAGCAGTGGGGGCTTCATGCCCTCACACGGTGTTGTCGGGGCTCGAAGTGGAGGCAGCAAGGGCATCATAGGGGCTCCTTGTGGTGGCAGTGAAGGTTCCTTGTTTGCGATGAGTTTCCCGATGGAGGCGACTGTGGCTCCTAGGGAAGGTATGAGGCTCACTCTTTGATGATGGATGTTAACACTGTGGGGAAGGATGCCCATGAGGAGGTGGATGCGGGTTTGAAGGAAGGTAGAGAAGGCTACCCAAGTAGTACTGTCTACGATCACACATGGTCCCAATAAGAGCTTTTTCTTGATATCGTTGTGACAAGGAGGAGCACCCAAGGCATATCCATGTGAGAAGGTGATCTGCTTCTGTTACGATCATAAGTGTCAAGCATTGGAGCGCGACGATTGGAGAAAGCAATCGGCGGAACCTATGAATGATTGTGCTTGCGGTGGGATGTATGAGGCACTTCGTTCCCTTCTGTTTCAAAAGGGAATGGTTGCTTCTCCGAATAGGCATGGTGATTGAAAAGGGCATGGTGGAAGACTTTAATCTGAAGGAGGCAGTCGGTTGGACTCATTCAAATGGTGTTGATGTGGATGAGGTTTGGTAAACTGAGAACGTTCTTTGCATCCGCGGTCTCTTGACCAAAGATGCAAGTGTTGTTACCTCCAGAGGATTGGATGGGGCACCATCATCGATTCTTTGGCATCACCCTAGGTGCTTGGATGACGTTTTGAAGTGTCTTCCAATAAATCAAGCACGTATCTCAAGGGACAATATTTGTGTAGATATTTGGTTGTGGTAAAGGAGGCATTGGCCCCTTCTAGTTCAATAGGGAGGTCGTATCGTAAGTGATGGATTGCATCCAGGGGAGGGCTTAAGCTGGTGGCACCAGTACAAGGTCACACCATCACCTCATCTAGGAGATTGGAGATGTGGATTGGGTAAGCAATTATGCATCTTTGGATAAAAATTTTGTGATCAGGGAGGCGAAGTGGCATTAGCATGTCAGGCTCCTAGGCATTTCAAACAATATATTCATGCTCTTCTGTGAAAGACTCCTCAAATGTGGTGTCAACTTTAGGCAAACTTACAGAAGGATCTGATAACTTTGTTTCTTTATTTAAGGAGTAGGTTGTTTATGAAGGGCCCACTTCAATGATCTGGTGGAAGAGCAGTGTGCATACCACCTAAAAGAGCATGGTTCGAATCCCCCCCTTGAGGAGGGTTATGTTAGGTAGCTGACATCCAGCGTAAAAAAACAACCGAATCGATGTACATGGATTTGATCAGAATCCATGTATCACACCTTACTTAAAGTGGGAAAGGCTTAGCCATTTTAGTTAGTTGTTCATTCTTCCATCACCTCTCCCTCTTTCCAAGTTAAAGCTGGGGGGCTACAGAATGATTCGATGCCAGTGGTTTTTGAGAAGTTCCAGGGATCATGGTGACAAGGAGGTTTCCTTCATAGGCAAGATAATGCCTGAAGGTTGTGGTCCCTTCTCACAAGTATTAGCCGGTCTTCTCTCGCAAGAGAAGAAGGTTTGACATCCTAGGCTACAAAACTCATTTCTCAGGATATGGCTTCAGGGAGAAATCAACTCTGGCCATTACCGTCAGGACATAATGTTGTTGAAGATTCGTTAGTTGCTTGTTTGTCTTCAAGTGTAAGAGAAGAAGGTTTGAATCCCTAAGTTGGGAAACTCATTTCTTTGAAAAGGGCTCTAAGTGAGGAATCATCTCCGATCATTCCTATCCGAGGAGGCGTTAAAGATTTGTTGATTGCAACTCATTCGGTTTATTACCCCGCAGCAATATATGTTGGCATACAAGAGTCAGGTAAACGTCTCGGCATTTAAGCGTGAAATGGTCAATTATGTTGGGAATGTGAAGGGTCTAGGACACCTGAACAAAAGGGTGGTGGTTGGGACTTTGTTTGCCTTTTAGAAGGTGGACATCTTATACTTGCAAGAAAATAAGATTAACAGTTAGGATTCCCTGAAATGGTAATGTCTCAGGTCTGTGCCATTGAGGTGGTTAACAATGTATATGGTATTGTAGTTAATTGGAACAGTAAGATGTTCGTTTGGGTGGACAAGTTATTATACACCCATTTCATCATTATGATCCTAAATTGCCTATGGAATGACATTTCTTTGGCTAGGACATCCATCTTTGAAGTGTTGGGGGGCTCCACGAATGATGAGCTTTGGGCTGAATTGTAGGAGGTGGGCACTCGATTTTCGAGTTAGGCGTAGATCGTGGGAGGTAATTTCAATGTGACATTGCTAGCTGATGATAAACCAAGAGGTAGATGTATTTATGATCCATATTCGTCCTCTTTTATGAAGGTAGTGACCGAGTTGGCACTTGAGGTATGTGATGCATCCAACAACGGATATACTTGGAGTAACTCTTCGTCGACGTCTCGGATTGATCGCTTTCTGATATCTGCAAAGGCATTAGAACTTTTTCAATTGGGAAACGTTCATTCTTTATCTCGCTTGTTAGAAAATTAACATAGCTCTGATATAAGAAATATTAAATGCGGAAGCGTAATCAAAGATAATAGATTAAGCATTAAAGAACACTAGGATATTTACGTGCAACCCCACTCCTTAAGGAGCAGGATGAAACCACAGGAGAATACCTCAAAGGGTCATATGTTGCATTCAACTTTCTCATCCGATACAAGAGGTCTAGGGCTTCTTATATAGCCTCCACAGACCCTCCATGTCCCACCACTGGTAGATGTGAGATTAAACACCAGATGTGGTAATTGGATTCTGGAAGGATCCAATTACCTATCTACATAAGTGATGCATATACTCCAGTACTCCCCCTCAAGCTGGAGCATGCAATGCTCAGCTTGAACAAACAGAAATAAATCTCAAACTCATACTACAAGACACTATGGACAATATCAACTCAATGCAAACACAACCGTCGATTGCTGTCGAGGACATTGCTTCTCATGCCATGTAGGTGAGGAGGAACAAATGTGCTAGAGTGTGAGTCGAATCGGGTCTCCTCGTTGGAGAACGTGTGCATTATACTGCGTCTGTCAGAGTCACATAAACTAAATGAGTCTCCTCGTCGGAGTACTCTGGCCGGCCACAATCATGTGGACAACTTCTCCATCTCTGAAGGGCCAAACTAAAAAAGCAGTGGAGACATCCTCGTCGAAGTCCACGATCGCTGGAGAATGGAGTTTGAAAAGTCTCCTCGTCAGAGAACTGTGTCTCTTCCATAGTAGTTCAGAGAATGGGATCTCTACTCTGGAATCCCTATGAAACCACATAAAAACCCTAGCCCACATGGCATAAGGAATGAGATCTCTACTCTGGAGTCCCTATGGATCACATGAAAACTCTGAGACCAAAAACAAAGATGGAGACTACACAAATGATGAACGCAGACACGTACTCAACAAAGTTAAATATTCAGAAACTGGTCGTCGAGTCTGAAATCTGAAATTCTATGTAGAGTTTGAAATCTGGCTGGCCTGGAATCTGAAGAATTTGAAAAACTAGCATGTAGAACTCTACATAATACTCCTCCTTTCTCCCATACTTGTCGGAAAACAATGATATCGACAAATTTGGGAGAAGACAAGGAAATAGGGGGGAAAAGATACATAAGCCGTCTCGGTTTTTCTTCATAATTTTTTTTATTTCCAAATCAATTTTTTGGCTACCTTCTTCCCCTTTTTTTAATAGCGGGCTCCTCTCTCTTTTTTCTCTCGCATACGGTTTTTTTAACGTACCTTTTTCAAAAGAATTTCTCCTTTTTTTAAGCCATTCAATATTTTTTTAGCTTTTCATTTTTTATCATCATTTTTTTCGTAGTGATTTTTTGTACGATCCCTTTAAAAAAACTCTTGGCCCACTTGGGCCCAAAAATATCACCATCTAATTTTTTTTAACACACAACAACAACATAGCCCATTGGGCTTTAAAAAGGAAAAATACATCCCCTGTTTTTTTTTTATAAAAGGGCTGATGGATCCTTTTCTTCTTATTCCTCACTAGGGTTCCCAATCGGGAGAACCCACTACCGCCAACATGGGGATCTGTCGACACCTCCACATGGGGTGCATCCTCGTGGCCTCCAATGTGACTTGAAGATGGGCGGTGATGCCTGGGACTTGGAGATCTCTGCCTAGAGATAGGTCGGAGGAGTGCCTGGAGGGGATGCAACTCGCATGGAGGAAGATGATCGTCGCCTCCTCCTCGAGATGGGAGGCGCCGCCCATGGGTGTAGAGCGAGGTCTGCTGGGATTCGCAGGGGTCACCGCTGCTGGAGTGTGGATCCCTAGATGGGCTTCATGGTGGTCACCGCTACTATAGTGCAGAGCCCTAGAGTGGCTTCACGGGAGTTGTTGCATTTGGGTGCGAAGAGAAGGGGGCGACGCTGCCTGGGAGAAGGTTTGTGATGGTGTCGTCAGCGAGGGTTGCTGGGCGATCGAGCAGGAGGAGGATCATAGTTACTAGAGTGTGGAGTCTTAGAGGGGATTTGCGGGGTTGATGGAGTCGTCGTTAGCTACTGCTGGTGTCATGGCGATGGAGTTAAACCCCTTTACGGTGGAGCTACGGTTCTAGGCTAATGATGCAACCTTTGTTAATGAGATGATGGCCTGGAGAAAAGAGGTCCTCGTGGTGGGACTTGAAGGAGGCTTGGAGGAGGTGGCTACATGATTTAGGGTTCCAAGGAAGGAACCCTAGCCGCCGTTTGCTGGAAAAGAAGAAACCGCCATGCCAAAACTCGAACAAACTCAAAACCCGATCTTCTTGATAATCAAATCTCGAAAAAATAATCAGTGAATATAAAATCCTCAAGAATCGAACCCGCTCTAATACCATGTTAGAAAATTAACATAGATGTGATACCACGTTAGAAATATGAAATGCGGCAACGTAATCAGAGATAATAGAATAAAAATTAAATAACACTGGGATTTTTACGTGAAACCCTACTCCTTAAGGAGCGGGATGAAATCGCGGGAGAAGGCCTCAAAGGGTCGTATGTTGCATTCAACTTTCGCATCTTATACATGAAGTCTGGGGATTCTTATATAGACTCCATAGACCTTCCAAGTCCCACCACTGGTAGATGTGGGACTAAACACTGGATGTGGTAATTGGATACCCATCTACATAAGTGACGCATATACTCCAACATCGCTCGAGGTCGAACCATGCACCTTTGTGCCTAAATATCGGTGAATAGGACTCTCCCTTGTCCTTCGTGTGTGAGCAATCATGGATGCTTAAAGATAGTTTTCATGTCATGATGATGGAGTTCTAACTAGCATTGTCATTGATGATATGACCACTAAGCGGTTGGCGTTGAAGTCAGGTGCACCATGTAAGAAGCTTATGTCCTTCACGCCCCAGTCCTAGTTGCAACAGAAGTAGAGATGTGCCTTCACATAAAATGAACTTACCCAACTTGAACCTTGCAAAGAATAAGCAAGATTTAAGTGTTGAGGAGTTGCTCGATCATGGGGAGGTGCAAAAGGTTATTAAGAAGGTAGAACGGAAGAGAGAGTTGGAGTGGAGGCATAGAACGAGGAGGAAGTGGTTAAAGGAAGGGAATACCAATACCATTTTTTTATGCCATGGTGAGTGGGTAATGTCATCGTAACCTCATTTACTCTTTTGATTGGTATGGAGATCATACATGGCGAGATAGTGGTGGCGGAGGTTGTTACCAAGCATTTCAAATTGACCACTAGGTGTCTATCTTCTACTTCTACCAGTACTCGATGGCTTAGCAGTGGTGTCTCGTAGATCTCCCAGATGGTAGCAAACAACTTGACTTTTGCATTTGAACGTCGAGAGATTCCGAGTGATGTGTTTGCTTTAATGTCGATGGTTGACCTAGTCAAGATGGTTACTTTGTTTCTTTTTCAATGAGTTTTGGGATTTTGTTGCGGAGGATGTGTGTGCTAAGGTTTCGGAATTTTCCAAAGGGAATTCTACTTTTGAAAACATGAACTAACTCCTCATCTGTCAAAGATAGATGTCATTGTTAGAGTGGAGAATTTTCACCTTATTACATTGTTTAACATAGAATTCTTTACTGTTGTAAAGCTATGGGCCAACTGACTTGGGGACATGCTTTGCTGCCTCAAAGTGTCATTTTACTTGGAAGACTCTCGATGGACATCATGGTCATGGATATGAGATTCTTGCTAACTAAAAGAGACAGAAGGTCATAGGGATGCTTTACAAGGTAAACTTTCATAGAGCCTATGATTGTTTGAATTTGCTCTTTACTTGGGCTTTTTTACACCATTATGGGCTCCCATACATTTGGATCACTTGGATAAAGCAGTGTGTTACAGTGTTCGGAAATGCGGTCCATGCGGCTGCATATGCGCCTGCATATGCATATTCGGTCACTTGACCGAAGCGCATATGCCATATGCGGCAATATGAGGTCAAAACGTATATGCATTCCACATATACGGCATATATGACCGCATATCTGATAGAATTCATGGTAATCCATGACATGTTGATGGCATATTAACTCGATATTTTTCCGAGCAACTCTTATATCATCATTTACATTGATGCAACTTTTCATTATTCCCGTATATGTTGCAATTGGGATATACAACAACAACAACAAAGCCTTTTCCTACAATTAAGTAGGTTCGGCTACATGGATTCTTCGTCTCCATTCAGATCTATCTTGGGCCAATCTCGGGCTTATATCCAAAAAATTAAGATCCCTTCGTATAGTCTCTTTCCAACATTTCTTGGGCCGTCCTCGCCCTCTCTTAGCCGTCTCAACATCCCAACACTCGCATCTCCTAACTGGTGCATCCGTTGATCTTCTTTGCAAAGGAACAAACCATTTTAAGCGGTTTTCTCGCATCTTATCCTCGATCGGAGCTACGCCAACTTTCTTTATGATTGCATCATTCCGAATCCGATCTTTATGTGTGTGTCCGCACATCCACCTTAGCGTTTTCATTTCTGCTACAGCCATTCTCTGCACATGTCTATGGTTCACAAGCCAACATTCAGATCCATAGAGCATAGCAGGTCTCGCGGCTGTTTTGTAAAACTTTCCTTTAATTTTTAAAGGAATTTTCTTATCACAGAGAACAACAAAGGCTCCTCTCCACTTTAGCCAGCCTGCATTTATTCTATTAGTAACATCTCCATCAATTTCCACATCCTGTTGCAAAATAGATCCCAGATATCTAAAAGAATCTCTCTTCCGAATGTTATTGTCGCCAATCTTCACCTTAATTCCTTTACCGTTGCTTCCATCAAAGGTTCACTCCATATATTCCGTCTTAGCCCTACTTGTACGAAATCCTTTAGTCTCCAATGCATATCTCCAGACCTCAAGCTTCTCATTTATTCCATCTCTTGTCTCGTCAATCAACACAATATCATCAGCAAATAACATACACCAAGGTAACTCATCCTGAATGTGACTTGTCAACTCGTCCATAATCAAAGTAAAAAGAAATGGACTCAAAGTTGAACCTTGATATAAACTAATGTTGATGTCAAAATAGTCGGTCTTCCCAAACGTGGTCCTTACACAAGATAAAGCCCTATCATACATGTCCTTTATGATGTTAATGTATAGGACAAGTACTTGTCTCTTCACCAAAACTCTCCACAATATCTCTTGTGGGACAGAATCATAAGCCTTCTCCAAATCGATAAAGAACATATGGAGGTTCTTCCTTTTGGCTCTGTAAATCTCTATTGTTCTCCTCAGCAAATGGATGGCTTCAATAGTTGAGCGACCTGGCATGAATCTGAATTGATTTCTTTTATGTTGGAAACTTGCCTCAGCCTTCTTTCGATTACACGTTCTCGAATTTTCATAATGTGACTCATTAGCTTGATACCTTTGTAATTTAAACAATTTTGAATGTCTCCTTTATTTTTACAAAGAGGCACCACGATACTCCTCCTCCAATCTTCAGGCATTTTCTTGCTTCGCCAAATAACATTGAATAGATTCGTAAGCCAAGTCAAATTGCGCTCACCTAAAACTCTCCATACTTCTACAGGGATGTCATCCGGTCCTACACCTTTCCCAGGTCTCATAACCTTCAAAGCCTCCTCTACTTCCTTTCTTTGTATTTGTCTATAGCTTACACGATTCAAGTAACTTTCACTACTAGCTAGATCACCCAAAGTGATCTCTCTATTTCCTTCCCCAATGAAAAGTTATGGAAGTACTGCTCCCATCTAGTCTCTATGTCCTTCTGAGTAACAAGCATGTGACCTTTCTCGTCCTTAATGCATCTGCATTTGGGAATATAATCTAGGATATTTTCTCATATCCATTTTTTCCCATTGTTCTTTACACTTATTAATGAACTGAATTTTCTATCTAATGAAATCTAATCTAATTCTTCAAATAAAACATGAAATAACTGACTAACATTCTGACACTTTACATTTGTGTTTCTAATAAATTTTATATGCAAATACGAATTTCCCTTATATTTTGTGTCAACATATTTTGTCCCTTGGAGATACATATATGTGTATAATTTTGGGTGTATGATTTGTATACCTATGATTATTCTTTAGCTTTTGTTATCTATATGATCTATATATACATTAATGATTTTCTTATAGAATTCGTGTGTTCCATGTTGAATCCAAATTTGTATATGTATATATATGCATTAAATTCAAAATACACACTAAAAAATCATTTTATAATATCATGCTTATATACCTTATTTGAAATTTTTGAGTTTGTTAGATCATCAATTTTTTTATATAATCACATTTTATTGTTTATTTTATAATATTTTAAATTAAAATATTATAAACCGCATAAACCGCATATGCACTTACTCCTCTGCATACTTATGGAATTCCGTATACTCCTCCGCATATCCGCTTACTCGCTTTAGACCGCATGACCGAACGAATACCGCATAGCGCATTTCAGAACGTTGTGTGTTACTATGGCTTGATGTGTGGTTTTGGTCAACAATCTTCCTCAGGGTGGTTTTTTTCCATCCGAAGAGAGGTAAGAAAGGGTTGTCAGATGGCTCTGCACATGTTTGTCCGGGTTGATAATGCTTCAATGATCATGGTTGATAATGCTCGTAAAGGCGGGCGATGCATTGGTTGCATTTGGGAAGAGTTAAACTTACATATTTTGTAGTATGTTGATGATGTGATCATGTTTGCTGAAGGAAGGATTCTCTGGTAGTTATTCTTAATCTTCTTGGTGAGGTTTCGAGCTTGAGGATCATCGATGCTAAAAATGATTTATGCCCTTTAGTCTGAGCTTTGAGATCTTGCAGTTTGAGGCTCGGTTGATGACTCCCTATGTTAGCTTACCCCTGTAATACCTTGGGATTCCTTTAGTGTGAGGTAAACTACAACAATCTAATCGGCCTCCTTTGGTGGAGAAGTTAAATTAGATTGTTAGTAGGTTGGAAGTCCTCTTGTCTATCGAGGGGTGAAAGACTAGTGTTGCTCAAGTCTGTCCTCTCTTATTCCCATTTTTTCCTCTCTTCCAGACTTTTTCATGTTGGAGTGAAAGGAAGACTTGAGTCTATCATAAGATGTTTCTTCTAGTCCTCTTCAGGTGGCTCCTCGAGTATCCCTTGTGAATTGCAAGACGGATTCTTTGAGAGAGGAAGCATGAAGGAGATGAATAAGGTCTTTCTGACCAAGTGGATCTAGTGTTTACGGGTTAGAGCAATGATTTGATAATGTTCCCTATTTCAAATGGTGTACAGGGTCACCCAGTGGCTTCCAAAGCATCACAATGCCATCTCTTCGACCTATTCTAGGGGATTGTTGTAATTTCATATTTTAGCGTGATGATTGGATGGAGGATGGTGCCCTTTATGAGCACTTCCCCCATTTATTTGCCTTGGCATCTGATCCAGAGGGTTTGTGGCTGGATCCTGAGATGGACTCATAGTTTCCACTTTTTTATTGCAAATATCGACTTGAAGATTGAATGAGATTATGGTGTTGATGGATGCTTTATTTGAATCTGATTCTCCATCGAATGAGTGTGATCGCTGACATGGTTCGATGGTAGATTCTCATTCAAAAAAGCTTACAAAGTCTAGTGTGGGGCAATGGTCTTCCATCCAGGAGGTTGCAATGCAGATTGCAAATTCACTTGGCAGTCGAGGTGTTGAAGAGTGATAACAAGGGCCATGTTTGCTTGAATCTTTCAAGATGTCAGTGCCTTATGTGTTTGATGTTTGGCTGACAATGAAGACATGGTCATCTTCTCTTTCTATGCAATAAGTATAAGGATGTTTAGGACATGGTTGACATCAAGGGGGTGGCAAATTAAGTACATCGTGATTTTTTGGGACTCAAGTCAAAATGGCAGGGGTCTACCAAGTCAGATAATGGAATGTTGTTGTAGTTTGGGCTCTTTGGATGGCAAGGAATAATATGGTCTTCAAACAAGAAAGCTTTTATGTTGAGAATGTTATAGAGCATGTGTATTGTATAATTGAGTTTTGAATTGTTTCAAATCCGGTAGCTACATTTTTATGTAGCTTTGTACTTTTAAATATGTGATTATATGAAGAAGTTTTTGGATGTGTATCATTTCTCCTCTTTAGTAAGCTTTTATTCCAGGAAGGCAAATTGTTGATAGTTTGGTTATAGTGACTGAGATCATAGCAACCCAGAAGAGATGGCACAAAAGGGATTATTATGGAAGGTTGACTTCTCCTAAGCATATGACATGTTGATTGGAGTTTTCTTTGTCTGCTCATGGCAATCCCCGATACATGGATAATTTGGTTCACTATTGTAAAAATCGGCTGACTAGTCGAGATCGGGGGGGGGGGGGTATCTGATCTGAGATAGCCGACCCAAATAATCGGGTCGACTAGTCGGCTGACTTTTAAATAGATTTTTTTTTGCTTTTTTAAAAAACAAACTTATTCTAATATGCTTAATGTTATATTTAAAGGCAATTACTCCTTTTGTTTCATTATGATAGTATAGAAAATGTACAAATCTATGCAAATATATAAGAATATATATATATAAATGATTTATATATTTAACATAATTAAAAAAGAAACCAAAATCAACTAATTGCTGAATAAATCCGATTAATCACCCGACTGTCGATTAATCCTTAATCAGTGACCCCACCGACCGAGTGCCGAGTGTCGATTTCTGCAACCTTGACTTGGATGAAACGATGCATCACTAGAACATCCTTTTTGGTGCTTAATAACGGTCGACATAGGGGGGAGGTTCCAGCCACAAAGAGGAGTACGATAGGAATGCCCCATGGCCTCTATGTTATTTATTATTGTAGCAGATGCCTTGCCTTGTATGGTTGCCCAGGTGTTACTTCATGGAGTGACATCATGATACTTTGTTAATGAGATCTGTATACCTCTATTACAATATGCAGATGACACCATCTTCTTTACTGAAGGTGGTATGGAGGCTAGAGAGATGGCGTTGATCCTCAAGATTTTTGGAGAGATGTCCGGGCTTGTTCTAAACTATAACAAATCTATTGTTAGCCCTTTTAGCCTACGAGATATTGATGTTCGAGCATGTTGTGAAGTTTTGGGTATGGAGTGCAAATCCTTGCCTATCAGTTATTTAGGTCTTCCCCTGACCAATGGAAGACTTGTATTGATTGATTAGCTCCTAATGATTGAGAAGTAGGAGAGAAAGCTATCGGAGTGGAGGGCAGCTATTTTGTCTTGAGGGGGTCGTCTAGTGTTGGTGAAGGTTGTACTTTCAGCTATTCATGTCTTTTTCTTGTCAGTTCGTCTCCTACCTGTTTGTGTTAGACGTCCGCTAGAGTTGATCATGCGGAGATGTCTTTGGGGTAAAATGGGCCAAGATGGGTCAGGAATCCATCTTGTGGACTAGGAGATTGTTACGCAACCAAAGAGTGTTGTGGCCTTGGGATTTCCCGCTTGGAAACCATGAATGAGGCACTTCTTCTAAATGGGTTAATAGGATATGGTGTTGAAGTGAAGACCTTTGTTGCAAGCTCATTCGTAATATCTATAGCATCGGGGTTCAGAGTAATCTATCCCAACAACCACCCTTCTTTACATTAACCTTTTGGAAAGGCCTCATAGTGGTGATGTCGCATTTTGCTAAACTATTTCGTCCAAGCATGGTAATGGGAATTCTTTTGCTTTTCGAAAATATAGATGGACGAGTGGTGAACCTTTGTCAACCAAATTCCCGCATCTCTATTCACTAAATACAGACCGTGAAGCCGGGTGGTGGATTATTGGGTGGAGGGTAACTGGATGCCCTCGTTCATGGCAGACTTCTCATATCAATGTTAGAGGAATTCCTTCTCCTTTTGGATTTCCTTAGATGAGTGGATGGCCCGTCAGATGGTCAGAATCGTTAAGTGTGGAAAGAGCACCAAACTGCCACCACCTATGGTGGACTTTTTGATCTGTGACTGCAACTTTATCTCGGAGTTAAAATTGCCAAACACAATCGGATTTTTTATGTGCCTAATTAGACGAAAGTGTATTATGACAAGGGATCGTTGTGGGAGAATCTTTGTAAAGTTTCAAGTATGTGCCATCTATGTGAGTTGCAGATAGAGATGGTGGAGCATGTTTTTTCCAATGTGAGAATACTTCCCCAATTTGGGAGGAACTTGGCCTAGATTGGTTGAACCGTCAAAGCTTGGATTTGTTTTGGGACTCTTTACTTATAGCAAGTGTTGCAATAGTCGGCCGACTAGGCCGACTATTCGGTCCGACTATGAGGTGTGGGGGGTTCCCGACTGAATAACCTTTAGTCGGCCAACAGTCCTCTTTTTTTATTCTTCTTCCTCCCTTCCCCACTTGTTCTTCCTCTTCTTGTTATTCCCCGATTTCTCTCAAAATCCTATGTTTCTATCCTTCTTCTCTACAGCACCACCGCACACCTGTTCACCCCTCCCTATCACCGCTGTCACCTCAGCATTCATCTTGCCATCACCATGATCAGCAAGTAACATGTTGCGCAATTGTTCCATTTCTCAATCTCTACCGAGAATAACGGGATCCGTAGGGACGTGACCAGTAGGCGGTCATCTACTAATGCCATCCCCAGGGGGCGGTGCGAGGAGCACGGGGCGGCACGGGGCAGGGGGAGGGCCCAGGGGGCGGCACGGGACAGGGGGAGGGGGAGCAGGGGGCGGTGCGGGGGAGGGGAGGGGGCGGCGCGGGGGAGGGGAGGGGGCGGCGCGGGGAGCACAGGGAGGCGCAGGGGAGGAGAGGGGGCAGCGCGGGGGAGCACGGGGCGGCGCGGGGGAGGGGAGGGGGCGGCCCAGGGGAGCACGGGGTAGCACGGGGGAGGGGAGGGGCGGCCCAGGGGAGCACGAGGTGGCGGAAGGAGCACGGGGCGGCGCGGGACAGGGGGAGGGGTAGGCCCGGAAGGAGGAAGAGGATGGGGGAAGAGGAGGAAGAAGAAGAGGATGAGGGAGAGGGTGTCAAAATGACCACTGAACCTTTTTTAAAAAATTAATTCCGTTTATGTCCTCAAAGTTAACGTCCATTTGCACTGTGGATGGACGGCAACAAACCCAAGGGGCACAACTGATAAAACGGCAAGAAGTGAGGGGGATAAATGATATTACTAAAAAGATAGGGACATAACTGATATTGCGATATCTCGGAGGGGCACAAGTGATAAAAACCCTAAAGGAAAAGCAAGTACCTCTCATGTCTCCTCTGATAACTCGGCAAATATCTTAACCAAGCCATTGCCCAAAGCAGTCGTCAACAGATGTAATTATAAGTTGAGCATAATGGACCTCTATGCTCGAAGAAAAGGAGGAATGTTAAGATTTATTTTATAGCTTAAAGGGTATATTTGTTGTTGTTTCCCATTTATTGGTTGTTTATGTAATTAACACAAATTTATCCCTATATAAGGGGGCATAGGAAATATATAAAAATATGAAAGTTCACTCCTATTTTCTTCCCTTTAGTATACCAAACTTGTGAGTTGTATGTTTGTTTGATATATTACTGTTAGAAAATAAACATGCGGAAGCGAACATGGAAAAAGATAAAGAAATATAAAGAAGACGGGATTTTTACGTGGAACCCTACTCCGTGAGGAGCGGGATGAAACCACAGGAGAAGCCCTCAACGGAGCGTGTTATGCATTGCTTTTTCTCAATGGATACAGGAGGTCTGGGGCTCTTTATATAGCCTCTCCAGAGCCTTCAAGTCCCACTGTTGGACGATGTGGGACTAAACACTAGATGGGGTAAATGGATCTCCTCCAGGATCCATTTACCCTGCTACAACACGATGGGCGCATACAACGAATGCTCCAACACTGCCCTCAAGCTGGAGCATGCAATGCTCAGCTTGGACAAATAAAAATAAACTCAACTCAACGCTACAGGACACTACGGACAATATCAACCCAACACGCACATTGTTGCAGTCGAGGACGTTGCTTCTCATGTCGTGCAGGTGAGGAGGACGAAAGGGCTGGAGTGTGAGTCAACTGAAGACTTGGAATCTGACCATCGAGTCTGAACCTGCGCCTGAAGTCTCCTCGTCGGAGAACTGGGTCTCTCCCATCTGGCTCAGAGAATGATACTCTATTCTGGAGTACCTATGATACCACATGAAAACCCTTGCCCTTAATAGAATAGGGAATGGTCCTCTGCTCTGGAGTCCCTATGGCTCACATGAAAACTCTAGCCTGACAACTAGAAGAATGATGGGGACCACGAACAAATGGTGGCAACATATGCTCATCTGAAAATGACCGCAATCATATGCGTGTCTGAAACTGGAGTCTCTCTCTGGAGATCTCGAAATGGGCCTCTCATCTTGGAGTGCCTCGATCTTGGACTCTGACCAAACTGTCGAGTCTGAATAACTGCGCATCAAACTGGGACTCGGAATCTGAACGTCGAATCTGGAATTGCGCATGAAAAATCTTCGTCTGAACTGTAGAGTCTGGAAATCTGACTTGGTCTGTAATCTGGAGTCTGGAAAATCTGTATCTGACTCGGACCTATGACTCTACACATATACTCCCCCTTTCTCCCATACTTGTCGGAAAACAGAGAAATCGACATAGTTGGGAGAAGACATAATAATATAGAAAATTGGGGAGAGAGAAAAAAGCCGACCACGTATTTTTCTTCGGCTTTTCTTGCATATTTTCTTTTTTTCCGGCTATTTCATTTTTTTTATAAGCCATCATTTCCCATTTTTTTAATAAGCCATTTCAACCTCTCTTTTTCGGCGTTCGTAATTTTTTTTTGAAATAACTTAGCGTACGGCTTTTTAAATTTGTACGCGCCTTTTCAAATCCCCCGCCCCTTTTTTTACTAACAGAGCCCCCTTTCACTCTCTCTCATTTTCTTTCTTTTTTTTAATACATGGCCTGATCCTTACACAAATAACCCCTCAAATTTTTTTTCATGGACCCGCTACCCCTTTAGGGTTTCCCAACGTAGGAACCCTTTCTCTTGAAAAAAAAAACGCGGACGCCGCCGCCGCCCCAAAGGGGCTCTCTGATCTGTGCCTGGAGCGCGCCCTGGAATCTGAGCTTCGCGCGCATGGGCTTGCACACCTGGGGGTGCCGCCGAAGGTACTGGTGCGCGCGGGGAGGTCTTGATCTGGGAATCGCGCGGGGAGGAACTGGGGCACTCGGAGATTGCACACCGGTACAGCAAGGTGCCTGAGGCGCATAGGGGTTAGGTGCCTGGGGACTTGGAGAAGATGCACCTCCGCAAGAGGTGCTGAAAGGTGCCGCCAATGGAATCGGGCGGTAGAGAGGGAGTCCCGTGCCTGTGCGGCTCCGCCTGGAGGCCGCTGGAGTCTCGCCAGGAGGAGGTCGCGCACATGGAGGGGGTGCGCTGCACAGGAGCCTTGGACGGATCTAGGGCGGGTTTTGTGTCTGAGAGGGATCGTGCCTGGAGGGTGAGAGAGGAGCGTCGCGCGCGGGAAGCCTGCTGGGCAGCGCCTCCCAGGGATAGAGCTCGAGGGCGTGCCACCTGCAACTGCCTTTGTGGGATCGACTGGAGAAGTTCTGGACAGCAGCCCTGCGAGGGATCGACTGGAGTGCCGCCTTCGACTGTGAGGTTGATTTGCGGCACCGCATGTGATGCTGGAGGAGCCGCCTTGTTCCTGGAGGGTGGATGCCTAGTCGCCTGGAGAGGACTTCGCTTCGCGAAGATTTGGTTTGGAATCTGGAACCGGCGAAGGAGAATTGACGCGCTACACGTAAGATGCAGCAGTGGCGGTTGCAGAGGGTTCCGCATGGAGTCTGGATCGAAGAGTATGCCGTGATGGTGTGATTGGCCTGGATGTTCCTTGCTGCCTTCTCCTGATAACTGGATCGTGGAACCTTGATGGAACACGGATTAGGGTTTCAAAAAGAAACCGTGAAACATATAAACAAATCTCCGCCTGAAGATAGATGTGAATGATGGTGGAGATTTTCTGAAAAGATCTTGAACAAGTCTTCAAAATAATCTTCAAGAAACAACCGATCTCGGAAAAATAATGAACATAAAAATCCCCGAGAAACGAACCCGCTCTGATACCATGTTAGAAAACAAACATGCGGAAGCGAACATGGAAAAAGATAAAGAAATATAAAGAAGACGGGATTTTTACGTGGAACCCTACTCCGTGAGGAGCGGCATGAAACCACGGGAGAAGCCCTCAACGGGGCGTGTTATGCATTGCACTTTCTCAATGGATACAGGAGGTCTGGGGCTCTTTATATAGCCTCTCCAGATCTTCCAAGTCCCACTATTGGACGATGTGGGACTAAACACTAGATGGGGTAAATGGATCTCCTCCAGGATCCATTTACCCTGCTACAACACAATGGGCGCATACAACGAATGCTCCAACAATTACTAATGGAATATTTATCTTACTGCTCTCAAACATTGTGAAACCTTAAATTTGCAGTTGTACGCAAATTCTTAAGAATTCGTTAGGTGAAATATCATTCATATTAAAAAATGTTGAACATGTTTATTAGAACAGGTTTAATATAACATAAATCATATCCGAACTACAATTAAATCCAGTTAAACAGTCTTGTAATCAAGCTACTTCCTTTTTTTCAAGAAAACTCGTTTGGTTCATTAGCGGCCTTACCTAAAAAATGTGAAAACTATTGTCATAAGTACTCTTCTATAGGTAGAGCAAGAAAATAGCTCCCACAAATCACAGTAACTTAAAATTTTGATCAAAATAATCACAAACCTGAAAGCACGTCTCTTTTGCTACCATCAGCCAGCACACGATACCATTGGATAAAGCCCTTTGAGATATCTGGACCTGTTTCTTTACAAGTCACTACTTGTAAGCAAGAGCCTAGACTCTCTGAACCGCTTATTTCATATAACTCCGAACCGGTCGGCTCAACCCTTTTGCTCATTTCTATCTGCAAAAGACAAAAAGGAGCTTCAGAATGACATAAGAATATTACCAGTTTTGGCTCTCAAGTGATGGCAACTACTTATACTGCTAACCATATCAACCAACTTATTCTCAATCATAGAAACACTTGATCAGTTTTTCAATATATTCTACCAAGTGACGCTTCAAAGAACCTAAATCCTGAACACCCTGTGCCACTCAGGTTCAAACCAGATGGGTATTATTGGCTCAGCCTGGTCATGCTTAAGCATGAGCCATGAGGGCAAGATAGCTGATGATCCAGACTGTCTCTGGGTCTTCAACTAAATCCCAGCAACAACAGAAGTATTTAAATAGGATCTGCCAGGTCTTGATGAGCATAGTATAAATTTCGACAACCTTCCGAATAAAATTTTAGAGAACATTATCAGCTTTATGAGAAAAACGCTAGTGTATAAGAAGTGTCAAATTAAATACACTCACAAATGCAGAGGGTTGAACAGCAGTAACGTCTTATTTGAAGTCAAATAGTACAACTGATGTTTCCATTTTATTTTGACCAAAGTGCTCTTGACAATCTGAAGCAAAGTGGGTTTTTTTACAGTCAACTAATGACCCCTAGAGGTGAGTAGTCATCCAATCATGTTAACAAGAAACTACAAGTCAGCTACAACATACTACAGTAATCTCTCCCAACATGCAGACCACTCAACACTAAGGTTAGCCATAGCCATAGAGGCCGTGGCATTCTCTACAGATGCATGTGCACTCCTGAAGACAATTTTATAATGATACAGGCACAACATCCGAAGCATCACCATGGATTACAGCCTGTCCATCCTCAGACTGGGGGAGTTGACTCCTTCCTCTAAGCTGATGACCCGCATTGAAAAATCTACACTTACAGAATGTGTTCCAAGAGGAAGAGTCCAACCGACTTATTGACCTACTGGTCCAAACGTATCAGGCAAAAGAACTGAACATTAAAGCCATGTACCCTTATGCCGAGCCTACTGAATACAGCTAGTCAACTTATAAAGACCATGGTAGCCAGTCTTTGCCTCTCAGTAACCACATCATAATCTTGATATTTAGAAGGGATGTTCACTTTTGCAACAGCAGTCGTGGATCAAGTTCTCATCCACTGGGCTGTAAGATTTGTGGCTCTGATTATAAGAAGAGGACATAGAGAAGAATCCACAAACCCACTCATATCTATCAATCTAATGACCGGAAGACTTATGAACTTCCAAAAATACTGAGCAAGCCAAGAAAATCCATGATTCACTTATGAGAAAAGCAAAAAAAGCATCCATGTCCCACCCCAAAAGAATTTCTACACTGGTAATTGGTTCCTGAGCCAAGTTTTTTCAAAACGAAAGGCGAAACAAGGTGGTTTCCCTGGAATAAAGGTGAGGCACAGCCTCGAGGCAATCAAGGCATAAGCCTCAATATTTCCAAAATTATGAAATTTTATCACAAATATTTTACTAATATTAATAAAACTATATATTCAGGCATGTCTCCATATTTCTAAAGCAATAAAATTGTTTTAGTGTACTTTTTCAATGTGAAGAGGAACAATTGCTACTGCTAGATTGCTAGTTTTAAATTAAAACACAACATACATTCTTATAATGTTTACAAAACATACATTTCAAGTTATGATTTCTATCCAAAAATACAAATAAATAAATGCCATACCTCAAAATTGTTGAAACCACAAAATGAATAATTCATAAAATATGTTGTCATTTATGCTAAATGCATAAATAACAACATTCGTAATTATCAAATATATAAGAACAACATAAATTGAAATTCAAATATAATAGAAAATTAACCAGAATTTAAAAAAAGAAAAGAAAAGAAAAGGTTGCAGCCTCTGCTTATTGCATCTTTGAAAGCGAGCAACAATTAAGGTGAGGGAGGCAACTGAAGGCAATGAGGCCTCCGGTTTAATCCTGCATCAATGGTTGGTGCGGCGGCAACAATTAACAAGTCAATCTAGGAGTGGTGGTGGTGGTGGTGGTGAAGAAGCTATCTCACTGTGAGATATCTCCTTTCCATGTCAAAGGGCAGGCAAATGCTTGGGTCATTAGGGAAGGATTCCATTTTAAGAGGAGAAAAGGCAGACATAAGTATGTGGGAGGCACTTAAATGCCCTCATACACATGGTGTATGCCTCGTTTTAATCTCAAAACCTTGTTTCTTTGCAAATGCCTTAGCCTTCCGAGGTGCATGCCTCGCCAAACACCCTCGAGACACTTGCCTAGAAGCATTTTCCCTCGGCATCACCTCACCTCGCCTCGAGCGCTTTAGCGCCTTGAGGCGTGGTTTTTTATTACATGAGTCAAGCAAGACATTTTCCAGTGGTATTAGGTTAAGCATTGTCAGATGCTGTACATGAGCAAACAGCTTCCCAGGAAATCATGAATACCAATACAGTAGATCATCTAAAACAAATCCTACTCAGAGTGAAAGTATTTGATGTGTTATAAAGTAATTGAAAGACATGATCAAATAAAGTAAATGATAACGAAAGGACAGTTAGCATTTTTGTAAATGGAAACTAACTGAATCTGCAAATATAACTTCTATTCACTCCATAAAATTTTGGTTGTAAATTAAATCGCACCTCCCTTCGTAGCTTGATTATACACATGGACTTCTCCTTAAGCTGGGATCGAAGTGCTTGCAGTTCATATTCCATGTCCATAACCTACAAGATATTTTAGCTTACATTATACCACGGTACTTTTTATGAGACTGGTCTCTTATCATTGAAAATTGTACTATGTTAAACTAATCAGTGATTTTATTCGATCAATCAGAGAACTATGTAAAACAATATTGTGAAAATACCACCGTAGGGGAATGGCCATTTGGTGTATGTATTGAACTACACAAATAGAAGGGGCAAAAAGAACTATAACCTAAAATGAGCTAGCCTAAAAAAGAAAATCAATTAACCATAAGATCCTCCAAGGTCAGAAGTAAGCTATACGTGGACGTGATTTCCGGGAATGGTACTCCTCTGATCTAATGAACAAGAATATAGTATGTAAAGGACGCACTGAGACCATGTAAAACTAGAACGATTTTGCATTATAAAGAAAGATATTTCAAATACTTGTGTTTAATAAGAAGCTCAATACAACACTTAAAATGAGTGGAAATGAAAACGTTAATGTAAATGCATGGTGATAAGAAATAAAAGAGTAAGCCCGTATAATGTTTGTCAGAAGAAAGTTTAAAATGCAGCTAGAGGATGACTAAAAATGGTGAAGCCTTCTCCCACTTTTTTATATAGGGTCGGCTACATGGATTGATCCGCACCAAGGATCGGTCACAACACCTTACTTTTTCCTTTAGGTTTTTTTGAAGAACTTTTTACTTTGGTTATAGATGAATTAACAAAACGCAGACTACAAGGGGAGGTGCATTGGTGCATCCAATATGCATGTAACATTGTTTTAGCAGATGTGACAAGAGATGGAGTAAACAAGTATGGTTTCCAACTAAGTAAAACCGAAAAAATATATGGAGTAATAGTCCAATGACACGAAAGATAAAGATGTGATGGATGTAAACTTTGGAACGCAATTCACTCCAAAGAAGAATGCTTGTATACACATAGGTTCGATATTTCAAAGGAAAATGCTATAAAGTTGCAATGAGACATACAATGCCTTATGATAAGGAGTGTCAAGTAGTTAACTACTGACGTGCGTAGAGAATGTTTGCACCTAAGAGATGGAGATGCTAAAGTGGATGTCTGGTCACACAAAGAAAAATCAGATTTGCAACGAGTATCAGATAAAATGTGGGCGTGTCACCGTTGGAAGATAGAATGAGACAAATCCAACTAAAATAATTAGGACATGTGAGGAGGTCATCTAGTTCTCCAGTTCAAAGGTTTGAGAGCTTAAAAGATAATCCTTGTAAAAGGGGTCAGGGAAGACAAGAAAATGTTAGAAGGAAATTATTAAGACGGATATGGTTTTTTTATCTAAGTTGAGGTGTGCCAGCATAGATTTTGTGGAGGAAATTTTGAATGAAAGAAAAGAAGAAATAGGGGTGTAAGAAAACTAAAATATCATGTGGAATCAAAGAGCATGAATAAAAAAATGAATTGCATGGTTCGAGATAGTCCCAAAGGACCATCTACTCTACGGGAGAAAACTATCTGGAGTCAGATTTTCCTATTATCTTTCTCAATGAAAATAAGAGGTGTGGGGCCCTTTATATAGCCACATCAACCCAAGTCCCACCACTAAACAGTGTAAAATTTAAAAATTTAACGAAGCCTTCTCCCACTACAAGTAGGTTCGGCTACATGGATTCTTGCTCAAATCCATGTTGAAAGATTCAACTATTTTTTACGATGGTTGTCGACTACCTAACACAACACCAGCAAGGGGGGATTTGAACCATGGTCTTTTGGGTGGTAGACACACTGCACTACCACCACTAAACGATGTGGGGCTAATTACTAAATTAATTCAACCCTTATCTATTCTCAACACTCCCCCTCATGTTGGAGTTTGCAATTCCCATCCTGGAGAAACTGAAAACTCTCACTCTTATGCGCATGACAGCACAAAATGCCTTGACTCAATGCAAACTCAATTGGTTTCTGATGACTATGATGATGCATCGCAGATCATGTTGGTGAGAAAGAACTGGAGGGCTAGAGTTTGGAATGCTGATCCCTAGAACAATGTACTCATGCTCTACATTGCATAAATTGGAGTTTTTAGAACTACAAGGAGCCTTCCTCCAAGACATCTTTGGCCCGCAAAGTGACTCCTCAGTGGAAGGCAGCTCCACCTTCCTCAAGGGTCAAAAAATATATTGCGGGAATGCACATACATAGATCTCAAAAATAAGCCCCTCTCGTAAGGACGTCGATGAGAGTTCTCCGTCATAAGAATTTCATAAGATCTCATATTAAAGATAAGGATCAATAGAGAGTGGAATCAACCATTCTCAACAAGGGATAATGGGAAAGGAGCATGCAAAGTGCGCATGGGTAAGAAGAATGGGGTGGAGGACTAGAGTGGAAGTTTTAAGAGGAATAAGGGCCCAAATTCAAGGAGGGATATCAAACCCAAAGGTTAACCAAGACATAATTTTATGTCTTCTCATTACACATAAAAGTGGTTTATATAAGAGTCAATTTCAACCAAGAGAGATATCTCTTCACCTAGATGCCACAAACTCTTAATCTAAAGAACAAATTCAAAGGATATGCGTTGGTTGCAGGTAAAAATGTGTCTCTGACATTTGGGCAGACACGATCTGGTTACCCACTTTCGCTGCAGATTTCTCCGAGCAGCATTACCAGGATTTCATTAGTCGATGGAGTCGTTAGTTCAGAGTGATGATTCTTCAACTGGAAGAATCACTGAGGTTTGGAGAGACCGCGATTTTTCTGTGAAGAATACTTCTTCTAATTAGTAGAGTTGAGATGTTATCCGATGGGCTGATTAGGGACTGCGGGATGATTTGAGACCTGAAAATCGCATCTCGTATTATGGTGTTCCTTTGGCTTTTGAGGCATGGTAAAGTCCTGACTAGAGATAGATGGTATCGTATTCTTTGCACCGGGGATGGTTCGTGCTTGCTTTGTGGATCGAATTTGAATCAATTGACTGTCGTATTTCTGATTGGGAAAAGGCGACAGGGATTTGGCAGACTTTGGAGACCGAGTGGTGGAAGTTGGTAGCATCATAGCATGTCCTCTTTCTGGGAATCTCTCTTCAACTCCCATTTCTATCTGAATACAGACATATTAAAACGTATTGTTGCTATTTGGGCCTTTTAGTTAGCTCGGAATGGAGTAGCATTCTGCTCTAAACGCTTCTATTTGGAGAATTTAATTCATCATGCACGGCTTCTCCTCGAGTCTTAGATTTTGTATTGATTGCTCCTTTTAGTTTAATATAATGGGGTAGACACCTACACGTGTTTCCTCCTTTTTATTCAAAAAAAGAGAACACCTTCAAAGGATATTTACTTTGATTTACAATTGAAAATAAAACTACAAGAGATGAATAATGAATAACTGGTTGTATGAATTCTCCCCGCGTTATAAACTTGTTACATCATCTGTGGACAAGTTATTTTTTATTTTACTTTAATAATTGGATATATGCGAGAGAATTTAAGATGGCAATTGCTTCTGGGGAAGAAGAGAAGGTGGCAGAATTGATCTCATATAGAGTCCACAATCAATGGACCATTATTTTCAACAAGGGGTAATAGGAAATGAACACGCCAAGTACGCGGAAGAACATAGAAAAGGACTAGAATGGAAGTTTTAAGAGTAATAAGAATCCAATTTAAAGGAGGTCTATCAAACCCGAAGGCAAAGCCAAGATCCATATAATAATTTGTCCTTTCATTACACGTAAAAGTGGTTTATACGGGAGTTAATATCATCCAAGAGACATACATCTTCCCCTAAGAGCCACATCTTTCATATAAATAACACTTTCAAACATCTAGGATTTGCAAAAATAGCTACAAAATATAAATAACAAAAAATTGAAATTGGGTTAATGCTGAATAAATTCTCCCTGCTTTAAAAACAGGTCACCTCGTCTCAAGACGAGTTGTTCTACTTTTTGGTTTTATAATTTGGAGATGGGAAGAGAATGCCACGATGGCTCAGCATTACAAGAGGAAGGTGATGGTCTAGTCCACGGTAGCATTGTCGGGTCACATTAATGCTCATGCAATTTGAATATTGATGGGACATATGCCTCGTGGAAAAATTGGACCCTAGCTTTACATGTCAATGGTGCAAAATTGAAGTGCCAGTAGTGCTTATGCATTCAAGTAGATGGTAGTAGTAGGTTAATTGTTAATGTCATTCTTATATCATCTGCAGTCCTTTTCTATGACTGTTAACTTCGATGGTATTACGGCGTGATTGATCTTGATAGCGATAGTGTGCAACAATTGGAAGTGCAAATGTCAACGATTGTAGGTGAAGGTTCATGACAACAACTATTGCATGCCACAACAACTTCCAAGGATGATATTAATGGTGGTACAAGTAGAAGTAATTCATCTGCTTGCATTGCAAAGAGTTGATTGATCCTACATGGAATTGGCAGAAGTCAAAGGCATTTTTAGCTTGCATTCATCCTTTTTTCAATGGCTTTTGGAGTTCCTCATGCATATATGTCATTATGTCAAGAACCTTCATGCATGATGCACAATGATACCTTAACCATCGAATATCTGAAGACATGAGATACAGACTTCTCTTTTCAACATGCTTTTTCTTCAAGCATATCTTAGGATCACCAAGTTGTGAGAGCAGCTTGGAAGCACCAAGCTCTGATAGCATTTGACATGATTGAGATTCTCAGGATGAAATTTGGAGGTGAGAAGGGAAGAAATGAAGGTGAGGGAGAAGATGAGACGGAGAGAAGAAAGAGGTGAGGATTGGAGTGATTTAAGAGGAGAAAGAATCTAAAGTGGAGGAGGGCTATCAAACCCATTGGGTAACCAAGATTTGTATCATTCATTGTTTTTTGTTACACATGACAGTGACTTAATAGAGGCAATACTATCCAAGAGCCGCACCTTTCATCTGGAAAGTACTGCTATCCAAGAGGCAGCTTTTTCACCTAGAATCAATTTTTCATCTAAAGCACACCCACAGGGAATGCATCCCTTGCTTTTACAAACAAAAATAAAAAAACAAGAAAATGAAAATTGAAAAATGAAAATTGTACTGCATCAAGATATGACCCAAAATAAATCTATTTGGAAGCCAAGATTCCACGCAGCCAACCCTACTTAAAATTGGAAAAGGTTTAGATTTTTGTACTTGTTGTATTCACTACTATATACCCCATATTTATGTGGATTTAATGGGGCTACCATCAGGGGAAGCCACTTGACTACTCACACCCTTATTTTTCTTATATCTTAAGGTATTTTCTGAAAATACCTAGGGTGATTTAGTGCACTAGATGACAACATGTTGTCATTCAAGTTTCATGTAAAACAGACGTTCCTAACATGTCCATCTATAAGGGGTTCATTTCAATAGTCCTACGACCGTTCTAAATCCTCACAGGAATTTTCAGAAAACACCTAAAGAAACAAGAAAAATCAGGGTGGGATTGGACAAGTTGGCTCCCCCTTGGGGGTAGTCCCATTAAACCCTATATATCTATATAGGGTGAAAAAATATTTCAATTCAATTTACACTCAATTACAGAAGACATGAAAGCTGTAATAATTGCATGGGTGATTGAACTGATTGATGGCTTTTAAAAAAACTGCTACAAAATAACCAACCGGATTAAGATATTGGTGTTTTCGAGTCTTATCTAGTTATCAGGGTTTTTCTGTGCATCATTATATAGATGAAAAAGGCAAATACAACAGGTAGCAACATGAGAATGAAGTTCATGTTGATGTGGGGTCATAACGAAAACGTTGAGCCACACAAAAACAATCTAGAAAAATAGTTGATCCACACCGACAATATAAAAATATGTCCATGCTTTAGTGTCTCATGTGTATCCACTTAAATGGTCTAGTGGTAGTGCAGTGTGTCTACGACCCAAAAGACCAGGGTTCAAATCCCCCTCTTGCATTTAGTGTCTCATGTATTTGCAAAGGTTTCTAGAATCAGAAGAAATGAAGAAATGCTACAAGAAAACCATCAAACATTAACTCACTTGTTTGGAGCTAAGGACAGATACTACAAGAGACAGATTTGAATGGAACAAACAAAATATACGTTGAACCTACTAGTTTTATTAAAGGTTTGGTTTCATTAAAGTTTGGTCTATGAAAAATGTTTTGGGGCATGCCAGAGACCTTGTCCTGGTGAATGAAAATTATTTCTTTTCATTTATAATATATTTTTTGGATGGCTCTCTAAAGGAGACTCATCCCATCTTCTCTCTCAAAAAAAGTTTGGTCTGTGCATTGAAATTCTAAGCTGATTTACATACCTTGGTTGGTTGATGCAGCATTTTAATTCGTCTAGCCTCTTGAACTTCCTTCATAAGTTCCTCGAATTTCTGTAGATAACCACAAACACCAAGATAGTCTGTCAAAATATATTTATTAAGTTGATTAACTGTGTCGAAAGAAGGAAAAGAAAGCTAATCAACTGTGATCAAAACGCAGCACCCACACATACAATGCAACATATTATAAAAACTGACGCAATATACTATCTTTCAATATGAATCAATCTTCTTTTTTAACATGGAAGTTGGCAAGCAATCAAAAAATAAGTATCCGCTCCTGAAGAGAAGAAGATCCTGTAGCCCCAACACCGGATCCATCACTCAGATCCGCAAATACCAGTGTTGGGAAAAATGAATGACTTGCTTTATTCCATAAGCCCTAGGCTCTCTTATATAGGAGAGTAGCCTATGGGTAAATTACATAAAGAAGACAACTGAAAAAATAAAATAACGAAGAGGTACAGGTACTCTATATGCGTCAACACTCCCCCTCAAGATGGAGCATATATATCAATCATGCTCAGCTTGGACGCACACTTCTGGAATGGGCCTCGAAGTAATGCCTTGGTGAAAATATCAGCAGTCTGATTCTCTGATGTGACGTGAGATGTAGCAATGAACCCCTTCTGAATCATGTCATGTATGTAGTGACAGTCAACCTCAATATGCTTGGTCCTCTCGTGAAAGGCTGGGTTGTTTGCAATGAACAAGGCGGCCTGATTGTCACATTCCAACATCATAGGAAGTGGTATATCAAGACATAGATCTGTAAGTAAAGATTTAACCCACATCATTTCTGTGCTAGCCTGGGCCATAGCCCTGTATTCGGATTCAGCACTGGATCTAGCTACTACTGTATGTTTCTTGCTCCTCCACGAGACTAGGGCATCTCCAACATAGACTGCAAATCCTGAGGTGGACTTCCTGTCCTTGGGGCATCCTGCATAGTCTGCATCAGCACATGCTGTGATAGAGATCTCCTTTCCCTTCTTAAATAGAAAGCCTGCACCTGGAGATGATTTTAGATATCTCAGAATCATGTGTATTGCATCCATATGGGCCTGACGTGGTTGCTCCATGAACTGGCTCACGCGACTCACTGCAAATGATATATCAGGTCTAGTGATCGTGACATACAGTAGTTTGCCTACCAGTTCTCTGTATCTTCTCTTGTCCACATCTTCTGTGTCATCATCATAGAGCTTCATGCTGGGATCCATTGGTGTCGTAGCAGGTCGACACCCTAGCATACCTGTCTCACTCAATAGATCTGTAACATATTTCCTCTGTGACATTACTAATCCATATGGATTTCTAGCAAACTCCAGCCCCAGAAAATATCTAAGGACTCCCAAGTCCTTGGTGACGAACTCGGTTCCCAGCCTTTCTTTTGCCTGTTTAATGCCCTGCTCATCATCTCCTGTAATCAAGATATCATCAACATAAACCATGATTACAATGATACCTCTAGCCGTCTTCTGTACAAACAAGGAATGATCAGCATTAGAGCGTTTACATCCTTGTTTCTCAAAAAAATCTGAAAGCTTCTGAAACCACGCTCTGGGGCTCTGCTTAAGGTCATAGATGGCCTTATGTAACCTGCATACCTTGGAACACTCCCCCTCAACAGCAAACCCAGGTGGCTGTTGCATATAGACTTCCTCTTGCAATTCGCCATATAGGAATGCATTCTTCACGTCCAGCTGATAAAGCGACCAGTCTCTAGCAACTGCAACTGATAACAAGATCCGCAGAGTGGAATGACGCGCCACAGGCGAGAATGTGTCAAGGTAATCCACCCCGTATGTCTGTGTGAAGCCACGTGCAACAAGGCATGCCTTGTACCTGTCAATGGACCCATCTGCATTGTGCTCCACTGTAAACACCCACTTGCAGCTCACTGGGCTGACATCTGGAGGCATAGGGACCAAGCTCCAAGTTCCTCTAGACTGAAGTGCCGCCCATTTCTTCTTCCATTGCTAGCCGCCATCTAGCATCCTGCAGAGCATCATGATGATTTCGTGGAATGTCTGTAGCTGAAAGTGCCAACGCAAACGTCCTGAAGTCTCTAGATAGCCTCTCAAAAGACACGGCTGCTGATAATGGATATTTGGCACAGCTTCTCTTCAGCTTCCCTAGAGCAATTGGAACATCCAAATCATCTATATTCTCATCAGGCTCTTGCAATACATCCTGCTCAGAAATGTCGTCAGATCCATCAACATTAATATTTTCATTACATACCATAGGCGAGCTAGTTGACGGGTCAGGACCATGAGCTGGAGGAGGCCTGCGGGTGTAATGGAATGGTAGTGGTAAGACAAGCGGTGGCGGTGGTGGTGGTGGTGGTGGTGGCGGTGGTGGTGGTGGCGGTGGTGGTAGTGGCGGTGGTGTCGGTATCTGAGGTGGTGGTGTCATGTATATGGCATCAGGAGGTATAGATGGTAGCTGCTTGTCTCCTGATGCTGAAAAATACATAACAGATTCAAAAAATGTAACATCTGCACCGATCATATACCGCCGACGCACAGGATCAAAACACTTGTACCCCTTTTGAGTTCTGGAGTACCCAACAAAGACACACTTGACAGCCCTAGGAGAGAGCTTGTCAGTATCAGGCGACAACTGATGGACGAATGCAACCGACCCAAACACACGTGGAGTAAGAGTGAACAGATCCTTGTCAGGATGAATGAGTGAAAACGGAATCTGTTCATTTAAGACAGACGAAGGCATACGGTTGATTAGGTAACATGCAGTAAGAACTGCATCACCCCAGTAGGAGTAGGGAACATGACTCTGTATAAGAAGTGATCTTGTGACATCAAGAAGGTGACGGTGTTTTCTTTCGGCAATCCCATTCTGTTGAGATGTATGAGCACAAGATGTCTGGTGAATAATCCCTTTTGAGGAGTAGTAATTTGCCAGAATGTTGGTGCACAACTTTAAAGCATTATCACTTCTCACAAGCTTGACAGATGTGGAGAAAACATTTTGAATTTCATTCAGAAAATGGATAATAATATTTCCTGCTTCAGATTTATTTTTCATCAGAAACACCCATGACACTCTAGAGAAATCATCCACAAATACAATATAAAACCTGTGTCCCTGATGATCGGGAACACGACTTGGACCCCAGACATCGATATGAAACAACTCAAACTTGGAGTTACTACTCCGACCTGGACGACTGGGAAAGGACGACCTGTGATGCTTTCCCAACTGACACGCCTCACACTGGAAAGGTGTGTGAGAGAGACCATAGGGTAGAACTCGACGCAACTTCTGAAGCGGTAAATGACCAAAACGCAGATGCCATAATAAGGTTGATACTTGTCCCGAAGAAGAGGATGAGGTTCCAGCAAAAGGAGTCTGATTCAGGCGATAGAGGCCTCCTTGCTCATAGCCACGACCAATCACGTTGCCCGTATGGATGTCCTGAAAAATCAAAGAAGATGGATCAAAAATTGCCCGACAATGTAGATCCTTCGTAATCTGACTAATTGACAACAAATTCATTGAAAAGTCAGGTGCATGTAGCACGTTCTTGAGCTGCATAGAAGATGTCAATCTAGCCTCCCCCTGACCAGTGATGGGGGAATGAGTGCCATTGGCAATCACCACTGTCCGACCTGGAGGGATCTGAGTGTATCCTGAAAGCAAACTCTGGTCGCCACATAGGTGATGTGTGGCACCCGAGTCCATAATCCATGGTAAAGTGTCTGATCTACTACTGTTCAGTGCAAGTATACTACCTGAGGTACTGGTAGACGCAGAGGCAGAAGCAGCGGCATCAGAATGACTCTCTGCAGTCGGTGCTGGTCCAGATGGTGGAATAATGCCCCTCAGACGGGCAACAAGATCGCCAAACCGTTGATCCAGAGTAGCAGCAGATGGGGGCTCTATCTGCTCAGCAGCTCGTGTGGATGCAGGAAATCCGTGCTTCGAGTAGCAGGTATCTTCATTGTGTCCAACTCGGTGGCAATAGGTGCATGTCGGCCTCGTGCGGCCACCCCTTCCACAGGGTCCACGTCCACGGCCCTGGTGATGAAATCCGCGACCTCTGTTTGCTGCCATGGCTGAAGAATTCTGACTGACAGCTGTTGAAGGAACTGTAATCCGACTCAGCCGATGGAAGGCTTCCTCCATGGGAGGAATAGTGGAATCGGCCAAAATCTGTGATAGTGCCGCCTCGTACTCAGGATCAAGTGCAGCTAGAAACACGCCCACCATGGTCGCGTTCCTATATGTCTTCTGCTGTTCTGGCGTGGCTGTCAGGGGCATGAAGCTATAGAGCTTCTCGAACATCCCTCTTAGTGATGTATAGAGGGAATGTAGGGGGCGACCATTCTGCTTGATGGTGAAGATATCATGCTGGAGTTGCAGAATCTTAGTCTCGTTCTTTGCCTGGGAATATGTGGCTGCCAGAATGTCCCACATATCCTTCGTTGTGGGTTGATGGAGGATGTCATTGGCAATCTCAATCGCCAACGTGCCAGATAGCCAAACCTTGGCGTATGCGTCATCAGCCTCCCAGGAGGCATTGGTTCCAGTCTTCTCAGCAGGCTCTGGTTCGGTAAGAATGTGCTTCTTACCCGTAGACTTCATCATGCTCATGAAATGCATTGCCCACAGTTCATAGTTGGTACCATCCATCTTCACAATGGGCGCCGAACCACGGAATGCGCCAATAGATGGGATATCTGCCTTGCTTTCTGACATACTGGATACTGAAGACTGGAACAACTGACAAACCAATCTGTGATTTGTCTACAATGACATAGACGGGTTTAGTTGCACGTGTAGACCTCAAGCAACTAAACCCATGAAGATGTGCGTGCTACGGTCTTCACGCGCACAAGAGTCACGCTCTGATGGTCACGCGCACGAGGCTGCGCAAAGGGTTGCGCACAGGGCTGCGCACGGGGGTGCACAAAGGGCTATGCACAGGCGCTATGCGCTATGCTGGAGGCGATCTGCACAGGGTTGCGCACAGGAGCTACGTGCGCTATGTGCGCTGTATGCGCTGCAGGCGCACAGGAGGGTGCGGGCTTGTGCGCTATGTGCGTTGGCGCTGGCTGATGATGCATAGGAGAGGCGCACAGGAGAGGCGCACAGGAGAGGCGCACAGGCGCTGGATGATGGAGGCGCACATGCGTTGGAGAGACGGTGCAGGGGCAGCACACGCGAAAGAAGAGGTGCACGTGCGGCAGCACAGCCGCGCGTGCGGCGGCGGCGTGGAGGCGGCGCCAATCGAGATGGAAGAGGAAGAGGCCGGCGGGTGGGGTGGGTTAGGGTTAGGGTTTCGAGAACTCCGGTCTAGGACAGTCGCTCTGATACCATGTTGGGAAAAATGAATGACTTGCTTTATTCCATAAGCCCTAGGCTCTCTTATATAGGAGAGTAGCCTATGGGTAAATTACATAAAGAAGACAACTGAAAAAATAAAATAACGAAGAGGTACAGGTACTCTATATGCGTCAACAACCAGTTCTTGTGGAACCCAAATCCGTAATCTCGGTCCGAACAGAGGGTAAGGGTATCTTTACAATCATCCCCATGGGGTACCTCTTTTTCAAGCAAAAAAACGGGTGGGATCCCGAGGTGGGACCCACTACCAAGTTAATAGATTATATTAACAAAAAAAATTAGTGTACATAAGCCCGAGACTCACACAGAGCCCTACAATGCTCAATAACATTTTCGGAATAGAAATTCTGCCCTTGGAATAAGAGTTCATTCCGTGCACACCAAGTAGCCCAGATAATAGAAAATTCTCTCGAATTATCTTCATGTGAACTCCCGCAAAAAGATCGTATGGATGCCCAAAAATAGACACAACTATCTGTCTTCACCCATGCAATTCCAACCGAGCTCCAAATCCTCGCAGTGGAGTCACAACGGAAGAGAAGATGATCCAAATCTCCGGGTTCTACCCTGCATCTATCACAAAGTTGGTCATCAATGTTGAGAAATCTACCACGCATGTCTTTCTTCAATAACTGCCCATGTCTGAAGCACCACAAGAAAACCTTTATTCTCCTCGAGATGTTGCTTCTCCAAATAATATTCAAGTCATGTACCAGTTCTCCATGTATCGGTGTTTGCTTGCCTACAAACAAATGGCATGCCTTCTTGACTAAGAATCTACCATGCGACCATACAAAGTCATTCCTCTCTTGTGATGTACCTCCAACTTCAGCTAATACCATTTGCAGCGTCAGAAAATTCTCTAATTTCTGCTCCGAGAACTCCGCCGAGAAAGACGGCGACCAGGTCCCACTAGTTCAGACCTGATGTACCCTAGTCTCCCTATCTTTAGCGATCGCCAAGAGCCGTGGGAACCGCTCCCCCAGTGACCATTCTCCCGTCCAATTGTCTCTCTAAAAATGGAAGGTCTTCCCATCGCCCAATACAGGACTTAAAGCCCCAATCATAGTCAGCAAAATTTTCAATATACCTTGCCAGAGTGGCGACAGACACCGAATTCCAGAGGCCGTAAGCGAACCATTAACATGGTAACTCCTTCCCAGAAATCTGCATACCAGGTCCTCACCATTGCCCTACAGCTGCACCACCCACATGGCTAATAAGGCCTTGTTCATGATTTCAAGGTCCAAAACCCCCAAGCCCCCATTTTTCTCCCCCTCATGACCTAACTCCAATCAACCAAATGTACCCCCTTCTTTTCGTGTTTCCCATCCGACCAAAAAAACCTATGCATCAAAGATTCCATCCTCCGACAAACCCCAACAAGCAGCAACCTAGTAGAGCAAAAGAAAATAGGAATTATTGCAAGCACGTGTTTGAGCAACGCCAGCTTTCCTCCTCTGGAAAGAGTCACTGCCTTCCACCCAGCAAGTCTGCTCTCCAGCCTGCTCAATACAAGCCCCCAATCCCCGGACTTTAGCTTCCCGTCAACCAAGGGGAGCCCTAAATATGAGATAGGGAGATCATCAACAGGGCAGTGAAGAATTTCACTAGCTGACTGCTTCCCATCCAGGGAAAGGCCAAAGGGAACTACCATTGATTTCTCCCTATTAATGTGCATCCCTGACAAAACACCAAAGATGTCCATAATCTGTGTTGGAGCATTCGGTTGTGCGCCATATGAGTTGTAAGAGGGTAAATGGATCTCTCCAGGATCCATTTACCCTATCCCAGTGTTTAGTCTCACATCTACCAGTGGTGGGACTTGGAGGCTCTGTGGAGACTATATAAGGAGCCCCAAACATCTTGTATCCATTGAGAAAAAGGAATGCAATATCCGTCCCTTTGAGGGCTTCTCCCGTGGTTTCATCCCGCTCCTTAAGGAGTAAGGTTCCACGTAAAATCCTTGTCTTTCAAGATATTATTTCTGTTCTTATGCTCTGTTTATCATTCGCTTTCGCATTCTCTATTTTCTAACAATATGTACATCCCTCATAATTTGCTCATGTCATCCTTCTAAGAACAGCATCGTATCATCGGCATATTGAAGTAGTAGGATAGAGATATTGCCATTACAGTAATCCTTGCACCACCAAGATTCTGTCGCTAGCCTCATCATGATGAAAAGAGGATCAACAACGATCACGAAAAGGAGGGGGCAAGGGGGCACTCCTGTCGCAACCCATGTTGCGGATGAAAGGAACCCCCCTCTGACCTGTCATTCACCAACACTGAGTACGAAGCCATGATAATGCATAGCTTGACCCATGAGATCCACATGTCCAGAAAATCCCTCTTTGGTAGTGCAATCCAAAGAAATCTCTAATCCACACAGTCATATGCATTCGAGAAATCCACCTTCCATAGCAACCCCTTTGAATTGTTTCTCTTCCAATCAAGGATAATTTCAGAAGCCATGACCAATCCATCAGCCATCTGTCGTCCGAGTACAAAAGTCAACAGTTCATGAGTGTTGGAGTATATGCATCATATGTAAGATGGGTAAATGGATCCTTCCAAGATCCATTTACCACATCTAGAGTTTAGTCTCACATCTACCAGTGGTGGGACTTGGAGAGTCGGTGGATGCTATATAAGATGCCCCAGACATCCTGTATCCAATGAGAAAGTCAATAGACACATCAGCCCTTTATGGCGTTCTCCCATGGTTTTATCATGCTCCTTAGGGAGTAGAGTTCCATGTAAAATCATGTGTTCTCCATTGTTCTTTATCATTTATCTCTAATACGCTTCGCATTCTTTATTTTCTAACATGGTATCAGAGCAGATTCAATTCTCGAGTAGATTTTTTATCATTTGTTCAAGATTCGATTCTAATATTTTGATTATTGTTCATTCAAGTTCGAGATCAAGTTCTAGGGTCTGAAACTCTAATTCTAGAGTCACAACATTTATTTTACAAATCAGAGCTTCATCCCCAAGTGCAGCAAGGTCTTGACGGCGCAGATCCCAACACTTTCCAAGGGTTTTGTTAAAACCCTACTGCTCCAGCATGTGCAGGCGGCGTGTGGAGCCCTCTCAAGCAGCAAAAGCGGAGGAGGGCTCCCTGACTGGAACCTTAGTTCTAAAAAAAAGGGCATGCTCTTGACGCCATCGTCAGACTGCAAATCCGATGGAGAGAAGATCATCCAAGTATACACGGCTCCTTGCGTACTTCCACGCTCATCTAGCAGCAGGCGCAACCCCTTGCGCACTTCCAAAGCGCATCTCCACGCATTGATACAACTTTCAAGCATCTTCCGATGCTCCAGGAGGAGCATCTCCCCTCCAAGCGGCACCCCTACTGTTGCCGCACCTCTTTTCAACTCGTACAGGCGGCACGAGCCCTCGCACAAGAGCATCACCACCGTGCAAGGTGCGTACAAAAAAACGTACACAATAAAAAATGAGTCGATTTTTAGAAAAGGACAAAATAGCCAAAAAATGACTCAACAAAAAAATGAGAAAAAAATCGAAAAAATGAATGAGATCGGCATTTATGATGTTTTATTGTCTCCCTATTTCTTGTCTTCTCCCAACTTTGTCGATGTCATTATGTTCCGACGAGTATGGGAGAAAGGGGGAGTATTGTGTAGAGTTACAGGTCGGATTCGGATTCTTTAGACCAGCCAGATTTTCAGACTCTACAATTCAATTTCAGACTATGCAGATTGGTTCACAGTCCAAGTTCGAGGCACAACATATTTGAGTGACCCATTTTCTCTGAGTTCTCCAGAGAGAGACTCATTTTCATATGCACATGTGTGCGATCTTTTTTATGTGGTCCCCATCTTTTGTTTTTGATCTCATAGTTTTCATGTGATCCATAGGGACTCCAGAGTAAAGATCCCATTCCCTATGCTATGTGGGCTAGAGTTTTCATCTTGTTTCATAGGGACTCCAGAGTAGAGATCACAATCTTTGAGCCCGTATGGGAGAGACTCGGCTCTCCGACGAGGAGACTTTTTCAGACTCCATTCTCCAACGATTGTGGATTCCGACGTGGATGTTCTCCACGGCTTTTCAGTTCGGCCCTTTCAGAGATGGAGCAGTTGTCCACATGATGTGGCGGGCCAGAGTACTCCGACGAGGAGACTCACTTCAGTTGCAGTGACTCTGACATGCGCAGTACAGAGCACATGCTCTCCGACGAGGAGATTCAGTTTGACTCACACTCCAACCCATATGTTCCTCCTCACCTGCACGTCATGAGAAGCAACGTCCTCGACAGCAGCTGACAGTTGTGTGTTTTGAGTTGATATTGTCTGTAGTATCTTGTATTGTGAGTTTGAGATTTCTTTCTATTTGTCCAAGCTGAGCATTGCATGCTCCAGCTTGAGGGGGAGTGTTGGAGTATATGCGTCATATGTAAGATGGGTAAATGGATCCTTCCAAGATCCATTTACCATGTCTAGAGTTTAGTCTCACATCTACCAGTGGTGGGACTTGGAGAGTCTGTGGAGGTACCTCCTGTATCCAATGAGAAAGTCAATAGACATATCAACCCTTTGTGACGTTCTCACGTGGTTTCATCCTGCTCCTTAGGGAGTAGGGTTCCACGTCAAATCTTGTGTTCTTCATTGTTCGTTATCATTTACCTCTGATATGCTTCCGCATTCTTTATTTTCTAACAAGGAGATATAATGTCATTCATAACAATGCGGAGTCAGTTAGCTAGCACCTTGATGATGATGAGACAAATTGCGTTGGAGAGTGTGTGACATAAACAAAATTAAAAAATCATCCGGATCCGATGTGCCACAAATCCAACATCATTCCCACCACACGTTCGTGGTTTGTCCTTAGGGTTGATAATCATATTAAAATCACCGCCGACTAGATGTAGTGTCTTGTATTGTGAGTTTGAGATTTCTTTCTATTTGTCCAAGCTGAGCTTTGCATGCTCCAACTTGAGGGGGAGTGTTGGAGTATATGCGTCATATGTAAGATGGGTAAATGGATCCTTCCAAGATCCATTTACCACGTCTAGAGTTTAGTCCCACATCTACCAGTGGTGGGACTTGGAGAGTCTGTGGAAGCTACATACCTCCTGTATCCAATGAGAAAGCCAATAGACACATCAACCCTTTGTGATGTTCTCACGTGGTTTCATCCTGCTCCTTAGGGAGTAGGGTTCCACGTAAAATCTTGTGTTCTTCATTGTTCGTTATCATTTATCTCTGATATGCTTCCGCATTCTTTATTTTCTAACAAGGAACGATAATGTCATTCATAACAATGCGGAGTTGGTTAGCTAGCACCTTGGTGATGATGAGATAAATTGCGTTGGAGAGTGTGTGACATAAACAGAATTAGAAAATCATCCGGATCCGATGTGCCACAGATCCAACATCATTCCCACCACACATTCGTGGTTTGTCCTCAGGGTTGATAGTCATATTGAAATCACCGCCGACTAGCCAAGGATTCCTAGAAAAATTATTTCTGACAAGACGTATTTCATCTAGGAATCTCGAAACCTCCATACCATTGCTTGGGACATAAACATCAGTAATCACAACAATCACCCCACCTGCCAGTCCTCTGAGTCGTATAGTTAACATATGTCTACTTTTGTATTCTTCCCCAATCAATTTAAACATGTTATCATTCCAAACCACTGTCAAACCATCGACCACGCCATTTGAGTTTGTTAAAAATAGATAATGTGGAAGCGTAATATCAGAGAAATAGATTAAACATGAAGAACGCCAGGATTTTACGTGGAACCTTACTCTGTGAGGAGCGGGATGAAACCACGGGAGAACGTCTCAAAGGGTTGATTCTTCTATTGAAGTTTCTCATCTGATACAATGGGTGTGGGCTTCTTATATAGCCCCTACTAAGTTTCCAAGTCCCACAAATAGTAGATGTGGGACTAAACCAACGGATGTGGTAATTGGACCTAGGAAGAATCCAGTTAATCATCACTACATGTGACACATATACTCCAGCACTGCCTCTCAAGCTGGAGCAAGCAATGCTCAGCTTGGACAAATAGAAAGAAATCTCAAACTCACAATACAAGGCACTATAGACAATATCAACTCAACGCATACTCTACTGTCACTTGCTATCAAGGACGTTGCTTCTGATGACGTGCTGGTAAGGAGGAACTAAAGGGCTGGAGTGTGAGTTGAACCGGGTCTCCTTGTTAGAGAACATGTGCCTTGCACTACAACTGTCAGAGTCACTGAAACTGGAATGAGTCTCCACCTGGAGAACTCTGGCCCACAACTGCTCCATCTTTCTGAAGGGCCTAATTGGAAAAAAGCCGAGGAAACATCCTCGTCGGAGTCCACGATCGCTAGAGAATGAAGTCTGAAAGTCTCCTCGTTGGAGAACTGGGTCTCTCTCATACTGGCTCAAAGAATGGAATCTCTATTGTGGAGTCCCGGTGAAATCACATGAAAACCCTAGCCCACAATGGCATAGAGAATGAGATCTTTACTCTGGAGTCCATATGGATCATGTAAAAACGCTGAGCCGACCAGATCATATATGGGGACCTCTCAAACAAAGAATGCACACATGTGCACCTTGAAGTGAAGACTCTGAACCAATATGTAGAGTCTGATGTGTGGCCAAGAATCTGAACTGAAGACCTGTAAAAGTCTACACATACTCCCCTTTCTCTCACTGGTCAGAAAATAATGGCATCGACCAAGTTAGGAGAAGATATGAAGATGGGGAAAAAACAATCTCAAATGATTTTTTCGCGACTCTTTCATTTTTTAGCTATCTCTTTTTTTTCAAACTATTTTCGCGTACAATTTTTGTCTCTTTTTGTACACATCTTTTTTTTCCAAAAACAAAAGGAAAATAATCTCCTTCTTTCTTTTTTTTAATGTATGGCTCTTCTTTTTTTCTGCGTAGCCTCCTTTTTTAAGTCATTCAATATTTTTTCAGCTTTCATCTCTCTTTCTTTTTTGATACAATGCAGCAATAGGCTTGTTGGGCCTAAAAAAATCCCCTCTCATTTTTTAACAAATGAGACTCTCCCCCTTTTTAATTTTTTTCCTTTCAGATCACAACCCACCTGGGCATAGCTACCGCTTTCCCCTTTTTTGGGTAATACAGGAGCCCGAGCCAATTGGGCCCAAAAACAAACTTATTTTTTTTAACAGAGAACAACAATACATGGGTTATTTCTGTTTGGTTGCTGGGTTGGACTGGGTTGGCCCAACCCTGGTTACTATTCACAAGGACACTTCCTCCTCACAGATTACTATTCACCCACCCCAACCCACCCCAACCCAACCCAGTCCAACCCAGCAACCAAACAGGCCCATGAAAGGAGCCTCCCCACGATGGGGTTTCTTGCTCGATTGTTGTCGCTGCCGCCAGGGATGTGGGAGATGGCTTGGAGCGGTGCCACCTGATGCTTAGGTGTCACGAGGAGGGGCTTTGTCAGATCGTGCTATCATTCTGACGAGATCTTTGGGTTTGGATGGTCACATGTGCACAGCTACTTGGAGAATACCCATTGCATGTGCGTGGATGGCACCGACTTAGAGGTTGCAGAGCCGAGTAGGGAAGCGTAAGGAGGGCTCGTCGCCTCCTGGAGATACCACATGGAGAGGTGGCACTGCTACTGAGGCTGGAATCGAATCTGTGTCACTTGATGGGACTCAGAAGGTGTTGTCTGGAGCCTAGTGACAATGTCGCATGGAGCTCTTCGTGGGGCATCATCTGCTTGGAGATGCATCGCTAGGGTTGCAATATATGGAGTTACGAAGAAGGGAATTAGATTCTACAAGAATTAGGGTTCAACAAACCTTAGATTTTTTCTCAGATCTCGATGAAAAAAATCTCCAGAACGCTGGATTGAACGATCTTCGGAATATGTTGAATTAGGGTTTCAGAAAATGCCTGGAGTAGATCGCCCGAGGATCGATAGTAAAGAAGCCTAGGGATTGGATTTCTCAACGAGAACCCTAGAGAATCGCCGATCGACTTGTATGATTGCTGGATCCTGGACTTGACTTGATGATGAACTTTCAGATTTTTGGAATTGCCGTAAATTAAGAGACGTGGAACTCTTAAACAAAGATGTAGATGCCGACGTGATCTTCAGAATCCTAGAGAGAACTAGGGTTCCAGGAACCTTAGATTTCCCTTAAACTTGACGATGCCGATCTCCAGAACTTGGACATGAACATGAATAATCATATAGAATAATAATCTTCAAACTTAGATCTTCAAGAACAAGCAAAAATTGAATCTTCTCTATCAATCTCAAATAAATCAAGAACATAAAATAAATCCTCAAGAATCGAACTCGCTCTAATACCATGTTAGAAATCGACAATGCAGAATCATAATATCATAGAAATATAATAAACATCAAGAATACCAGGATTTTATGTGGAACCCTACTCCGTGAGGAGCGGGATGAAGCCACAGGAAAACGCCTCAAAGGTTGACTCTTCCGTTGAAGTTTCTCATCTGATACAATGGGCGTGGGGCTTCTCATATAGCCCCATTAAGTTTCCAAGTCCCAAAAATAGTAGATGTAGGACTAAACCACTGTATGTGGTAATTGGACCCTGGAGGGATCCGATTATCCATCACTACATGTGACGCATATACTCCAATAGAGTTGATCGCCTTGAATATTGTTAGTGTTGAACCACCAAGCTCCTTCCAAATACGCTCATACTCTTGAGCAATTTGTGTTTCTTGTAACATCGCCATCTTTGATTTAGCTTCTCTCAACAACTCGCTTATGCCCACACTATGACATCCGGATACGAATAACCCAAACCCGGTCCGATTATGATTTAATCCAATAAACTATCCATCAATATTAGATGATCTAAATCGATCAATAGATTGTAAATCAAAAGTCGTTTGGGATCAATCGATCAAAAAATCAAGTGTATCGTAAAGTTTGCCACCAGAAAAGCCGCAACACAATTTAAAACTGTAAAATAATCCAAGACTATCCATCTCAACGAAATAAGACCAACAAAATCGACCATTCGTCAATCGAAGGTCATTTGATAAATTAAAATCATAAATTTTCATCAATCGTATTTTGCCAAATTCGGTATCCATTTTGGATCAGAAAAGTATGAAATTAATATCGTTTGATCATCATGCATATACGATTAAAGCGAGATCTTATACCTCTGAATTGGAAATCCGAGGTGCAGATATGGATGTCTTTGGTATTCAAATAAGAGAGAGAGTGTTTTAAAAAAATAAATAAATAAATTATATCAATATAACAGAACAGCGGCCAAGCCAACACTTGGCCCCCTTTTCTTCTTCCACTAGGCTCCTTTCTTTTCCCTTGGCAACACCTTATGCCACCCCCTTATTTATAACACCGAAATCCCCCAATATTCTCCCTGATTTTTTCCCAACTGAGAAGGAGCCCGCTTCTTCCAGGAGTTGTTGTTGTGTTGAAAGCTCCCTGCTGTTGCTTCCAGCAGGTAGAGCTCCTCTTCAACAACAAATTGCAGATGTTGTCCACCTACGGCTGGAGCTATTTTTGGGGCAGCAAGTACTATTGTTGCTCCAGCAGCTTGCAGCCGGTGCTGCTGCAGCACCCATAGGTGCTGGAGCCCCCTCCCACTTGTCGTTGATCCAAGGCAGCCCCTGTTGCTGTCATCTCCTGTCTCGTTGAAGGTGTTGCTGTTTGCAGCACTTGTTGCTGCAAAGAGCTGCTCTCCAGCGAGCCAAAGCCCCTTGCTGCTATTGGGAAACCTCCCCAGGAGATTGCTAGAGGCTTGGAGCTGCTTTACAAGCAGCTGGAAGCAGCTGCTGCCAACACCATTTCTTGGAGCTGCTACATTCAGCCAATTGTTGTTCCAATTTCAAGAAAATGTTGCATGCCTTGTTGCATGCAAGATCAAGCCAAAGTTGATCTCCAAAATTAGAGATTTTCAAGGTACAATTCAACCTCCTCTTGTTGCCTTCCGTGTAAATTAGAAACAAAAATCAAACCCCCCCTTTATTTGCTCCTCAAATTTGAGGAATGAGTGAAGAAATAGCATAAAATTGATCATACTCCCAGATCAATTAAAGATCTACTAATCACATGCTTAAACATAACTGTTAGAGTAATGGAAACTCTGATCTGTTATTCCATAGAGCCCTCGGGTCTCTTATATAGAGAGAAAACCCTTGGGTAAATTACGTAGACGTACAATATATAAATAGAAAATACGAAACAGTACATCGCAACATATATAAACCTCTACACTCCCCCTCAAGATGGAGCATAGATATCTATCATGCTCAGCTTGGAAGAACATCTCTGGAAAGGTCCTCTGAGCAATGGCTTGGTGAATATATCAGCAGTCTGGTCCTCTGAACTGACATGAGAAGTGGAAATGAAGCCCTTCTGAATCATGTCTCTAGTATAATGACAATCCACCTCGATGTGCTTTGTTCTCTCATGAAAAGCTGGATTATTGGCAATAAACAATGCTGCCTGATTGTCACATTGGAGATTCATAGGCAAGGAGACATCTACATTCAAATCTTCTAAGACTGCTCGAACCCACATCATTTCTGCGCTTGCTTGTGCCATGGCTCTGTACTCGGATTCGGCACTGGATCTCGCCACAACAGTCTGTTTCTTGCTTTTCCAAGAAACTAAAGAGCTTCCTATGAAGATAGCGAATCCAGAAGTAGACTTACGATCCCTTGGACATCCTGCATAATCTGCATCTGCACAAGCTGAAATAGACAGATCTGTATCTTTCCTGAATAGCAACCCTGTGCCTGGGGAAGACTTCAGATATCTCAATATCATATACAAGGCATCCATATGCACTTGCCTCGGCTGCTCCATAAATTGACTCACCCGGTTTACTGCAAAGGCAATATCCGGTCGAGTTATAGTAATGTATAAGAGCTTACCCACCATCTCTCTGTACCTTCTTTTGTCCACCTCCTCGGTATCATCGTCGTACAGCTTCATGCTTGGGTCCATAGGTGTACTTGAAGGTCTGCATCCAGTCATTCCTGTTTCAACTAGCAAGTCTATGACATATTTTCTTTGAGTCATTACCATTCCTTGTGCATTTCTAGCAAACTCTATCCCCAGAAAATATCGTATCGTGCCCAGATCCTTCGTAATGAACTGGCTTCCCAACAGGGACTTGGTTGTCTCAATTCCCTGAGCATCATCTCCTGTAACCAAGATGTCATCAACATATATCATGACAACAACAGTACCTCTAGGGGTCTTCTGGATGAACAGTGAATGGTCCGCATTCGATCTCCTGAACCCATGTCCTTCAATTAGCTGGGAAAGCTTCTGGAACCATGCGCGGGGACTCTGTTTGAGGTCATAGATAGCCTTATGAAGTCTGCACACCATCTGAGTCTCCCCCTCAGCAGCGAACCCTGGTGAATGCTGCATGTAGACTTCCTCCTGTAGGTCACCATACAAGAAAGCATTCTTGACGTCAAGCTGAAAAATGCTCCAGCTACGCACCATAGCAACAGATAGGAGGATGCGAAGAGTGGAGTGTCTAGCCACTGGTGAAAAAGTATCCAAATAATCTACCCCATATGTCTGGGTAAATCCCAGTGCTACAAGTCTGGCCTTGTATCCGTCGAGACAGCCATCCGCATGATATTTCACCGTAAACACCCACTTGCAACTCACCACGGAGGCACCTGGAGGAATGGGGACAAGAGACCAAGTCCCTCTAGACTGCAAGGCACGCATCTCCTCTTCCATGGCTTGACGCCAGCAATCAATCTTCATGGCATCTTGATAGGTCCGTGGAATCTCAACTGACGAGACAGCAGCTGCAAATTTCTGGAAATCCCCATTGAGACGATGAAATGAGACTTGAGAGGCAAGGGGATATGAAGCACATTGTCTTTGCTGCTTCCTGTGAGCAATTGGCCGATCCAGATCATTTATCACTGTGTTGACTGGTTGATCCTCCTCCTGTAGTAAAGGCTCCTGCACTGGTGCATTGTCCAACCCATCATTAGTGATAACATCAGAACATACCTGAGGCGTGCTGGATGGTTGGCATGTAGCTTGAGCAGGGCCTGTCCGCCTTGTATAGAACTTAGGAAAAGGTACAATTGGAGGAGGTGGTGGTGGTGGTGGTGGTGGAGGTGGTGGTGGTGGAGTAGAGGATCGACCCAGACTCTGAGGTGGAGGCACATAGCCATTAGAATCAGTGGATGTGGATGAGACCAATCTGTCACCTGCAGGGGAGAAGTACATGACTGGTTCGAAAAATGTAACATCAGCGCTCACATAGTACTTGTCATGAACGGGGTCATAGCAACGATATCCTTTCTGTGTCCTGGAGTAGCCCACAAAAACACACTTGATAGCCCTAGGAGAGAGCTTATCAAGTCCTGGAGATAAGCGGTGGACAAACGCAACAGTGCCAAAGACCCGAGGTGTAAGTGTAAACAAATCTTTGTCAGGAAAGAGAACAGAGATAGGAGACTTTTCCCCAAGAACAGTTGTAGGCATGCGGTTGACCAGATAGCATGTTGTAAGTATAGCATCCCCCCAATAGGATAATGGTGCACAACTCTGAATAAGTAATGTGCGAGCAATATCAAGGAAATGTCGATGCTTCCGTTCTGCAACCCCATTTTGTTGAGATGTGTATGCACATGTGGTTTGGTGGATAATGCCTTTAGAAGAAAGAAAGCGAGCAAGGGAACGAGTGCAGAATTCCAATGCATTGTCAGTACGCACATACTTAACAGTAGACGAAAAAACATTTTGAACTTCATTGATAAGATTTTGAATAACAATTCCTGCTTCGGATTTATTTTTAAGGAGAAAAGTCCAGGACACTCGAGAAAAATCATCAACAACAACTAGATAGAACCTGTGCCCCTGATGATCTGGGACACGACTGGGACCCCAAATATCTATGTGAAATAACTCAAATGGGGAGCGACTGCTCCGACTCTGACGACTGGGGAAGCTGGACCGATGATGCTTCCCTAACTGACATGCTTCACAACGAAATGACGAACTCGGAGAGATCTGAGGCAGGAGGTGACGCATTTTCTGTAGCGGCAGGTGACCAAACCGAAGATGTCAGGTATATGGAGATACGGAGCCCTGGGAATGTAGTGAGACGCCAGCATAAGAGTTCCGTACGAGACGATAGAGGCCATTGTGCTCAGAGCCACAGCCAATCACCTTGCCCGTTAGTATGTCCTGAAAAATAACAGACGATGGGTCAAAAATAGCACGACAGTGCAAATCTCGTGTAATCTGACTAATGGATAAGAGATTCATAGAGAATTCTGGTGCATGTAGAACATTCTGTAAGTGCATGGCGGGCAGCAAAGCCATCTCCCCCTGACCGATGATAGGAGAATGAGTGCCATCAGCAATGAGTACAGAGCGACCAGGCTGAACAGCTCTATAGGACTGCAGAATATCTCTCTCACGATAGAGATGATGGGTGGCTCCAGAATCAACGATCCATCCTGTGAGATCATGGTTATGATATGAGACTGAAGGACTACCTGAGGCACTGGCTGAAGCAGAGGTACTAGCTGACGCCGAAGCCGCAACATCAGAAGCATCAACACTCTCTGACGATGACTGTGGCATGATATCACGAAGCTGTGCCACCAGCTCCTCGAACCTGTGATCTGGAGTAGATGCTGGTGGACCCTGAACATGATCAGCGACACGTGCAGAAGGAGGGAAGCCATGCTTAGAATAGCATGTATCCTCCGAGTGACCAGTACGACGACAGAATGAGCACGTAGAGCGTATGCGACCTCCGCGGCCACGTCCACCACTTCCTCTGCCACGAAATGAGGACGCACTACCTCGTCCTCTGGAGACTGCCATTGCCGAGGGAGGTGGAGTCGCTGTATTCGATGGAACTGGTACACGACTGAGCCTTCTGTAGACTTCTTCCATCGGTGGAATGGTGGCATCGGCAAGGATCTGAGAGTGTGCTGCCTCGTACTCCGGGTCAAGGGCAGCAAGTAATACGCCTACCATAGTGGCGTTGCGGAACGTCTTCTGTTGTTCCGGCGTGGCTGTGAGTGGGATGGTGCTATAGAGTTTCTCGAACATTCCACGAAGAGACGTGTACAGAGAATGAAGAGGCCTCCCATTTTGCTTCGTGGTAAAAATATCATGTTGCAACTGCAACATCTTTGTCTCGTTCCGCACCTGAGAGTATGTCGTGGCCAGAATATCCCACATCGCTTTGGCGGTGGGCTGATGGAGAACATCATTTGTTATCTCCGTCGTGAGCGTTCCTGACAGCCAAACTTTGGCATACGCGTCATCGGCCTCCCATGAGGCATATATTCCCTTTTTCTCCGGCGGTTCATCTTCGGTAAGAATGTGCTTCTTACCACATGACTGCATAAGACTGAGGAACTGCATAGCCCACAGTTCGTAGTTCGTCTCGTCCATTTTGACGATTGGTGCTGAACCTTTAAAGGCACCCATGGCGGGCATATCGACCTTTTGTTCTGACATATTGCCGGAGAAGAACAACTAGGGATGATAGACAAAAGAACCGGTGTCTACCAAGACCTTTGTGGATTCAAGTGCATATGTAGACGTTATGCATTTGAACCCATCATCTAGCCGAGACCGACCGGAGTAGAGATGCTCCGGTGACAGGTAGAGGCTGTGGAAGCCTCGGCGGGAGAGAGAAACGGCTGCTAGGGAGACCCGACGGCGGGGCTGGTCACTGCTGGCAGCTGGGAGGGGCTGGGAGGTGCCCGGCGGAGAGCTGGCGGCGCCGGGGACGGCTGGGAGGGGCCCGGCGGAGGGCTGGCGGCGCCGGGGACGGCTTGGGGGGGCCTGGCGGAGGGCTGGGGGCCTGGCGGGATGGCGAGGGCCCCGCTGGAGGGCAGGCGGAACTGGCTGGAGATGCCGGTTGGGCTGGCGGCGGCGGCGGGGGGGGGGGGGGGCGGCGGGTGGAGGAAAACCCTAGGGTTAGGGTTTTGGCTCTGATACCATGTTAGAGTAATGGAAACTCTGATCTGTTATTCCATAGAGCCCTCGGGTCTCTTATATAGAGAGAAAACCCTTGAGTAAATTACATAGACGTACAATATATATATATAGAAAATACGAAACAGTACATCGCAACATATATAAACCTCTACATAACAATTAAACATAACAAGTCTGCTTAAACATAACATAGCATAAAATTGATCATACTCCCAGATCAATTAAAGATCTACTAATCACATGCTTAAACATAACAAGTCTGGTTGATTTTGAATTGTAGAATTTGTGTGATTATGAAGGGTCAGTTGTATCTATGTTTTTAATGAAAATCGACAAACTCAGAATCCTCAGAACATCTACATAAAATGGTTATCTTCACTCTGGCTGTGAATAGATGGTTTTAGTTAAATAATAGTAATTTCCTTCATCCTTGTTGCTCATCCCTCGTTGTAAAGGTTACAAACACCAAACCCCCCAACTAAAAACTGGGATTATTTTAAAGAAAAAATTAATTACAAATTAGTAACGGAAGCTAGTTAAAGTTAAGATGTCCACTGTCTAACAACAGAATCACGCTTTACTAGTTCTTCAAAGAAAAGAACAAACAAAGATATATAACAGAGATTCCTACTAGTGATATCCTATGTACGTTTTATATCCTTTGATAGATACTATGATAAAGAGGAAGCAAATATATAGAAACAGTTCAAGAGAAATGAACGTAGTGATATGTTGTTCATATTGCCTTAGCATGACAATGTGCATTGGTGGTGCAATGGTCGTAAATAAGCACATCATCACCCTTTTACCCCTAGTGTGGAGATCCAAGGTACAATTTCCCCCTCCTTCCTACCATTCATGACACATTATTCCCAAATTTCTAAATCACATGACTATTAGCTTCTAAATTTTAAAGAATGCAGAGCTCATGTTCTTGGAATCTTAGAGAGAGATTTAAGGATTTTTGGCATAAAGATTCTACACTAAAAAATATTATTACGAGAAAACTGGATCATAGAATTGAACTTAATCCATATCTAATAATATCTTATGAGTTAAAGAAGAAATGAGTTTGGCAATCTGGCATAGAATTGAACTAAAATCCAAATCTAATGAATATCTTATAATCTTATGATTAAAAATGATAACATACAACCATATAAAAATGATAACCTACAACCATAAGGACTGATCATCTTCATGAAAGCATCCTTTAGGTATACTCTACTAACTATTAATCATTATTAATAAGATTGTTGATCAGATGCTTAGATCTGTAAAGTTAATCACAACAGAGATCGAGAAAGAATGAGGAATCAAGTAAGTGATGGTGAATCAGTGATGACTGATAATAAACAGTGTTGGTTATGGTGACTCTTACACTTGACTATGCGAGGGCACGGTGACCCTCAGCTGGGCAGGAGATAGGAAGCACAGTTCAGGCAGCAGTCGCCTAGTGCGCTGGTCTAGGATCCTAGTACTTTTTACAATTTTTACGCGAGCTCGTGGTGATTTTACACTTCATTCAAATCCATGTTTTTCACTGGTTCCGCTAACCCTATTTCAGTAGGGTGCCTAGGCCGGAGGACCCTTGATTTTGGTTGTTAACGCTCTTTTTGCCCGTACCGGTCAGGCCGGTTTTCTGGAGTGACTTAGTCTGGAAAGTCTCTCACACTCGTCTCAGACGCGTAGTTTGGAAGTGTGTCTAGCCCTCTCCTGGACCGCACTTCTACTGGGAGTGCGAGACGGAAGAGTCTCTAAGGAGGCTTCCTCACCGCTTGAGTTTTGGTTAATGTTCTATCAGTAGGTCCTAGTAAAGAAGAGATTGTTGTCAGTTAGAATTGAGTTTGGTTACAGTTGAGGTTGGTTACATTTGCGTTTGGTGATGTTCTTGAGTTTTTGGTTATTGTGTCGCCGGTAAGTCTAGCAAGGAAAAGATGATGAGAAAGAAATCACTAATCATCGTCAATCATCAATCATTGCCACTAGATCAGAATTTAGAACTACTACTACGGATGTTATGAGAAGCTAGTGGACATGTTGAGCAAAGTGAGTCAGTTTATGGAGTAACCCAGACAAGCACATATAGATGCAGTCATATGATTTTTGAAATATCTGAAGACTTCATCTGGTACGGAACTTCTTTTTAGCAGAGGCACGACTCATTCAATTACAGCATGTGCAGATAGATGCATATTATGTTGGGTGTCCAAAGGATAGGAAGTCTACATCAAGCTTTGTTGTATTCATAGGGAATTCCCTGATTTCATGGAAGAGCAAGAAGCGGACCCTGGTTGCCAGATTGAGTGTTGAGTCAGAAAACAGGGTCATGGTGCAGGTTAGCACAGAGATGATGTGGGTCAGATCTGTTCTTACTGATCTGACTATAGAGGTGTCTCTTCCTATGTACCTCCAATGTGACAATCAGGTTGTTCTTTTTATTGCAAACAACCCAGCTTTTCATGAGAGGATGAAGCGCATAGAGGTGGAATGTCACTACACTCGTGACATAATACAAAAGGGTCTTATCGTCACTACGCATGTCAGCTCTAGAGACCAGACAGCAGATGTTCTTACTAAGGCCCTAGCTAGATGACCTTATCAGAGATGTTCCAAGCAGAGTCTGATCGATATCTACCCTCTAGCTTGAGGGGTAGTGTTGAGATATTTGTTATCTTTATTATTGTTTTCTTATTTTCTATTTCTTTTGTCTTCTGTTTGTAATTTGTGCAATAGTTTCCTCTCCTATATAAGAGAACTCGAGGGCCTCTCATTAGAACAATTCATTCTTTTCTCTCTACACAAGTCAGTACCCGCCTCGGATTTATTATAAAAGGGGAAAATGGAAAAGCATTACATCAATGGATAAATTATTCACTGCAAAAACCACTTGCATTAAGTTGATTAGACATTCTTTTAAAAAATGCATATATGAAGCAACTTTTGCTGACATTCCATACAAGTCATTGATAGATATCCCAGTATTTGTGATGAAAGATGGCCTATCTTGTGAGAGATCTCAACAAATGTCAGTCATTCCAACTACTAGTCTAGCCATTCCAACTATTAATCTCAGTTTCTGAAATTTACTAAGAACAGCAATGTTAAACAAGAACAAAATATTAACATTATTCAACTACATAATATTAATGAATAATTTTTTCTTTGAAAAGTTTCTTATGTGTCCTTTAATTAGGAAACTTGAAGTCAATAGGCTATATGATGGTCTACATTCATAATCTTCAATTAAGTCTTACTTGTGTATATTTAAATGAAGCCAAGTTCCCAAGACAATGCCAAGCAGCTCACTTACCACAGTGTATTATGAAAACTTAACTTCAAGAAAAACACCATGAAAGCTTTGTTAATGTTAAAATACATACGAAGAATGTAAAATGTAATCACCATATTGTTCATTTATCTAACCTATACGCTCAACCTCATCTAGAACAAACACTCGAAGATAACCAAATCCACTATTGATGTAACCAATACCAGAAGATAAACAAATCCACTGTTGAGATCATCCGGAACCGACAACTAAAGAAAATGAGGGCGCATTGAAGCCGCACGCGAAACAGCAGGGTAGTGATTCAATGGGATTCACACTGCGTGGTTGGAGGATGAGGGATCTTGCTCCCCATCGTGTTGTTGCTAGGCTGTTGTAGGATAAGGGAACATAGAAAGCAACTGGAGGATGAGGGCTGGAACATGGAGGTCGCACATGACTGGAGGTTGAGGGTTGAAGGCTGGATCCCGAAGGCCGTACTCATATGGATTAGGGCAACAGGGATGGAGCTAGGGGGGAAGCACGAGCACGTGCGTGTGGGAGAATGGGAGGGGAGTACACGTATGTGTGACTTGTGAGTTTGCAAACTCTCTAAGTTCGTAGGATTGGATTAGTCCTTCATTAAATGGCTAAGGTAAGGCCTAATATGGGCCTATATGCGGGCCAGGATCGCGGGCCTCGACATGGACCTAATTTTGGATCGAGCTTGTGGGGGCCTAGTAGGCTGGGCTGACCTCAGCCAAGCCCAACCCAAAAAAACATATGTTCCTGCATTCCAGGCCCAAGATTGGCCCATGGTGTCTTTGGGCTTGGGCCGAGTCAGGCTATACGGGCTGGGCTTCGGATTGGGTTGGGTGGGCCCAGCCCAATGTTCATCCTCAAGTATCACCCCTTTTTATTTTACGAAGAATATACTCATGGAGACTATTGTTCTAGAAACTTATTTTGTTGTAACCTAAAGGGGTATTTTGGGGAGGAGGAGGTCGATCGTGGGCAAGAAGACAACATGATGTTATTGGCACATGGTGGGATGCAACTGTGAGGGAGATGGTTGTGTGCCGCCACGAGTGTGTGCTTTTGTGAAGGAAACAGTGCCTTGGGAGATGAGGAAGTGCTACAGCATCGTCGCCGAGGGAGTTGTGTTGTCTCATGTGTAATGGAGTCGCTCCTTCTTCTTCGATAATCGTGAAGGAGCCACAACCTGTGTAGAGGAGGTAGCGTGAGGGATGGGGCTGGAGGGTGTGCGGACAGTGGGTGTAACAGTACCGACCTAGTGTCTCCTCATCATCAATCTAGTGCCGAGAGGTGGAGGCCACTTCTTACGAGAGAGAAGATGCATTGTTGCATGTATTGAGATATGTGGAGGGAGGGAGGGGATGATCATTTGGGTTGCATTGCGAAGGAGGAGATGGGGCATCTTGGCACCGCCTGGAGATGGCTTCTTAGGGTGGTTGTGTCGTGGTAGCGCTTCTGTGGAGGTGGGTGCGCTGCCAGGAGCATGGATGTGCCTCCGTCATAATGGTGGCATGTAGGTGTGTCCCTTTCACGCGCGAAAGGGGTTATTAGTGTTGTTCTAATCGCCCAAAGGGGCTATGCTTGGAGAAGGAGGATGGCGTGTCGCGCTCTTGAAGCATATGGGGGATGGGGTCGGTGCTTGTGGATATGGTAGCTGGGTGGAGGAGGGGGCATGGACAAAGATGAGGGTGGCGTTTAGGGTTCTGCAGCATTGGAGTGTTGTGTCATCGTGGACTCATAGGGTTCCATCAGGAAACCTAAAGCTTTTCTTGAACCCGGCAATAAGCAAACCTCCATTAACAAATAATCATTGAAATAAAAATAGATCTCGCCATCATTCTCCTTCCATGAACAATTCTTCGATACAAAACAATATGAATAACAATAACCAAATGAACCAAATCTCCCAAAATCGAGTTGCTATGATACTATGTCGAAATGCAGAAGTGATAATAGATCAGAAGCAATAAACAATGAAGAACATGAAAGATTTTACGGGGAACCCTACTCAGTGAGGGCTTTCTATATATCCCGCTGACTCTCCAAAGTCCCACTAATAGACGTTGTGGAACTATTCTCGTGTGTAGTAATTGCACCTCTCCAATTATCCACCTAGGGCATTCTCCAACCCTTGCAACACATATAATGATGTGCTTTATGGCTAATAAAGATATCATAGAAGGATTCTACTTTAAGAGTAAATAGAAGTCGGGCAGATATCCATTGAACAACACGCATATGCATGCCTTGTTGTCATTTTAATCAATAAACTAACATGGAAGTTAAAATTGTGTACTGCAACTTCCATACAATGCCATGAAGAAATTTCAATGGTAAGAACGAAAGGAATCCTCGGAATTTTTAGAACTAAATTTACACCAGAGTACATGACAGAAGAAAAGAAGACAAACTTGCTTCTCAGAATCTTTAGATATCTCTTCATTCTGCTCCACAGCCAGTTGTACTCTTAGAACCACATCTTTAGCTGCATCGATTTCAGCACGAGCAATTGCCCTTTCCTCCTCGATCACCTTTTTGGCATCTTCTGTAGCCTGGAAATGCATCCGGAAAAAACCTTTCCTTTTTACTATGCATATACCTCAAAAAAGAAAGAGAATGAAAAAGAGCTGTAAGCAAAAATTTAAAATACCCATGAATAATTAATCAGATATTGTGTAGGTCGTTGTAAATAGAGTGGTGAAGGTTCTAATTTGAACGTGATGTTGTTAAAAGATTCATAAAGAAGCACCTGCTTTAAAAAAATTGCGAGCCTTTTAACTTCTGATCTTTCCTGAAGAAGTTCACCCTCTCTTTGAGTTAACTGAACTGCCAAAGCTTCTACCTAAAGAAAGAAATATGATTTGAATATAAACATGCTACTTGAAATGAGATAGCAAAATAAAGATAAGACATGGCATGTGATTTCCATAAATTATTCCATCTCGAGAAAGAATATTCATAGGCAATTCCTCCTTGATAATTCTACTCCCTTTCTCCTGAAAGTCCCCTTATACCTAGTCGGTAGTTAGTTAACTTGTACTGTTCAGATTGCATTGGCACCAGCTGGAGACATCAAGTTTTCACCCCGGATGTATTAATGTTGGACTCTCGCAGGCATGATAAGTTCATTAATATGCATGGAGTAATTGATGCTAGCATTCCTGGCTGTTAGGAGTTTATTGACAATATGCACCTTGACATCATGATCAGATCCCAATTCATGTAACATTAATTGAACATATAATGTTTTCATTACTCTGCGTTTATTGGTTTGCGTCAGTGTATTGACAAAATTGTACATTTATTTTTCATTGCAGTTACACTTGTATTTTTTAAGTACCTATTTCAAAACCTATATAATGTAATAAGCCATGGCTATTTAATAACATATTTACCTTTTGTTTACTAAAAAGGTCAGGCTTGGACCTCAATCATGTCAAGGGCTTTGAGTTGGATACAGAAATTGCCTATTACGCCACTCATGGTTTAATTATTACTAACACAATGACACTTATCAGCCACAATTACCAAAAACAAGTAACGTCGATGGTTTCTTTCAATCTGAATACTTTGATACAATTTAGTTTCTTCAAGTGTAAACTTTCTCCTCGTATCCTAATCATAATGCCAACAAAAACTCCAGGAAGAGGCTTATAAATTAAACAGAAAAATAAAAGAAACAGAAAACACAATTCCTAATCTTATGGATTGATTGGCAAGAGTACAATTCAGGTAAAACCTTTGTCCATTCATCTCAATAAAGAATGGCAGTTAAGATATTTCAGATATTTCATCCACTATCAGCTTGTGGATTGCACAGCAAATTCAGTATTGTGCGCATCTCAAACATTATTATTTGGCCATACTGTTGTCACTTGTCAGTAAGTACTGATGATTAAGAAGTGATAATTTTAAGAAGTGCTGAGACATCTTGACAGCCCCAAATAGCATCTCTGACTCTGCACAGGGAAAACAAACAGGAGACGGTAGGGAGCACTACTTGCATGTGAAACTCACCATAGATATAGCCTCCGATGCATCATCATGGTTTCGACCTGCTACCCGGCCTCTCAGTGATTCCAGTAGATCTCTAAGATTCTTAAGTAAAACATGCCTATCCAAGGATGCCACTTCTTTCCACCTTGCCTGAGTTTCATGAAGGAGAAAATATTCAATGGAAAACTTCACTAGAATGAATATGATGTTTTGAAAACAAAATGTATGGAAATTTCTTGCTTCATAAGTATTTTGTGCTGGTGATATCTGCAATAAATATTTGTTGTAAGTGTAATGCTAGATATTTTACTGATATTATAATACTACAGTGTTCATAGAAAAAAATAACAGTAATATCATTTCCATCACTGCGACCCTATAAGAACAGGGAAAAGAGCAAAGGCTGACTGTTATACTATTATCACGTTAGCTGAAATACTTTTGATGCAAGTATCGCAGTAACCACAATTCATGTGTAGAACGTGATGTGAATGATAAACAAAGGAACCATATTAATTTTCCACAATGATTATACACGGTTGACACACAGTAGCAACTGAATCAGCACGGGAGCTGCGAATCGACTCATTATTATATGAAAAGCTTGAACAAGCAGTAGATTTATTAAACAAAAAATCAAGAAACAGTTAGCATAATGCAGGATCAGAGTGGAGACAACCTCATTCGACAGCTTCGATGCGGCGTCCAGCCCCTTCTCGAACCTCCTTGCAAGGTCCCGCACCGAGAGACGCTTCTGCTGCTCGAGGAGCAGCAGTGTCTCCCGGGCAACGATCTCCTTGAGCGATGGCACCGCCGAATCCTCCCGGAGCTGAATGATATCATTGTCGGAACCTATTTTATAGCTCGGGAACCGATTCCCGGCGAAATTCGCATCTGCAGAGACAGACGACACGGCATCCCTCTGCGTCGAGTCCCCGAATTCACGGCCAACTCTCGTCATCTCCGCACCAAAATCAATCAATCCAACTAAAATTCGAACAATCAAAAATCCAACTCTCGATTCAACACAATTCTCAGACCTATAGGATCAAAACGGATAATCGAATATTCTCGAGAGATCAAACTAAAGCCCTGAACATCGAAGACGAGGAGCGAAATTCGAGGAAAATCTCACCTCGCCGCGATCACGATCGGAGGCGGTCGACTTGGAAACGAATGGGCACCAGAATGGCAAAAGCGAAAGGAGGAGTATGGGAGATTGGGAGGCCCACGCTATTTATTTAAAAAGGAACAGAAGGCGACGATTCCCCTTTTTCCCAACGTAAGAGAGCACATGGAGGAACTTGAAGCTTCGGAAGGGGCAATGCTGCAGGGGGGTCAGAGGGCGGACAGCCGCGCCCGTCTGGCAGAGACAGACCACGTGGTTGATGATATTTACGGAGTGTGCCAAGTCGGAGGAGAGTCCACGTGGCTGATGGGTGAGGAGCTTGAGGCGTGAGGGGAGGAGGGATATTCGGGGGAAATTTATTGAAATTTTTAGAGGTGGGAAACGATGGCTGTACGGGCGAGACAGACAGTCGTCCGACGGGGACCGACTGAGCGTAAGTGCGCGTGCACTTTATATGGACCATGTGCGTGCCATTTCCTTTCCTAGCCGACTAAGCTTTAATTGAGACTCTTATTATATTTATATGATCAGGTTTTTTTTTTTGCCCTTTTGAATTCCCTCGATAATACTTCTAACTTTATTGAAATTACGTCTTTTTTTATTACACGTGTGCCCAATATTGCCACTAATGAAGGACAATGCTGTGAATTTTGTGAGAATATAAAGATACAAGTGCAATTGAAATAAAGTTAGGCGCAAGAGTATTATTGAAAATCATAGAAGGATAAAGATATAAAATCTCAGAAAATAATATAATTATAGTAAAGAGAGGGGTATTCTTCTTGTATACATTTGAATTTTTGCAATAACACTTTGTGCTCTTGCTTTTTTTGACATACATGTGTACATGTGTGCTCCTTTAAAAAAACATCTATGTACATGGGTTAGTTGTTGTCTCCTCCCCTACCAAATGGAAGTTAAAAGTTTTATACACAAGCATGGTTGATAAAAAGGGAGGGGTATAAGTGTAAATAGATGTATCCATCTTCTTTGTCTTTTTCAATCATTTTCTTCTTCATTCATCACCCTCGTCCCCACTACCCCTTCTATAACCTCAAGCCCCCTCCACCACTTTCCCTCGAGCACTCGCTTCAACCCCAACACCATCATCCCATGCCCTCACCCAATTGAGCCCCCTCGTTCGTCCCAAGCCCCCCATGCTTCCTCCCCTCGAGCACATTCCCCAAATACTAATGTTCAGTTATGGTGTCTTTGATTTCCATGCAAGTTGGATTGTAAATGAATCACTGCATTCACAATTCTCAAACAAACATATAAAATGTGACAACACTTTTCAGTCATAAAAGATATAGGGAAGATAAATCAACTACAAGACGTACGGATTTAACGTGGAAACCTTTATAGATAAAAATCATATCCAGATTCATCCTGATTCTGACTTTCAATTTTACTAGTCCCTAATTCCTTTTCCACTAATCTAGATTACCTATGCGTGCAATGCAATTGTATTACAACAAGTTGTTTCATGCGAACAACTCCAACCCTTTAAAATGGTACAGATCTAATTAAACCTCAAAAGTATACATTCAAAGTAAAGTAATGCAAGGTAAAATAACAAACATTTTTACATATCAGGAAGGGTGCCCATAAGACGAATTTCTAAAACACCAGATCTAAATATGGATAAAGCATAAGGTAGAAAGTGTTGTATTAAAAATTGTGTTCAGGTTTTAATTGGAAAACCTATTAATTACAATTGACATTAATTTGGTTTCAATTGGGAAATCAAATGGTTTGGAGGGAAAGTTGGGAATTCCCAAATTTGTAACATGGTTGAGTTGGATGGAAGTTTAGTACCATACCTTAGAGATCTAAACTTTTGGTGGACTTATATATGAGTCCGCACCCCAAGCTCTTGTAGCAATAGTAGAGAGGAGGAATGGAGGACCACACGCGCGCGCGCTCCGCTCCGGCACCGGCCTCGATACTTTTGCTGCGGGTTTCATTTGGCTGATCGATTAAATTAATTAGATAAATTAATCTAATCGCAATCACATTGGGAATCAGACTTGATCCAAATGGCTCGATTTAGCCGCGGGTTTGGAATTCGAATGGACATGCCCGTTGAGGGGCGTTTTCGGAAACCAAAGGTCACCGCGCGCTAGGGCACGCGAGCCCCTCTTTTTATATCCCTCACCCGACGTCGTCTTTCTTCACTCGCAAGAAAAACCACTCACACCGTCTCTCTCTGGTTCTTCCTCTCACGGACGAACGTCTTCCTCTTCTTCTCTCGGTTGCAGTTCTCTGAGGTACAATCGAGGGACGATCCCGTTGGTGTGCGCCGACGAAGATCGTGAGTCGTCGTATCCTGGGAGCGGATCGCCAAGTACACTATGTACCGGTATTGTGGGGGCGATATCTTCTCTAAGGACAGTCCATTTCATGGACGCTTCGGTGAATTCTAAACTAATCTTTATTTCATTTTGGTTGTCGCAATATGTTTATTGCTTTACCCTTTCTGGATCATGCCCTTATTTATGTTTCCGTTCATTTAATTGGTTCCTGTTTGCGTATTATAATCGGATAATGATTGGGAAACATACGATTAATATAATCTTATTCGGTGTTGTTTCTCTGTTAATTCATTTGTGCCCGTTGATTTACTGTTTAATATATGCATTGGTAATCTTATTAACAACAGAAAGTAGCTCCAAAGTGAAATGAAGAGAGTAGCTAGTGATTTATTCACATAGTTGCAGGACGTCACTCCACTCATAGTTGCGGTGATCAAGTGGTTCAAGACGCCGACTGAAACAGGATTAAAATTCACAGCCAAATCAATGCTAGTAGATCCATATATCTCAATTGCACAGCTGTGATATGAGCAATGGATCTGAAACAGAGGTAAACATATGCAAATTAGAGCTACCAGTTTTCTTTAATGTCACAAAAGAGGCCACGTCTAGATCTGAAACGGAGGTAACATATTCCAAATGTGAAAGATTTAAACGATAGGAGTTCATGAATCTCACAGCTGGGTGTGGCCAACTTGAGAGTTGGGAAGCAGATATCGTAAAGCGCCTCGTTGTCCAGAACCATGTTCTCGTCCGCGTTATCGACGAGCTGGTGGACCGAAAGGGTAGCGTTGTAGGGCTCGACCACCGTATCGGAGACCTTCGGAGACGGGAAGACGGAGAAGGTCAGCATCATCCGGTCGGGGTATTCTTCCGTGATCTTCGAGATCAGCAGGGTTCCCTTCCCCGATCCAGTTCCTCCTCCAAGTGAATGGCATAACTTGAAATCCTGTTTGCCTGGAGTAGCACTAGTTCATTTAGTAATGGTGTTTATAGATTATTTGAATGTTTCCTCTAAACTAAGATTTATTGATCAAATTGTTCATAATTTTGACTGTGATATCAAAATCATTTTGATCGAATATATCGCTTAACTCAATTATTTTTTCCATTCACATCATATATCTTCTTTGTTTTATCATCTCCATTGTCTTCTAATATGGGTGTTCTTATCTTTTATATATACGTATTTTGTCGAAAATTTAACATTATTTTTAGATTATCGTATATCAGTTGATATTTGAAGTTATTTGATTACATATACAGTGCACCTGTTTTCCTATTTATTTCTTTCAATATTGCATATTTACGGAATTTTTCAACACATTCATTTTATTTACTAGAGGATACATGTATGAAATGGGAATATAAGGTCAATTGGTTGCTTATTGGAGTCCATCTATTAGGCATTTTTGAAATCTAGCTTTTGTACATTTAATTTTTCAATTACAAAAAGCAATATATTAATTCAAAATATTTTGACAAAATAAAATAACGAACATTTATTTTTCATATTTTTTAGGAAATAATAATCTATAGGCTTGAACCCGACCTTTTGGATAGAAGACAAAAATGCTCAACCATCAAAAATCGTCGTATATTGCACAATTAAATATTTAACAACACATATTATTACTTGCTTGATTTTTTAATTTTGTAATGAATATCATTTTTATTGCTATATTATTAGCAACAAATCATATAATACGATTATCTATTGTTTTTTTCCATTTAATCATCACTAAATCATCAAAGTATTATCCCCCCCCCCCAAACCAAAAAATTAACAGATAGTCATCGTTAAACAAAACTATAGCAAGAATATGATGCATGTTGCTGGTTACCAGAACAATAAATAATTTTGCAACGAATAACATCTATTTTTATATATAATTTTGCAACGAAAACTATAGTAGGAATACGATGACGTTAGGGTCATTCTGTAGCGGGATACGATATAAGGATTAAGGAGGAATTAAGCTGTTGTATCATTCATTTCTCTTCGTTTGCAGGGAAATGATTCTGTGTGATAAGGACAGATAAGTTGAGGTTATTTGCTATTTTTCATTCGATTGGATAAGAAGGGATATATGATAGAATTTAGTTATGTTAGATATAATTATGAGATCAAATGGTAATTATTTCTATTTTTTATGGCGAGAGAGGTTTATGATGGAATAGTATTGACTCTAGGGTCCAAATATCAACCACTTTCATAGGAATAGAAATTTTGAGGGATAAGGAGTGATATAGGCCTAACATGATAACATTATAAATTTTCTTATTTTCCTACTTAGAATAATACTCGTAAACTTACTATTAGTAGATACAATTTCTAACTTAAGCCGTTGATCAGAAAAAAAAAGTGCATGGGTTTGAATGGACATCCAAAGTTGGGAGATACATATCCATGCCACATGCCCGTGATTTTGAATGGAGAGATAGATATAATATAGTAATTTATAGAAAAGGATCTCAACTATACATCTAAATTAGGAGCCTCATTTTTTAATTGTTAACAAATAGGAGCCTGAACTTTCAACTAAAGGATTACGATATATAAGGGTCATCCAATAACACTTGTACTCCTAGTTTTTTAAAAAAATAGACTTATGACCTCATATTCTCACAAATTCATAGTTCATAGTTGCAGTTTGCATCAATGTTGATATTAAGTAGCTCGGAGTAGTTTTTATTGTTTATGAAAAATATGTATCAATTAATGCTAATTTAGTCATGATAAAAATTTTTATAAACAAGAAATTATCATCATTATTTGATTCATTATTAACAATATAACAACGAATACAATATGAATTGTGAAATTTCGCAGGGCTTAACTAAAATGATGTGATCTACAGATAACATGTCAATTTTAATTAAGACTTAATTAAAGCATAAATAGATATTCAAGTTCGTCAACATAAGACATGTATTACACCTACAAAATTAATATAAAAATCAATTAATTGTTGGGAAATATATATATTTATATATACAAATAGATATAGGACGTGTGTACGTGGAATTCCGAATGCTCGTGTTTAATTAAATTTAATCATATAGTTAACAACATTAAATTGTGCTTTTAATTTTCATAATGTACTTGTAGGTCTACTTCTCAATTACCTATATTTCGTCTCAGAGAAGAACCCTACACAATTTTTTTAACAACCAAAGGAAACACCAGAGCCACAATTATAAGAGAAACATAAGAGCACTTGAATACAAATTGCTCATTAGTTTTCTTCCCTCGGCCCACCGGAGATCCACGACAATCCATATCTCCCATCAGAGCCTCACTGCGGCAGCTCCTTGGACCCCTTCTTGGATCTCCTGAACACATCCTATGACAACATCCCCACCGGCGTCAAGGAGAACGTCTCCTCGACCTTAGCTTCCTCCAACAACCTCTCTCCATGTTTCTTCTTCCGTAGGGTTTGATGCCCTGAACCCTACGGGGCATTTGCTCAGAGAGCATGCCCTGTCGAGGAAATTTCTCGGGATTGGATGTTGTTAGAGGCATATAAGGAGGTGTAGGATGGCGAAGGGGGAGTGGGCAGAGGCAATCTGGGAATCTCAAGTGAGGAGAACTGGGCAAAGGTGAAGAGGGAGCAAACGACGGGGGAGACTTACTGTAACGTCTCAGGCTTAGGTCCCGATTCGTTATCGAGGAAAAACTAACCATGACAACTTATTTGGATATGGATTAAATAGACCCGTTGATAATCACCCAAAATGCTTAAGCTCAATTTGTCAATTAGTAGTCCCCACTACTTATAACCTACTCTCACAATTTATGAGTTTTAGACGCGGGACTATGTTTGGGGGTATGTGTGTTACAACCCCTCCCACTTATATTCGCAACGTCCTCGTTGCGACATGACCCATCACTTATTCCTAGTGACAGTGGCGGCTGCACGCTCCCGGCTTAGGTCCCTTCGGATAGCCCTTTTCACTATCAGAGGGAAACCCGTTCTGATGCCATTCGTAACATCCCCTGGCTTAGGTCTCCGGTTCATTATCAAGGAAAAACTGACCCTGACAACTTGTTGGGTACGGACCACCCAAAATATTTAAGCCCAAGTTGTCAAGTAGTAGTCCCCACCACTTATAACCTACTCTCACACTTTGAGTTTTAGATGTGGGACTATGTTTGAGGGTATGGGTGTTACACTTACAGGACGGATGGAATTTTTGGTTAGAAAAACTAATTGGTTGTCGACGATCTCCCGTGGTTAATAAATGTTATTTGATTTTTACCATTCATTTTCTCTTTCCATATAAATAAAAGTGTTTATATTATCGTA